>OY755238.1:26484333-26914593 GCA_963576725.1 Azorinus chamasolen | reverse complement strand
CCTCTGTCCTAGATAGGTTGGTTGTCACTTTGGCGACTCGTTGTAAAATCGTGTTAATATTCTGAGAAAAAATAGATGACTGCTCATCAAGAGCAATGATTTCTTTGATAAATGAGACACAGTTTATGGAAATCGATGGTCAAATAAGCTTTCAAGGACGATCGCAGTGAATGAACCTTCCGAATTTTGAGTAGATTTCCGCCGGATTTGAATACCGGTACCTTTTACTTACTTATTATATAGAGCAGGGGTGTTCGCGAAAATAATTTGGTGGGGTCAGAAAACTATATTTTGGTATGTTTGCGATAATACAGGTGGTCGCTTAATGCAGACTGAAAGCAATGCAGCAAGTTCCTCTGGGAGCGTTCTGCATTGTTTCCATTCTGCGTTAAGTAACCACATGTGTACACAATGCAATGAGATCCTTTTTGTTAAAAAATAAACGTAGCGCACAGGGAGTATTTATTAGAGATATAACGGTATGCATTTTTAAAAGTACGGGAACAGTGCCAAATTCAATTGTTCATGTGCCATGAAAGAGTAGCAAGTCACATATTATGACATGTATACAAAGGTGGTATTCAGCATGTTGTTTCTTACAATATCAATGCACATCAATATTGCTTGTTATGGTCATCCTACTATGTATATAAAATTTACTTGAATTGACAAAATACACAGTAAGCTCCATTTAACCTTTTACCTGTTCAATATTCATGCCAAAAATAATTACATCATGGATATGTATTAGCTGATATCTTTATACTGTACTCTTTGTCAAGGAATTGTTTGCGTTGACAAAACTGTAGAATTAGATCTATATATCATAACGTACAGGAGCCGTCTGATCTGGGTCTACTCTTTTTGCAAATACGTGAAAATTCGTTTATATGAGGAAAAAGGTTAGCCCTTTCCTTCATATAAACGTGTTTTCACACGTTTGCAAACAGAGTCTGATCAGGGTTTGCTCTGTTTACTAATGGAATTGGAAATATCTTCTCCTTTAGTTTCTAAAATTGCTACAATGTTCCACCTTCCATAATTAACTATAACTTTTTTGCTCATGAATATTCAGACGTTATTGAAATTTGTAATTAATATAGAACAGTGCAAGGGTTGAGAGGTATACTGTTCTAGCAAAACATGACTGTTCTCATCTAGTTCACATCTGTGTACTCTAAATGGTGATATCGAGCTACTTTCGGTTTTAAACGCTATCCCGGAGAGACTGTAAGACGGCACCTGTCACAAAATTAGCATGCTGTCTTACGGGTCATTAATGAGACTAGTTCTCATCCAAACCATTTTCTGTTGGTATTCATTAGGTCCCAAACTGTCTGTCACTTTGAGAAGAAATGGGAGACAAATGTACTTTTAGCATTGAAGCAAATAACAATATTTGAAGATAAGCGTTCGGACTGTAGAAGGTTAACCCTTTCTCTGTTGCATATTCATGTACGAAAATGAAATCATGACATTATGAATATTAATTAGATTATTTTTCATTACATGGCATATGGACACTGGATATGTTGGCACAAGCAGAAACAACAGACTCAGATCTACATTACACCATAAGCAATCAACCTGATCAGACGCTTCCTACTGGGATGTCTTTTCTGGGTCTAGTTTGTTTGCAGGTAGATCTATTATAAAGTATATAGAATCCCAGAGTGTGGTACAGCCCCTATGACGCCTGTAGCCAATTGAAGCAGACGAACAGTTTTGCAGACGAAGTTATTTAGTCGTGTAGTTTTGAAAAAGCTATAATAAACAGAGTAAACAACCTACCTTCCGTTTGTTCTTGCGTGCAGATCGCTATATCACCCGCCCGGGTTTAGATAACGGTATGACAGAGCGTGCGGTGTTCAACACACACACATGTGACACCTCACGTGACCGTACTCCGTATTCCCCAATAATCATATGAACTATTTCGTGAAACTATAAAAATGAAAGTTGACTAAAAGCCATGAAATGGTCACTAAACCCTTCACCTCATGAATATTCATATAAGATATAATTACATCATGAATATTGAGTAGATTATATTATTTATAATAGAGGAGCTTTCTGCATTATTTTTGTCCTGCATTAAGCAACCACCTGCTTATAAAGACGCCCATGTTTATTCATTAACTGGTCGCATTAGAGGGGTTCTACTGTACATTAGAACCCCTCTAATGCGACCACTTCATGAATATCAATAAGTCGTTATAAGCAGGTTGCTTTATAAAGGAGCTTTCTGGACAACATAATGCATCCCGCGTTCACCCTTTATTCCATGAATAATCATGAAAGGAGTGATGTCATCGTGAATATTAATTAGATTAATTATTAGAATCACCTATTGAAACCCAAATAAAAAACTGCAGAATGAGGTCTTTATTATTCCATAAGCAGACCCTGATCAAAAAGCTTCCATAGTGACCGTCTGATCTTGGTCTACTCGGCTTGCAGAGGCGTAGAAAGGCTATTAATGGAGTAATATGCCTCTTCGTCCTATAATTAAACTTCTTTTTGTGGTCGCATTGCAGTGGTTTACTGTAATGGCAAGAGCAAACATATCCTGATTATACGACGAAGCGGTTTGATCTTGGTCTGCATGGTTTGCCGAGACGTGAAAACGCGTTATTATAGTTCGAACCCGTAGTAATCGTGCAGTATTAGTATATATATATATGCTTATGACAGGTCTGTATAACCACAGGTAACTCCGGAACAAATACATGGACTCGTCCTAAAGGTCACAGCTCACGGGTTAAAATCGAACTACATCAGGGAAATGGTAAAATATGTGATAGCATCCCGTCAGAAACAGGTTAAGGGACCATTTGGCATTAACCCTTTCGGCGCCAAATTTCTAATTGTCGTCTGCAATCTAAGTTTGTTAAATCATTCAGTAAAATAAGGAAATGAGATAAATAAATACAAATTTCAAAGGAATAAAGCACATATATAGAACTAGAGATTGAGACAAATAGTGAAGTCCCTGATCAGACGCCGCCTTGAAAAGGCGGCGTCTGATCTGGGACTGCACTATTTGTCGTGGTGGATAAACTCGACTGTGGCGGTGAAAGGGTTAAGCAACGGTATTCCTTTAACCCTTTACTCCATAAAACACATTTACAAACAGAGTAGACCCAGATCAAACGGATCCTTTAGGAGTCGTCTGATCAGGGTCTGCTCTGTTCGCCTTTGATATAATATAGATATATATGTATCGACAGGTTCTGTCAAGGCCAAACGTTCATGTGTCCATGTGCTATTATAATGATTAACCCAATTAATATTCATTAAATTACTATTTCTTACATCCATGGAGTAAAGTAGTATCCACCAGGTGACAGCTATAAAGAACACCTACTTTACTGTAGATATATAGTTCGGTTGATACCCAAGATAAACAGACGATAATTATTGAGTGTTACAATTAATCATACCAGCGACATATACACACTGCGTATATGTTACTTATTGGCTCTGATCATATTGAAGAATGCATATGACATAATAGTGCACACTAAATGTTTGTCACCTGATGTAAATGTCGTCTGCTGTAGTTATAAAAGTTAACGTGTCTTCCAGTTCTCTTCAGAAATACTACAGTAAAACCTCTCCATAACGGCCACTAAATTTCATCAAGTATTTTGTGTCAAATGCAGGTGGCTACTTAAAGCAAGGTGAAAGTAAAACAGAACGCTCCTAAAGGAGCGTTCTGTTTTACGTTCACTTTGCTTTAAGCAGCCACCTGCCCTAAATACCAACTAGTTAACATAATTTAATTGCTGTTATAGAGAGGGTTTACTGTAGTTTTAATTAGGGTTTGCCTGGTCAGATGCCGAGTCAGTATGTGCATATTTGCAATACGACATTCCCGATGAACACTTTCCCGATTGAATAATCATGTAAAAATAATGAGTGTATAATGGTATTGTGAACAAGGGACATTTTTCGTCTTTGTAGAAGTTATAGAATCAGTCCTGTGTTATTTCATAAGGAAACAGTCTGATCTTTGTCTACTCTGTCTACAGAGACGTGAAAAGTCATCAGGGAAATGATTAACTATTGCAAAACGAATCACTAACATATATTTCAAACAGGGTAGACCCTGATAAGAGGGATACTGTATGGCATGTCACAGTTTTCTGTACAAAACTAGTATTAGGTAAACCGACGTTAACCCTGTCCTTCATAAATGTATTTCAAGCATTTGCAAACAGAGTAGACCCTGGTCATGGTCTGCTCAGTTTGCTAATGGAATTTGATAGATCGGTTTCTTTAGGTTCTAAAATGGGTACAATGCTACACCTGTCATATTTCATTATAACAATGATTACTATGAATATTCAGTAGGTATCGAAATTTGAAATAAACATAAACACGCGGAAAAGGTTAAGCTTTACTCCCGTTGCAATAAATAATATCTGCCACAAATCAGATCTGTTGAAATGTTTGACTTCTTCCGATTTGTTCAAGATTTTGAGAACTTGTTGATTGATTGTGAATCATCTTTGATCTTGATGAGATGCCGAGTTTCTCGCGTTTCCTCTGGATCCACTCAATTACAAATGCGAGGCGGGCCTTGTTAGCAGGTTAAGGGTTAAAATACAAGGTAAGTTTCCCAGGAATAGACCACATGAGTACCGTTTTATCTTTAAAAAATGGAGCTTCTTAAATTTTGTATATGGGTGGTTTGGAATCATAGTAATGCGGAAACTCATAGAGGAGCAGACTCTTATCAGACTATGATTATAAATGCGTAAACTGCTTAACTATGGGATAAAGAGTTACTTCAATTTACGTGTGCAGGGTATCTGCCCGGCATAGTATGTGGCAATGTCCTCATTTTTCAAAACTCTAAATTGAAAGTTGTAATTATCACAAGATCAACATTGCGATATCCTATCATGTCCTACAATTGTTGATAACAGAAAGTTACTCTCGATATTCATGTCCCTATGTATTACATGTACCTACGTGTATAACTCGAACAATTGGACCTGGACCCTCACCTTTATGCAGAATACATAATGAGAGAGATGACGCTGTATAAATAAAACTCCGCCGGTTAATCGTGAAGTCTATTCTGGCTGAAATTAACCCGTGAATATGTAAACCATACAATCACGAGTGTGTCCATGCATAGTTTCTTAGCGGGACACGTACCGAGGATAAATCCGTGCAATGTTACGAATTTTTATTTATGCAAATTAAGCAGGTCATGGTACAGGTCAAATTGTTCGAGCTATAAATGGTTGATATCATTAGCCCGTTTTACCGCTATCCACGACCTAAATGATACGTGCAAACAACTTGGATCCAGATGACACGCATCTCATCTGGATCCAAACTGTTTGACACCCGGTTAATAGTTTCTCAACAGCTTGGCAGATCAGTCCCAGTATCTATGTCTCTATGTATATTACCTAGTTCACATATGTGTACCCTAAATGGTGATATCGAGCTACTTTCGGTTTTAACGATATCCCGGCAGACGGCAACTGTCACAAAATTAGCATGCTGTCTTACAGGTCATTGATGAGACTAGTATATTACCTACATGTAAAGTCAGTCCCAGTATCCATGTCTCTATGTATATTACCTACATGTAAAGTTAGTGTCAGTATCCATGTCTCTATGTAAGAAATAATAACGTCATGAATATTAATAAGATTTTTTTCAGCGGCTAGCTGTCTATTTTCACTTTTGTTCTAGTTTTCCACCAATGAGAAACTATGTTACATTGTAATTTGCATATGACCTACGAGTATTTAGTAGTAAACTGTATTTTCATTAGTGAATACCTTGACTGGCATAAAACATTTTTATATGCCTCTACACATTGCCAAACTATGTAAAATTCTGATATACAGTCTGCTAACGGCCTCGCAAATTGAATTCAATGCAATAATTAACATAATCACAACACATGCAAGGCATCATGTTACACAGACATGTTCTATAAACTTCTTAGAGTTCAGTCAAAACGCCATATAGTACAGAAAATCCTTATTTACGCAGATATTTAGCATGGGACTGAAGAATGTCGACTGTCGAAAGTTCTGTTCTTAAAATAGATTTTAAGACCTGGAAATTCCCATAAAAGCAAAGTACTGATGTACTATTTATCACCTCATGGTAATAGTTGCTGAGCAATATTACCAGTTTGTCGAAACCACTATTAAACTTTCAAACTTTTACTATCATTTTGCTATCAATTAATACAACATTTAATAATAAAGTCCACTTTTACGAACAGGTAGTTTGCCGAAACCACCATAATTCACAGGCAGTGCTATACGAAATAAAGAAGAAGGGTTGTTTAGTATATTAGAGTAGTGGTATTAACAGTATTAATTACTATCCCCGACCACAGCACCGAGGCTCTGGTTGTTGGCTCTCTTTGATATAAAGCTACTTACTGAAGGCTATTGCTACGGCTCTATCACATGGGGCTTGGGCTCATAGACGTAGGTTGAAGTTGCTAACTTTATATTATTTTAAAAATACATGTAGATTCAGTTAATGATGTCATTAATGATGATGCACACAAGTCGATTATTTTTAAAGCGTTGATCTAGGCTAAATAAATACCGTTCTTTAATGAATTACAGACTCTGTACAAACAAAAACTTTATGCTTTAAAGTGTATTCAATTTGTTATCTTCATATCAATACAAATATAAGCGCTTTCATGTACATTTTATAATAGGTAAACTAAAGAACTAATTTGAGATAGTTTTAAAACATTACTTTGACATCGTATATTTTAAAAGTGATTTCCTATAAAAGCAACTTGAAATTTTTCAATAAGTGCTTCTTCTACTCAACGTCATTTTCATTGCATGCTTCTCTGCTAGTATAATAACAAGCAACCCTTCATAGATATAGTTCTCTGTACTAGTAGAATCTCCAAACATTGAAATAAATATTGCAGAGATTGTTTTGTACATTGTGTCAATATTTGAATGCCGCTGAATATCTTTTTTAAAAGATATTTCTTGTTTATAATGGCATATGAACACAGGACATTTTGCTTAAGACAGAAGCTGTATAATCAGATCTATATCACACCATAAGCAAACAGAGTATACCCTGATCAGACGGCTCCTACAGGGGCCGTCTGATCTGGGTCTACTCTATTTGCAGATGTGTTAAAATGCGCTTAGATAAAAGAAAGGGTTAACCCTTAGCCTGCTAAGGGCGACCTAAATGACATTTGCAAACAGCTTGGGTCCAGAAGAGACGCCGAGTTACTCGGCATCCCACCAGGATCCAAACTGTTTGATACCCGGTTAATAGTTTCTCAACAGCTTGGCAGAATGCCAAACTTACACTAAAACCTATAAACCTATCTATAACGGCCACGACATTGTGTTAATTAGTTGGCATTTAGGACAGGTAGCAGCTTAAAGCAAGGTGAAAGTAAAACAGAACGCTCCTATAGGAGCGGTCTGTTTTATTTTCACCTTGCTTTAAGCAGCCCCCTGTCTTTAACACAAACTATATGATGTAATTTAGTGGCCGTTATAGAGATGTTTTACTGTAGATCCTATTTTAAACAGACTTCTTTACTTACTGAAAAATGCCCTTTTCATGCCTTTGCAAACAGAGTAGACCCAGACCAGACACCTCCTATAGGGTCTTACAGGCCCAGGATTAGACCTAGTTTTGATGGTCGCTTAAAACAGGTTCTGTCGTATGTAAAAGCACGAAGCTTTATGAAGGCCGAAACAGCGGGAACTTTCTGCATAGCTGTCGACCTGCATTAAGCTACCATAAGCTAGAAACAAACAATGTAATCTAAATAAATTGTAACTCAACCTCGCCGTAAGAACAATATGTCTGCATAAATATGAATCTGATCCAATTTTGACTACTTCCGATTTGAACAAGCTTTTGTAAAATTATTTACCGAGCGTCAATGAACGTGGACCGTGAGTACCTCGGTGTCTTGGACCGTGAGTACCTGGGTGTCTCACCTGGACCGTGAGTACCTCGGTCTCTCACCTGGGCCGTGAGTACCTCGGTGTCTCATCTGGACCGTGAGTATCTCGGTGTCTCATCTGGACTGTGAGTATCTCGGTGTCTCATCTGTACCGTGAGTACCTCGGTGTCTTGGACCGTGAGTATATCGGTGTATCACCTGGTCCGTGAGTACCTCGATGTCTCACATGGACCGTGAGTACCTCGATGTCTCACCTGGACTGTGAGTATCTCGGTGTCTCATCTGGACTGTGAGTATCTCGGTGTCTCATCTGTACCGTGAGTACCTCGGTGTCTCATATGTACCGTGAGTACCTCGGTGTCTCATCTGTACCGTGAGTACCTCGGTGTCTCACCTGCACCGTGAGTACCTCGGTGTCTCACCTGGACCGTGAGTATATCAGTGTATCACCTGGACCGTGAGTATATCAGTGTATCACCTGGACTGTGGGTACATCGGTGTATCATCTGGACTGTGAGTATCTTGGTGTCTCACCTGGACCGTGAGTATCTCAGTGTATCACATGGACTGTGAGTACCTTGGTGTATCATCTGGACTGTGAGTACCTTGGTGTCTCACCTGGACTGTGGGTACCTCGGTGTATCATCTGGACTGTGAGTACCTCGGTGTCTCACCTGGACTGTGAGTACCTCGGTGTATCACCTGGACCGTGAGTACCTCGGTGTATCACCTGGACCGTGAGTATCTCAGTGTATCATCTGGACTGTGAGTACCTCGGTGTATCACCTGGACCGTGAGTACCTCGGTGTATCACCTGGACCGTGAGTACCTCGGTGTATCACCTGGACCGTGAGTACCTCGGTGTCTCATCAATCAGCTTGGGCAGTGAGTATTTCGGTGTCTCATCTGGATCTACGATGTTTACAAATGCATGTCAAGTCAATGCATGTCAAGTCGGGGATTAACGAAACTGTTAATAACTAGTAAAATTGAGTGGTTCACCAATCTTTATAATTGGAACCTTGATAATTGTCAAAAGTATATAGTAAGTCGGACGGATATTTTTCAAAATTGCCATATATGTACATTTTTCGGGTCAGCAGTGAATAGCATGATTTTCCAGCTCTGTATCGACCTGTATCACAGGGTCAGCTCAACACCGTTCCCTGCATACCCGATGTGCACCTTGTCAATGTGAAAGTGCACATACATTTTTCAAAATCGCACTATATGGACTATCATCCGATTCAGCTGGGTATAGTATGGTTATCACAAAGTTGATATCATTGCGTGTGTCACTGATGTCTATCTTATAAAAGCGAAAGTGCACTTGCAGTAAAATTCTCTTACGATCACCAAACAGAGGTCTAGCTTTAGGTCTAAAAGACAGGTGGTAGCTTAATGCAGGACGAAATTGATGGAGAGAACTCCCGCAAGAGCTTTCTGCATTACTTTCGTCCTGTATTAAGTAACCTCCTACATTTAAAGACACCTGTGTCTTTTCATTAAGTTGTATCTTTAAGGGGGGAGGGGTTATAATTATTCACATATATACAAGCCTTTATCACAAAATTAGTCTGATATCATAATTATCATTACTCGCGCTCTTTACCAAAGCCAAAGTGCATATGTACAGTAAGAGTCCAATAAAGCACCACCAAATATAGGTCTAATTCTAGGGTCTCAAGACAGCTGGTAGCTTAATGCAGGAGTTTTTCTATTAATTTTGTTCTGAATCAAGCAAGCGACTTCTTTTCAGGACATTTATGTTTAATCACATACTGCATTTTAGACAGACTTTGTTGTATTTCGTTATTCTGATTAGGCTTTATGAATTGTGTCAGGCTAATAATGACATTCAAATATATGCAAACGTTGTAAACATCAGAAATAGTATTAGTATTATTATTATTATTAGTAGTAGTAGCAGTATTAGTAGTAGTAGTAGTAGTAGTAGTAGTAGTAGTAGTAGTAGTAGTGTAGTAGTAGTAGTAGTAGTAGTAGTAGTAGTAGTAGTAGTAGTTGTAGAAGTAGTAGTAGTAGTAGTTTTTTTTGTAGCAGTAGTAGTAGACGAGGTAGTCGTAAAGTAGGAATAGCAGTAGAAGTAGGAGGAGGAGGAGTTGTAGTCGTAGTAGTAATAACAGTAGTAGTAATACATGTAGTTGTAGTTGTCGTTGTTGTAGCAGCAGTAGTAGTAGACGTAGTAGTAGAAGTAGTAGTAGTATTTGTAATAGTAGTAGTAGTAGAAGTATCAATAGTAGTAGTACATGTAGTAGTAATAGTAGTAGTAGTAGTAGTAGTAGTAGTAGTAGTAGTAGTAGTAGTAGTAGTAGTAGTAGTAGTAGTAGTGGTAGTAGTGGCAGTAGTGGCAGTAGTGGTAGTAGTGGTAGTAGTAGTGGTAGTAGTGGTAGTAGTGGTAGTAGTGGTAGTAGTGGTAGTAGTAGTAGTAGTAGTAGTAGTAGTAGTAGTAGTAGTAGTAGTAGTGGTAGTAGTGGTAGTAGTGGTAGTAGTAGTAGTAGTAGTGGTAGTAGTGGTAGTAGTGGTAGTAGTAGTGGTAGTAGTAGTAGTAGTGGTAGTAGTAGTAGTAGTAGTGGTAGTAGTGGTAGTAGTAGTGGTAGTAGTGGTAGTAGTGGTAGTAGTAGTGGTAGTAGTGGTAGTAGTGGTAGTAGTAGTGGTAGTAGTGGTAGTAGTAGTAGTAGTAGTGGTAGTAGTGGTAGTAGTAGTGGTAGTAGTGGTAGTAGTGGTAGTAGTAGTGGTAGTAGTGGTAGTAGTAGTGGTAGTAGTGGTAGTAGTAGTGGTAGTAGTGGTAGTAGTAGTGGTAGTAGTGGTAGTAGTGGTAGTAGTGGTAGTAGTGGTAGTAGTAGTAGTAGTAGTTAGTAGTAGTGGTAGTAGTGGTAGTAGTAGTGGTAGTAGTGGTAGTAGTGGTAGTAGTGGTAGTAGTAGTAGTAGTAGTTAGTAGTAGTGGTAGTAGTGGTAGTAGTAGTAGTAGTAGTAGTAGTAGTAGTAGTAGTAGTTAGTAGTAGTAGTAGTAGTAGTAGTAGTAGTAGTAGTAATAGTAGAAGTATCAATAGTAGTAGTAGTAGCAAAAAAAGTGGTAGTAAGAGAAGTATTAGTAGTAGAAGAAGCAACAGAAGGAGTAGCAGAAATAGAAGTAGATGCAGTAGTAGTATAAGTAGCAGCAGCAGTAGCACTTGAATCAAAAGTAAACAAGTAGTAGTAGTATTACCACTAGTAGGGATAGTAGTTGTTGTAGTAGTAGTAGTAGTGGTAGTAGTAGTAGTAGTAGTAGTAGTAGTAGTAGTAGTAGTAGTAGTAGTAGTAGTAGTAGTAGTAGTAGTAGTAGTAGTAGTAGTAGTAGTAGTGGTAGTAGTAGTGGTAGTAGTGGTAGTAGTAGTAGTAGTAGTAGTAGTAGTAGTAGTAGTAGTAGTAGTAGTAGTAGTAGTAGTAGTAGTAGTAGTAGTAGTAGTAGTAGTAGTAGTAGTAGTAGTAGTAGTAGTAGTAGTAGTAGTAGAAGTAGTAGAAGTAGTAGTGAATTGTAATGGTAAATAGAATATAACCATATGAGACAGCTCCTCTAGGAGCTGTCTCATATGGCTCTACACTATTTGCAAATGCAGATACAGTTTATGGAAATCGGTGGTCCAATAAGCTTTCAAGGACGACCGCAGTGAATGAATACATTTTACTTATTGTATAGATCAGTGATGTTCGCGAAAACAAAACAGTTGTTTCCTTATTATTTGTTTTGGTTGGGTAAGAAAACTATATTTTGGTATGTTTTAGATACTTATGACACGTGATTAAAACAGTAATGTGTTTGTAATGGAGTTGTTATTGAGACATAGCATGCGAAGGGCACCTGTGACAGAGAACAGGCTCGGGCAAACCGAGTGAGTTGAGAAAAAACAAAACACATTAGATCTAGAACAGGGCACATCTCCATCTAGAAAATGATAATTAACAATTTTAAAATTAAAATCTTCCCTTTTATCATATATTTTGGACGAAACTTTATCATTTGTGATGGAAATATTCAAATCTAAAAGGGAAGCCATAATGTCAGATTGATTCGCTTTGTTTAAAGACCGTTCTGTTGGGCAACTTGAAGAAATCATAGTTTCAAAATAAGGATTATCCAAATTCAAAACATCGTCTAAATACCTTGAAGATTTATTAAAAAACATTAACAATATCTGCCTGTGTATCAGGTTTTAAGCTAAGCATAAAACCCCTCTTATAGCAATACAAAAACAAATCTGCAACAAGAGGGGCACAATTTGTACCTATGGGTATACTAACAGCTTGACGATATATGGTATCCCATATCGCACATATATATTATCGAAAAGAATGGTAAGAGATCTACAAACATCGAGGCAAGTCTTCATTGTGTGATGTTCAACTTCTCAAATCGAAAAGTATGAACGTTGAACATTACAAGCAGGGAACATTTTATTTTCTGGCAAAGGGTTCTTTATATTAATTTAAACAGTTTAGTGAGGTAGAGTAGTATACGAGTAGAGTATAGAAAAATTATAAGAGCTTAGTGAAGAAATGTTATACTGTTCATTTTCAAAATAAAACATCATTTGTTTTTTTATGGACCAAAAACCATTAGTACCAGAAGTTTCATATAGTTTATCACAGTAACGTTTTACATGTTCTTTGATCGTAGTGTAAGACGGAACGTCAAAACTTTAGATTATTTTAGTAGTAGTACAACAACCAGAGTTGGCAATAAAACGCGCCTTATAAAGGTGTTGTTTGTAATTTCGGAATCAAAGTACAAAGTAGAATGTTTATGTTGTTTTATGTTAGAACCAGACTTAAAAGTATTGTACTTTTTAACATGTTTCGAGACTATATCTTTTTCAGGTGGTTGAACTGTAATATAAGCTTCTGAACCAGTTAGCTCCTTCTTTAAAACATCAATGTAATACTGTCTTCAAATAATGATTATATTATTTGATGCATTGTCAGCAGGAGCAAGAACATAATTTGAATGAAAATTAGAATTGTTATTCTTCCAACAGCGAAATGTAACTCTAGGTCGAGGTGGTAAAAGCTGGTTATTTGATTTATAGAAAGCAATACGCTTATCAATAATATAAAAATACATTTCTTCCATTCCAAAGGAAGTCATGAGGAAATAGTATAATCCAATGATATGTCAACGCAGTGCATGTTTGGTCGCCGAGCACTCTTTCGGCGATGATAGACAGACATAGTACTGTACGATGATGTCGTCTGCTAACTTTGTCGTCTGCTACAAATTTTCATTTTTTTTTATTTTCTTCATTTTTGTTTCAAAAACATAGTAACAGTAACAAACAGTTTGGATCCTGATGAGACGCCGAGTTACTCGGTGTCTCATCTGGATCCAAACTGTTTGCATAGGCAATCACAGATCCGGCATTTGCAGCGAAAGGGTTAAAAGGGATCAAAATCAACAGATAAACGTTCAGTATAATGTAAGAATGCATATTTACGTTTGAATAGCATACGATAGTTAGATTCCGTTCACGTGCACATCTCTATGGAAATTTACCATAGACTGGAACCATGTCGTTGCTGTATGTCGTTGATTCATTTTCCATGTAATCAAAGGGTTCAGCTCAACCTGTGACCCCATATCATATACAGTAAACTCGTTAAAACTGAAATTGGAACCCTTCCGTTTCCCATGCGAGGGGTTCCTGCAGACAAGATCACATGCTGGTGAAAGCATATGACATCGATAAGTACAGCAAACAGTGCAGACCCTGACCAGAATGCTCTTTCAAGAGGCCTCTGATCGAGATTGATACTGCAAGTCTGCTTGCTCCATGTATAGCAAAACCTCTCTATAACGGCCACTTAATTAAATCAAGTATTTTGTGTTAAAGGCAGGTGGCTGCTTAAAGCAAGGTGAAAGTAAAACAGAACGCTCCTAGGAGCGTTCTGTTTTACTTTCACCTTGCTTTAAGCAACCACCTGCGCTAAAGACAAACTAATTAGCACAATTAAGTGGCCGTTATAGAGAGGTTTGACTGTATACTTGACTGTATGCATTCTTAAATGTATATTCGTGTATTATATGTCCTCTATCGATTTTTATTTGTCTCTGATTTTATTTATGTCAATGTACAACGCCATTGAATGCATTATTTGCAAACATAGGCGTTTAACCAAGTGATTAAGTTTCAAAGTTTCAAAGTATACGAGTTTATGGGTAAAAAGGGTTACCTGTGTTTGAAAGTCGGTATGTGATCACCACCTAAACTATGTATGTGTCTCTCATCAGCAACATTTCCAACCGGTGATAACCTTCCGAATCCTGATGAGATCAGACGCCATGTTCTAGCATGATGACTGATATGGGCACATACAATTATACATTGTTAAAGTTTTCCAGTACTTCCCCAATATGCGCTTGAAATGGTATCGCTTTGTGTTTTCTAATATTGTACCCATTTTAGAAATGTTTTGATAAAGAACAGAAAAGTGTGACAGTATAAACTCTATTTTCATTTAAGCATAACAATAACATAGGTCCGGATAGGGTGCGTAAATAAAACTACTGCCCCTCACAGAAAGAAAGGTTCCGGGCAAGATATTTTCAAAGTCAGTTTTGCAAATAAAGGATCACAACTCCTAAACGACTGAGGCAATTTACATAGCTATCAAACTGGACCAAAATATAATGGCCACGAACATGTGTGAAAAGTTTGGTGTGGATTGGACAAATAATTTCCAAGAAAGAGTCCGGGCAAGATATTTTTAAAGTCATTTTTGCAAATAAAGGGTCACAACTCCTAAACGACAGAAGCGATCCACATTGCTATCAAAGTTGACCAAGATATATTGACCACAAACATGTGTGTAAAGTTTGGTGAGGATTTGCCAAATAATTTCCAAAAGGGCGCCCGGACAAATTATTCTAGATGTGCGTACGGACGGACGGACGGACGGACGTACGGGCAAGGACATCCCTATATGCCACCACTATGTTGGGGCATAAATATGTTCAATAATAACTTCTTCATTTCTCCAAACCATAACTTGTGACCACTTATTAGAATCGTCTCGAAGAGGGGAATTTAAAGAGTGGTCACAACCTAGGTTTGGGTGGAGAAATGACAATGTTAGTACTTGAGTACGCGTTTATCTGTTGTTCTGCATTAATATATGTTTTTAATACATGTACTGTTTAACCCTTACAATGCGGGACCCGAGTCACTAATGTCCTTTGCAAACAGTGTAGACCCAGATGAGAGGGCTCCTAGGGGAGCCCACTCATCAGGGTCTGCACTGTTTGCCATGTTACATTTTTCTTTAGAAAACATCCCTAAATATTCACCATAAGCTTGACCTATTTGAATTTTGGAAGAGTCCATTTGAAAATTCAGCGTTGTAAGGGTTAAACATATTCTTGTACAAAGTAAAGGCGTGAACATCAAACACTTCATACAACACAGTAACGACGTCAATGGCCCGATTCTGAATCCTTTACCTGTTAAATATTCATGTAAGAATTGAAATGAAGCCCTATATATCAATTAGATTATAAGGGCATATGAACACGGGATATTTGGGCCCAGACAGAATATTTAGAATCATATCTTGATAATACCATGAACAGGACAGACACTAATCAGACGACTCCTCTACTGTCTGCAAGGTGTGAAATGACACATGAATGGAATGTAACCTATGATTGCAAGAGATCGGGCAGTTATAAGAGATAAAGCGCAATGACACCTTTACTCCCGTGCTACATGCGTAGCGTGGACGAGGAAAATGGATTGAGTTCTCTATGGGTTGCCACTGGGTTGTGACTGGGTTATTGCTATGTCAGTGGAGTTCTCACTATGTTCTCTTTAGGTTTGGATATGAATATGTTACATCAATGCCATGCCCAAGGTAATCATATAATGTTCATATTACGTATTTGATTCCTTATCAAGTTTATGACACGTATATATACCAGTTTGTCTCCGTGTATAGAAATAGCATTGAAAGTTGGAAAGCAGAAACAATTCATGCTTTAGCAAAGCCACGCCGTGCAGTCCAAATTTCCCTCACACCAAGTAAAACCACAGCTGCAACGCCAACAATTATGCCAATTTTAACAAGTTTCACCGTTGAGACACCTCTCTGAGCTCGTCTCATCAGCTCCTCAGCCTCTCCATTTTTGGCTACCATTTTCTGGAACGCAGGTCTCTGTATGAGTCGAAGGTAGTAATTATTGACCAATGGGCGCTTGGTTTCACTGAAATACCGTTCATCCATGCCTAGTTCGTATATACGGTACAAGAAGATGGCTGTCGAAATATCTGCCGCAGAGAACTTGGGACCGAATAGCCAAAACTCGCCGCTTCTGGTGGCTGTCAAAATAAATGTACTTTCTGACAAAAGCATCCTATAAATATTTGCCCTAATATACTAATATATTTCCTCCTGAAAGAGATCGGTTGAAAGTAAAAATGAAACATTTCTTTTTTGCAAGTCTGTATTTTTCATTTCCAGTACAAAACTGAATACAATAAATCGGTTTGAATATCGTACGGTAATAACACATAGGATTATATTTAGGCAGGCTGTGTGATTGAAACACTGTCGTCACTTGTATCATTTGTAAAACGTAAATATAAATACAGTACATGCACATACTATTCACTATAAGTGTAAACATGAAGGGAACATTTGAAAAACGAAATGAAAAAGGAAATTAAAATTCATGATTTGTTATACTGCTGCTGCTATTACTGCTGCTACTTCAACTACTACTACTACTACTACTACTACTACTACTACTACTACTACTACCACTACTACTACTACTACTACTACTACTACTATTACTACTACTACCACTACTGCTACTGCTGCTACTACAACAACAACAACTACTATTACTACATACTACATCTACTACTACTGTTACTTGTCAGTTGATAAGCTAGCTAAAATCAATCTAAATCAGTTTGTAGATTAGCTAACACTGTTTTTAAGTCAGTTTAAAAGTTAGCTAAAACCCAATTCAAGTCAGCCTATGAGCTAGCTAAACACAATCTAAGTCGGTTTATTGACTTGCTAAATATCAATCTCAGTTAGTTAATGTGCTAGCTAAAATCAATCTCAGGCAGTTTATATGCTAGCTAGAATCAATCTATGTCTGTTTATATGCTTCCTAAAACCTAATCTAAATCTGTTGATAGGCTTACTATCCCAGACAGTTTATAGACTAACTAGAACAAATCTCAGTCAGTTTACAGGCTAACGAAATCAATCTCCGCCAGTTTATAGACTAAATTCAATCTATGTCAGTTTATAGGCTTACTAAAACCCAATCTAAGTCAGTTTATAGGCTAGCTAAAATGAATCTTAGTTTGTTGACTAGATAAAATTCCATCTCAGTGTATAGACTATCTCAAATCAATATCAGTCAGCCTATAGGCTAGCTAAATCAATCTTTTGCAGTTGATAGGCTAGCTAAAAATCAATCTCAGTCAGTTGATATGCTAGCTAAAAATCAATCTCAGTCAGTTGATAGGATAGTTAAAATCCATCTAAGTCAATTAATAAGCTAGATAAAAACTGAAATACCCAATCTTACTGAAACCCAATCTATGTCAGTTCACAGGCTAGCTAATATCAATTTTAATCAGTTTTATAGGCTTGCTAAACTCAATCTCAGTCAGTTGATAGGCTAGCTAAAATCAATCTCATTCAGTTGATAGGCTAGCTAAAAGTCAATCTCAGTCAGTTGATAGGCTAGTTAAAATCCATCTAAGTCAATTAATAAGCTAGATAAAAAAAATTATGAACTAGATAAAATTCAATCAATGTACAAGCTAAAGTTGATCTATTTTCTCCATAAATTAAACAAATATTCTTGCACAAAACGTGCTGTTGTAGTCCCGCTAGACCATGTATTAACAAGGCGATTCTCGTGCTCACGCGCTGTTGTTGACCGGTTTTAATTATACCTATTCGGGGCCTAAGGTAAACAATGGACGCGAATGCTATTGCGTTTTGGCCTAAGCTAGGTGAACGGTGCGAGTATTT
Organism: Azorinus chamasolen; assembly: GCA_963576725.1. NCBI lineage: Eukaryota > Metazoa > Mollusca > Bivalvia > Cardiida > Solecurtidae > Azorinus > Azorinus chamasolen. The sequence continues at coordinate 26,896,592 of OY755238.1, read as the reverse complement.
CAGGGGCACCGACAATGAACTGTTTTTAGTGATAGACATATTAAATGAAATTCCGTGTAAACGGTATTTAATACAATCATGAAATGACGTCAGAAAGAAAACAGTGGCCCGGAAACAGCATAAGTCGAACTGAGTGTGTCAAAGAAGTGTATAGTTATGCTTGTATTTGAAAGAATTAAATTGATACAGGCAGAAAATGGGTTTTATGCAAGAATAGCGTTAATACACGTTTGTTTTCGGGCAATAACATCTGCAGTGTCCCTCAGTGTCCCTTCGGGCTCGGGCCAACAACAGTCCCTCGGGACACTACAGATGTTATTGCCCGAAAAAACGTGTATTAACCCTCTAATAACAGACAAACATGTACATGTTTTATGTAAATATAGAAACATGGTGACTTCCGGAGTCATTATGTATCTTCAAAAATGTTTCAGGAAAGACCATTAGTGTCAGGCTCATACTCCGATTAGTTATAATCAGTAACTACGGTAGAATCCATACTCAGATTAGACCGGCGAGTTATAATCAGTAACTACGGTAGCATCCATACTCAGATTAGACCGGCGAGTTATAATCAGTAACTACGGTAGCATCCATACTCCGATTAGACCGGTGAGTTATAATCAGTAACTACGGTAGCATCCATACTCCGATTAGACCGGTGAGTTATAATCAGTAACTACGGTAGCATCCATACTCAGATTAGACCGGTGAGTTATAATCAGTAACTACGGTAGAATCCATACTCAGATTAGACCGGTGAGTTATAATCAGTAACTACGGTAGATTCCATACTCAGATTAGACCGGTGAGTTATAATCAGTAACTACGGTAGATTCCATACTCAGATTAGACCGGCGAGTTATAACCAGTAACTACTATAGAATCCATACTCAGATTAGACCGGTGAGTTATAATCAGTAACTACGGTAGCATCCATACTCCGATTACACCGGCGAGTTATGATCAGTAACTACTATAGAATCCATACTCAGATTAGACCGGTGAGTTATAATCAGTAACTACGGTAGAATCCATACTCAGATTAGACCGGCGAGTTATAATCAGTAACTACGGTAGAATCAATACTCAGATTAGACCGGCGAGTTATAATCAGTAACTGCGGTAGAATCCATACTCAGATTAGACCGGTGAGTTATAATCAGTTTTTTTATAAACACGATTGTGTTTGAAACCAGGCGGCTGCTTAAAGAAAATGACAGAGGTAACCCTGAAATGTGCTTTCTGCATAACAAGCTACAACCTGTCTCTACGACACCAACTTTTACCGATCTTTGGTGGTCGCAATAGAAGGGGTTTATGGTACGCTATAACAATAAAATCATTCATAAGCAGACACTGCAATGAATAGCCATAAACGACTTACACTTCTTTGACAAGTCTAAGGTTTGCTCTATTCTATCAAATGTCTGCTCTAAGTCACGATATACGTCTTCGACCCTGGACTCATCAAGCACAATTGTCTTGGCCCGCTGCATGCCTTCTATTGCTTCCACGACCTCGGCACTAGAGGGTTTTTTCTGGAGGCGAGCGATGCCATCGTCTAATTTCTTCTCTGTGAAATACGTCAGTACAGTATGTAGTTAATCCTTCTCTTGCTGAATTTTAAAATACATTTCTCCTTCTTTACCCATGTCCTGTTGTATAATTACATATATCTTCACTGTGTACAAGTATTTCGCTGTGCAATCACTGCTGTGGAGTGCACTGGTTGCACAATCAACTTGTAAATAGTGCAGACCCTGATGAGACAGCTCCTGCAGGAGCTGTCTCATCTGGGTCGCCACTATTTACAGGTAGGTATATTGACGTGAATAACAAGCGAAGGGTTAAAAGGTTTTGACCTAGCCCTCTGGCCGCCAAATAAAGTTCGTCATCTCAGATTTACGTTTACTTCAGGTTACAAAGTAGAACTCTTACGTTTTTCCAAAGCATATTAGGCTGTCAAACTGTGTGGGCGCTGGTAAGACGCCGAGTTACTCGGCGCTGATGAGACGCCGAGTTACTCTGGCGATATAACGGACGAAAATGATTAGATACTGACTTACTTGCAGGCCCGCATTTATTCATGGTACTAATCATTTACACAAATAGTCCAATCCGTTTCTAAGATATAACTCCGGGACGGATAGAGAGACAATGCCAAAATTATAACACCCCCGCCTTCGGTGGGGAGGAGATGATAGCCATACATACGTCATTTGACGCCTATGCAAAAAGAGCAGAATGAGATAAAACGGTTCCCGTAGCAACCGTATTACCAGGGTCTCTTCTGTTTGCTTATGAAATAAATATAGATATAAGCCTGCAGTAATATGACATACTTCTTCTGATCTAGGTCTGCACTGTTTGCTCCCAGTGGTTTCTTCCATGCTTATATATTTGATTAGTCCATTTTTTTTATCTAAGGCATGTCTGGTCTAAATTTTCATTTTTTCATTTTATATTGAATTACCTATCAGCAAACAGTGTAGACTCTGATCAGACGCCGCATTATATGGCGTCTGATCAGAGTCTACACTGTTTGCATACGTCCCATATATGGGATCGTGGGAGCATATGGGTTAATCATGCAATTAACTTTCAGAACTGAACTGAGACTGAATGAAACAAGTAAAAGGAGACGCCTTTTTATCTTTCAGAAACGCGAGTAAATATTTATATTCTCCTAAAACATAGTTTTAACCGCGGAGTCGAGTTTCTACTCTATCATCAGTTATACTGACATAATGTCTAATACTAACCTATGCTTTTTCTCGTGAACAGTTTCGTCAGTACTTCATGAAATCGCATGCGCTTGAGTTGCAGTCGTGGGTTCGCAGCCAGGCCAAGTACTATGTACCTAATCGGCAGTTGGGATATGAAGTTTCGGAACTCGGTTACCTCCTCACCCTGTGCAGTGCTTCTGTCGGGTACCAGCTGGATATTATCTGTCATATACAGGACACCAAAGAATACATCATAATCCCACAAATATCACAAAGGCGCAGGAACGCCTACATCCTTATCTTGTTGCTGAGAAAGACAGCTTAAGGTTGTAATTTCATTCGAAATACAAACAGCAATGCACCTTTTATTCTTTGTACGACTTTATCAATTGATATGCATACACAAACAGTATGGGGATCGGGTATCAATCACGAAAACCTAACATATCCGCATTATTTTATATTTTTCCTAAATTCTTCAACAATGGAACCTCGATATCTCGCACCCGAACTTCTATGTAACTCGAAGTGAACGTTCGGTCATTCTAAAAATTTAACCCTTCGCTTGCTGAATTTTAAAACACATTTCTCCCTCTTTACCCATGTCCTGTTGTATAATTACATATATTTTCACTGTGTACAAGTATTTCGCTGTGCAATCACTGCTGTGGAGTGCACTGGTTGCACAATCAACTGGTAAATAGTGCAGACCCTGATGAGACAAATCTGGGTCTTCACTATTTACAGGTAGGTATATTGACGTGAATAGCAAGCGAAGGGTTAAGTGCAGTCTGTCACAACGCATATCTTGAATCACATTTGATAGCTTTATGCAGGTAAAAAGTTATTTAGACCTGCAGTAAACTGAGAACTTGAGAAATTAGGCAGGTCAGAAACCAGACTTCTGTTATCTCGAAGTAATTTGTATGGTCCCTTGAAGTTCGACATATTGACGTTCAATAGGATTTTGCCGGTCAACTTCATAATTTACATGTATTAACAAAGAGGAGAGTAATAACAGATATTGTCTGTTTGCATGATAACTATATGTTCATATTTATTTGTTTTAGTGTGTGTGTTTGGAAAGAGGGGGGGTGTATACGTGATAATCAAATTTTAACTATGATTATCTTTATTCGAATCAACAGAGTGCGAAAAGAATGGGCCGCTCTCTAAGAAATGAGATCTTATTGCATTGCCAATAGTGCAGACCCAAATCAAACATCACGTATTTATAAGTAAATAACATGGCAACAGTTTACGCTCGTTAGAATATATAGAAAACAAACTAATACAAGTTCTAATACAAATCCCTGTCTAAACTGTTTTTAATGAGACTCTTTGCCTAGAAATAAGGACATTCACCGCTACTAGTGTTTTGCTCTTCTGCAATTTTGCATGATAGTAACACGTTTTATAAAAATTATATCCTGACTGCCTTTAAAATATTCCCTTGTAGGCTATGTGTAGATTCAGCATTTAAAGAAATCTACTGAAAAGGAGCCTTCAAAAGGGACATTTTAATATTGTGTAGTTTTGAATCCATCTCGTGGAGAAGATACTCTATTTATCTCAATGACTTCAAACAATGACTTTTACAGAGGCGTCAAAAGGCGCCAATATGGGGGAATGAGTTAAGAAGACAGTTATATTGTAAAGTACCAGATAACTTACGGTGTAACAGTTTATCACATGCTATCTAAACATCTCGGACGAGAGATAACATGAAGCTATGACCTTCAATGTACATGATAACAATCGGGGACATACTTTGGTAGATGTGACGGCTACCTGTATAGACTGTCCTTTGTGTCCTTACCATTTGCTTCATAGATACGCCTCTAAACGCATTTGCAAAAATAATAGACCCAGATAAGACATCTCATGTCGGAGCTTGTCTGATCAGGGTGTGTTCTGTTAGCTTAACAATCTTATGAAATAATATAGTTATTGCAGTGGCCATATTTTGTGTTTATGAGCTATTAACCCTTCGCTTGCTGAATTTTAAAATACATTTCTCATTCTTTACCCATGCCCTGTTGTATAATTACATATATCTTCACTGTGTACAAGTATTTCGCTGTGCAATCACTGCTGCGGAGTGCACTTCTTGCACAATCAATTTGTAAATAGTGCAGACACTGATGAGACAGCTCCTGTAGGAGCTGTCTCATCTGGATCTTCACTATTTACAGGTAAGTATATTGACGTGAACAGCAAGCGAAGGGTTACACTAAGTAATGGTCTTGGTGTCATTATTTCTTGCATGCATATTCTTGGAGTAAATAGTTAATTTGTAGACTCTATATGTGTCGGCAAACAAAACAGAGATAGAATCTACGAGGTAAAACGTGACTATATCTACCGTAGTACCTCTCTTATGTGGCAATGAAAATATTTCTAAGTATGAGTATGTAATGCAGGTTGTAGCTTAATGCAGGTCAAAAGTAACGCAGAAGAAGCTCCTATTTGAGTATGCCTCATCATTACCTGTATCAAATTTCCGGGAAAGATAATCAATGATGTCATCGGAATCCGTTATGACGTCATTCCCACATTTAATAACTGGAACTTGTCGTTTCGGATTAAGCTTCTCGAACCAACTTTCATAATTTTCATTGATGTCTATTTTCACAAACTTCTCCTTGAACGGGATATTCTTTTCATAAAGCGCCAGAAGAACCTGAATTTCGAAGAAAGGAAAACAATGTCAAACCTCGAATCCTGCTTGTCAGTGTTAAATTTATGTGTACAGTTACTTGGTCTTAACCCTTCGCTTGCTGAATTTTAAAACTCATTTCTCCTTCTTTACCCATGCCCTATTGTATAATTACATTAATCTTCATTGTGTACATGTATTTCGCTGTGCAATCACTGCTGTGAAGTGCACTGGCTGCACAATGAACTTGTAAATAGTGCAGACCCTGATGAGACAGCTCCTGCAGGAGCTGTCTCATCTGGGTCTTCACTATTTACAGTTAGGTATATTGACGAGAATAGCAAGCGAAGGGTTAAGTTCTTAATCTTAGATCTAGATCTATTTAGCATAGTTCTTAAAGTCTTGACAGAAAGAGCAATCTACAATACCAACTACCATTTTGAACAACGGCATTAGAAAGAAAGGAAAACTCAATAATACTAGTATCAAACATCATGGCAGTTATTTATTTGACAATTAGATCTAGAAAGTTTAAACTTTGAGCAATTGGTGTTTCACCATCGTATAAGATTTCACCCTTTGCTTCAGGAATATCCATGTAAGAAATAATTTAACATCATGGATTTAAACAGATTAATTGTTATAATGGCATATGACCATAGGAAATTAAAGGCCATGTCAGAATCTATACAGTCTACGCTCGTAAGCAAACCGAATAGACCATGCTCAGGCGGATCCTATATACGACCCCTTTGATCTTGGTCTACTATGTTTGCAAGTGCGTAGAAAAGCACATTTAAGGAGTAAAGGGTTAACATGATGAATATTTGACCTACGTTTGATTGCATATTGGTAGACAAATTGATTATAGCTTGAAATTTGAAAATGTAGTAGGTGTTATAATTTGTAAAAATAATTTGCTCAGCAGGCTATTTAATGGTCAAGGGATTAATCTGGGGATAAAAAGTTTTAATAGGGTTATGACTTTAATATCAAAATTGAATCTACATTGAAACTGATTGTCTAGAAATCAAGCTTTAAGATGAACAATAGATAAAACAACAAAAGCTTTTTAAAACAATAAAAAAATAAAATCTAAATCTAAATAAAAATGGTATATATAGAGTGGAGACACACGAACGAACAGGCTTCCTCCGTATCTGAAGAGGCATGACATGATTTGAATAAGAATACGAACCAGAATATGTTATATAGTATTAGTATTGTCATGATTATTATTATTATTATTAATATTATTATTATTATTATTATTATTAATATTATTATTATTATTATTATTATTATTATTATTATTATTATTATTTATTTTATTTATTTATTTATTTATTTATTTATTTATTTATTTATTTTTTATTTTTTTATTATTATCATCATTATTATTATTGTATAATTACATGTATTACTTTTATTATTATTGTGATTATTAGCATCATCATCATCATCATCATCATCATCATCATCATCATAGCATCATTATTATTATTGTTATTATTGTTGTTGTTATTATTGTTGTTGTTATTATTATTATTATTATTATTATTATTATTATTATTATTATTATTATTATTATCATTATGGCAAGGACCGAGTCTATTGCCAACGCATATACTAAAGCACTAACCTTGTTGCAACAATATGAGCCCGGGAAGTAGTACAATGTGATATCCATGATCGGTGGTATGTCCTTAAGAAATTCACGGCGAGCAACCAACTGTCCTGAGCAGGTAACTGAGCAAATAGAAGGTAGTTTGTACAAACAACCCGGGTCAGGGTAGAACTCTTATCTGAAAGTTTAATATCTGGTAGGCTGGGCACACTTTAGCTGGTAGTATAATGTCGTTAGATGCAGTACTCAAGTTTTAACAAATTTTCTTTTCATACCACGGTCAAACATTTTAACCAAACTAATCTACATTGTATAACCATTATATTATAGTTAATGTCTCATGCCTTCAAAACAGTTCTGATTTGGTTCTGAATCTGTCAGTCTATTTTAATTTTCTTATTTGGTTCTGAATCAGCTATTGCATCTTGGTTGATTTAACCATTCATCCGCTGAATAATTAAAACTGGCTAGTCGTTTTGTGAACATTAATTAAAAAGAAGTTTTATCACTGAGTAAAAGTATATTTATGATAAACAGTGCAAACCCTGATCTGGGTCTACATTGTTTACAAATGTCTTATATCCTCGGTTCCCGTACATCAAGGATAAATATAAAATAAACTACCCTCATATATTACATACATCATAATTATACTTTCTGAAGACCATAAATACGAAATGTGCAGTGATCTGTTAACTGCTTAAGTCGGTGATAGGGGCGTGAGTAGTGTTGCACATTTAATTACTACTCATGAACAGACTCAATAAAATCGAGTCTGCAAATTTTCTCTTTTTGCATTGCTACTTTTGCTTTCGAAAGATCTCCGACTTTCAGGATATATATACATCATATCTGAATTGTGCTTTCTGAAAGTCTCAAGTGCGACAAGTGCAAAGGTTAGTAACTTACGGTTATACATCATAACTGAGTTTTTTCTTTCTGAAAGTCACAATTACGATAGGTGCAATGATTTGTTACCTAATATTTCATACATCATATTTGAATTATGCTTTCCGAAAGTTCCAAATGCGATACGTGCAAGGGTTTTTTAACCGTATGTTATATACATCATGACTGATTTATGCTTGTTGAAAGTCTCAAATGCGATACGCGCAAAAGTTGTAACCTAACATTACATACATCATATAACTGAATTATGATTTCTTGAAAGTTCCAGTGCGGTAAGTGCAAGGATTTGTAACCTTATGTTTGAACATGTTTATGATTAAACTGAAGTGATACAAATTATCAGTAACATGCAGGTAATCGTTTGTGCATTTATATATACGTGTACGTAGTGTTGTGTATGATGCATAAATCGTCCTCTGGGTTGACTCTCGAGATCCAAGGAAGGCGACCAGTTGTGCATTCATCTGCGGGTGTGTATGTGCATGTGTTGTCCAAAGTCCAGTGCACACCGTCACGTGCGATTAAAGGTAGGGCGAGCGTAGACTTTCGTGTCGCATGTAGCTGTAATGTGTTGACTGCGGTCATCTTCGAAGGCCCCTGTATAAATCGCAATCACACTATGTTCTAAACCAAGATGTTTTAAACCAGTACATGTATACTGGTTGCATTTAGCTTTTAAAATACAGTTTTGAAAATTGACCAACTTTGTATAAAAAACCCACTTTGTACAGGCCATAATGTGTAGGTTTTTTACCAGCATGTAAAATTCATTTAACATTAACCCATTCCCTCACATTGGTGAATGTTGACGACCCTGCAAAAGTCACTTTGTGAAACCACTGTGATAAACAGAGCATTTGCTCCTATAGGAGCAAATGCTCTATTTATCACAATGGGTTCAAACTATAAAATTCTAAAAAAAAATCCTTTTCTCTAGATAATGCTCCTTTCGGTAGATTTATACAAAGAGGTTGTATCTTAGCCTATGGGGTAGTGGGTTAATATGATATAAGGTGTGATGTCTGTTAATCAATATCCTGCAAAGTAAACTATTGTATGTCTAGAAAATATCGCCTCTTTAATTTTCGAAATGGATTATCTTGTATTTCTTTTCAATACCACTATCAGAATGTCAAACGGTTAGGATCCTGATGAGACACACAGTTACTCGCTGTCTCATCTAGATCGAAACTGTTTGCAGAGGTAATCACGGATCCAACAGCAAGCAAAATGTAACTGTTAGCAATATTGGTCGAATTTCAAACTTTCTGCCGTACAGGTGGATCAACCAAGAACCAACGATATTATCCTTAACCCTTTACTCCATGCATACGCCTTTCTACGCCTTTGCAAACAGAGTAGACCCAGATCAGACAGAGTGACGTTATTATTTTAACCCTTTCGGTGCCAGCAATGTCGTCTGCTGGGCACAGTTTCGTTTATTTTTAGTGTAAGTGTGTGCATTTCTTCCATTTTCTTTATAAAACAGTAAGCAGAGAGTGTCAAACAGTTTGAATCCTGATGAGACGCCGAGTTACTCGGCGTCTCATCTGGATCCAAACTGTTTACATGTGATATCATAAACCGTCATTGTGGCACGGAAGGGGTTAAAAAGCATTTCAAAATTATATTGTGAGTTTGATATAATGGTTAATTTATATACATTGCAACTAGATTTATTAATACAGCACATTAAGAGGTTAACAGTTTGGAGCCGAATCAGTGTGCTGATATCAGATGACTTAATTGAGACAGCTGGTCTCAGTCGAAACGTATCGTCCGCTTAATCCTTTCCTTTATACAAACGCCTTTTTACGCAATTACAACAGAGTCTGGGTCTGCTCTCTTCGCTTATGATATAATTTAGACAAACATTCTGTTGAGGAGCGAGCGCCGGCGAACAAGCAAGCATTTAAAATAATAAAATGTGCACTAAATAAGTAAATATACACTATAGTTCGATTTCGAGCGGTGAGCCGTGACTGCACGTTTCTATTTATAGAAGTTGCAACCATTCTGATTTACGGGTAAGTCAGGATTGAAACAGTAAGTTGATATTTAAAATAAGCGCACGGGTCAAAATCGAACTATAGTTGCCGATATAAATACGCTTCTTTAATCCCGTATCGACTTCTTGTGACATCGTTCAACCCCGACCTAGGTGTTATAAATAAACTATAGTCTTTTTCGATATAGTGCCAGTGGTAAATATGCATGCACGTATTTAATATAGTTTTTATAGTTTTGTTACAGTGGCATATTAAAAAGAGACTGTTTTGCAATGGCGGAACATGAAGAATAAGGTTTATATTATTCCTTAGGACTGCAGCAGTCACCTGATCTGGGTCTACGTTAATTGCAAAGGTGTTTACCACTAAGCCAGATCACAGGTATCAGGCGCGTAACAGTTTTATATATACTACTCAAAAACATCTTAATTTAATCATTATATTTTGACAGCAGAAAAAAAAAGTTTTGATTTTTGTTCGTGTAGTAGATCTATAATAATATGTAGTATTAATACTAGTTTATACGAAAAAAAATCAAAACTTTTTTTCTGCCAAAGTATGATAGATCTATGTCTAAACGTATTTGAAGATGTTTGTCAGTAGTCACGCGCCTGGTACCTGTGGGTCAGATAATACATGACTGGCCTTCTCGATAAAGCTACACACCCCAGCGTGTAAAATAAACCTGCGGAGTTAGTTGTACTTATCACTCTGGACAAATAGATCTACTACGTGTGTAAAGGAGATACATTGTACGTGCTTTTTCAACAATTGGTAAGTACAAACATTTTAAACAGAACGATCACTGTTGTAAATTGATCTATTTTTATTTATTGGCAACAAATTACCATGTTATTGTAGGCAAGTGGTTAAGATTTAACCAAACTTATGCCGTGTTTAAAAGGTTTAAGTTTAGGTATTTTACACATATGCAAACCGCGTCTAAGGCAAGCTTGAACGATTTCTGTCCCAACTGTTCTGTTTATGTGCTTGGATCGGCGTTATAAATTGTTACTGCTGATAAACAAATGATATCAGAAATACGTATATAAGACGTTAGAACACAAGCGTGTTGTAGTCTTTCTTTTCCCATGAGCTCGGGACAACCTCCAGTACACAGTTTGCATGTTATATAGTCTATTTCAGTAATTTCAAGCGAGGTTTTACGCAAGCGTAAAATGTCTGCGTTCAGATCATGTTTAAAGCAGGATAGAAAACAACAACAGAGGTTTGTATCAATTTAGTAATTTTGACTAAGTATATACATAGGGCATTTTAAAATTACTGCAGAATGAGGAAATGCTGTAATAAGATACTATTATTATTTTGCTGAATACGATATTTGAAACACTTAAGAGAATGTGGACATTTGGAAACCCAGAAATAATCGCTCTCATGTGATATTTCAAGCACTGATAGGACCCTTTGATGTCAAATTCAAGTTAAATATGCTTTGAAACGTCATTCAAAGTGAATAGATGCGTTTACTTCTGATACAACACTTTCCTGTTGATATGCATTTTATAAGAAATGTTATGCAATGATATATACCAAGTTTTGGCCAATGACAATCATCTGCTGAAAGTGTTATGATTGGTGTAGGTGAGCCATTGAACATAACAAGTAAATTGTACAACTGATTTCTGAAATAAGCACCGCTGTTCCTATAAACGTTATGCGTTTTGTTCCAGTTGCTAATGCTTTGGTAACATTTGCAAACAGTTTGGATCCAGATGAGATGCCGAGTAACGTGGCACTTCATCAGGGTCAAAACTGTTTGTCACTCTGAAATCTGTTCTCTAAAAGATATGGGAGAAAAAAGTATATATTAGAATTGCAGCAGACGACAATATTTGCAGATATCAATTGCTCAGAGTGCAGAAGGTATTTGCAGTACATTTATTACACTGGGCAGCAAAATAACTGCAAATGACCTGCAGAAAGTTAAGAGCACATCAAACACCAAAGAGTTCTTGGGTATTGTGACAAATGGTACAGCTTTTTTGTTCTGGAGTGTAAATCTAAAACCTTGTCTCGCAGTAAATCATGGTCATTTTGAATTCCTGTAAAAGAGTGGACTGTCTTTGACAGCCCAATAAAACACCCCTTCTTAAAAAACAACAATGTAGCATTAAACCTCTAATTTATTTTGTAAACATGCATTAACTTATTGAAATGTCAGAAGCGTCCGGACTGCGTGCTCATCATATTAGCAGTCCATTTACGGCTGGCGTAACACATGTTGCACTATTCTCTAAGGCCGTGTTACATAAGGGGCATTGAATGAAGTTGTTGCCTGATAAGTCAGGTAGAAGGGGCTGCTGAGGGGAAATTGGTTGTTTTACATCCCTAGCTAACGTGTCTGGGAAGACGGTTGTTATTTCTGTTACACTGGATTTGTGCAGAGCTGTCCTATATTTGCAATAAATTCTACCATCATTTGTCTGAACTGAAAATGACCTTTCTGAAAAATGAAACGTACAGGATTTCTGAAATATAAACATGCAGAAACAGTACTGTACAATTTTTCGTATCCCTTTACCTGAGAGATACGGCTTTTGTCGTCTCTGCAGACCAAGCTGACCCAGATCAGATGGTTCCTATAACAGTAGTCTAATCAGGGTATTCTCAGTATATCCATCGGATCCTATAATTTCTGCCATGGCCAAAACCTAGTGTGTTCTTAACCCATTTGTACCCACGATCTCATATATGGGACATAGGCAAACAGTGTAGACTCTGATCAGACGCCAGGCATCCCTTAGATTAAAAAAAAAATGGACTAATCCAATATATAAACATGGATGAATACACTGGTGGCAAATGGGTTAAATTTTAGAATATCATGTATCAAACAGTTTAGAGTCACTCGGTTTCTCACATAAACCCAATTTTTTCTATAGGAGCGTGACTGAATGCAAATATAATGTACGCATCGTGGCTTTTTTTTTGGGGGGGGGGGGGGGGGGCGGGGGGGGGGGTTCGGGAGCATGCTCGACTAGGAAAATTTAGAACTGTGTAGTTTTTAGCTCCGAGCTATTGTCATGACCCTCTCGTCGGCGTCGGCGTCGGCGTTGGTTAACCTTTTTGTTACGGTCCTTTTCTCAGAAACCATCAAAGATATTTGGTTCATATTTGGTATGTATGTTTACTATCACAAGGGTAACCCATTTCACAAGGGTAGGTAACCCTAAAATTAATTTTGCCATAGTTATGCCCCTTTTTCGACTTAGACTTTTCATTGTTGGTTAACCTTTTTGTTAAGGTCCTTTTCTCAGAAACCATCAAAGATATTTGGTTCATCTTTGGTATACATATTAACTATTACAAGGGGGACCTACTTCACAAGGGCAGGTAACCCTAAAATTAATTTTGCTGTTGTTATCTCCCCTTTCTGACTTAGACTTCCATTACACTATCCAGCACTAAAGAAAGTGGAGCGCGCTGTATGCGGACAGCTCTTGTTAAACTATTGTGGTAAATAGAGCATTTGCTCATGTATGAGGAAAAGCTCTAGTTATCACAATGGTCAACGGATGACTTTTACAAAGGCAATACACAACGGTTTTTTTATCAAAGTCTGTCCCTTGGTCTTCGAATTTATTCCAGTTTGACCACCTTTCAGATTGATGTTACGCACGTACGTACACGCGTATCGCTAGCTATGGCCCTTATTTACAACGATCAGGAACTCACCGACTGAGAACAATGCGCAAATCGACAATTATAAGGCACATTGTCTCTTGTCGTACTTACACTCTGAGCTCTAAGTTCCTGTAGACATCAGCTTTTGTCGCCTGTTTCAGTTCTAAACTTACCGTTCATTCCATTTCTGATGTCTTTGTGAAACACTATGCCCCTGGTGTGACCTTTGACCTTAATGTATGGCATCGACCTTAATAAGTCACCCATAAAGGCTAAAAATGTTCGACTCCATAAGTTTCACATGCATACATGCCAATTTTAAGTATGTGTGTGCAATGGCGACAAAATATCACCAACGTTAAAGTTTGGAACAAACCAACCAACAGACAGACAGAGCACAAACAACATACCCTCCTTGATGGGAGGGGATAAAACGTGACAGAGTGCCAAACAGTTTGAATCCTGCTGAGACACATAGTTACTTGGTGTCTCACTGGAGTACAGACTGTGTGCAAAGGTCATTACACATTGGCCAGTGTCGTGCTGAAGGTTAACTTTAAGGTTAACCGTGTCTTCAAGTTTCTCTTGTCACATTGCTGATTTTGCTTTCGAAGGATATCATACGTTCAAACATTATGTACTTCACAACAGCAGGTGTTTAGTCCTGGTGTGGAGGCCATAAAAAGTTGCCCCGTACTCCATTCTCAGTGTTGTTATATTTTCTGATCCTTCGGGATCATTAGTTTCGATATTATTCGTTATAAAAAATGAATACCACATAGGCCGGTGTTAGTGGGCGGAGATGGGGCGGGCCGTAACAGTGTTGCACTTTTAATTACTGCTCATGAACAGTCTCAATAAAAAAGGCTTCAGATTTCTCCTTTGGCATTGCTGGTTTTGCTTTCGAAGGATCTCCTACTACCGGATTTCTTTTCAGTTAACTGGTTTGTGTTTGGCTTAAAGTTTGTGGTAACATCAGTTCGATACTAATTTACCAGGCCTAACCTTTTCCCTGTTTAACCCTTTACTTCATCATACCCTTTTTTACGCCTTTGCAAACTAAGTAGACCTGGGCCAGATGGCTCATGTAGGAGCTATCTGATCAGGGTCTGTTATGTTTGCTTATGATATGCCGGAAATATAGATATGATTGTACAGTTTCTGCCATGGTAAAAACATCTTGTTGTCAGGTACTATTATAACAGTTAATCTAATTAATATTCATGAAGTTACTATTTCTTACATTAACACTCATAGCGTAAAGGGTTAAACTTGTCTGCCGGGTGCTCAAATATGGAGAAGTGCAAACTGCTAAATGCCGAACTACTGGTATTAACGCATTCCCCCCTTCACTATTTTTAGACTCAGTCTCTTTGAATAAATCTACCGAAAAGGAGCATTAACTATAGAAAAGGAGAATTTTAGAATTGTGTTGTTTTGAAACCATTGTGATAATTAGAGCATTTGCTCCTATGGAGCAAATCCTCTTTTTTCACAATGGTTTTCAAAATGTGACTTTAAACAGAGGCGCCAAAATGCGTCACTAGAAGGGAATGTGTTCATGCGTCACTAGGAGGCGCCGAAATGCGTCACTAGGAGGGAATGTGTTAATGCGTCACTAGGAGGCGCCAAAATGCGTCATTAGGAAGGAATGTGTTAATGCGTAACTAGGAGGCGCCAGAATGCGTCACTAGCAGAGAATGTTTTAATGCGTCACTATGAGGGAATGTGTAAATGCGTCACTAGGAGGAAATGTGTTAATGCGTAACTAGGAGGGAATGTGTTAATGCGTAACTAGGAGGGAATGTGTTAATGCGTTACTATAAGGGATTTTGTTAATGCGTCACTAGGAGGGAATGTGTTAATGCGTAACTAGGAGGGAATGTGTTAATGCGTTACTATAAGGGATTTTGTTAATGCGTCACTAGGAGGGAATGTGTTAATGCGTCACTATGAGGGAATGTGTTAATGCATAACTATGAGGGAATGTGTAAATTAATGCGTCACTAGGAGGGCATGTGCGAATGCGTCACTAGGAGGGAATGCGTTAAAGCTTTTGTAAACGAGAAGTTGTGTTGTATAAAAAAAAGTACAGTGAATTCTCGATTATTAGCGCCCTGCATTGGAAATACAAGAGCCCTATAGGAATCACATTTTCTGTTTTTCCGTCTGTCTGTTTGATCGTCCTTCCGTCAACACTTTTGATGTGAAGCGACATCTCAAACGGTACTTTACGTATTGGTTTCATATTACGGGCATACTTATACTTAGTGTTATAAGAGAAAGACGCCTGTAGTGTTTGGGTATAATCCGATCCCTACGTCTAGAGTTATCTGCCATTGAATCATCAAAAATGCCATCAACTTTTGTCAGCAATTTTGATGTGACACAATATGAATAACTAAAGCAGTACTTCGCATATTGGTTTCATATTAAAGGCATATGCTTAGTATCATCAGAGGAAGACGCCTATGGTTTTTGGGTTGAATCAAATAACTATGTCTAGAGTTATTTGCCCTTGATTCATCCAAAGTGCCATAAACTTTTGTCAACACTTTTGATATGATGTGATAACTCAAAAAGTACTTCACATATTTGGTTCATATTAAAGGCATATGCTTAATATTATGAGAGGAAGACATCTACTGTTTTTATGTCGACTGAGATCACCATGTCATGAGTTATCTACCCTTGATTTATAAAAAATGTCATATTCAGCAAAGATCATATGCAGGGTCCTATTTGATTGATGTCAGTTTTCAAGTGTGAATACTCAAATATGTATGATTAGTAATTTTAATACAGATGGCAGCTTAATGCAGGGTGAAAGTCATACAGAAAGCTCCTCTAGGAGCTTTCTGAGTGACTTTCATCCTGCATTAAGCAGTCACCTGCCTACAAAAACATACATATTTCATTACTAAAATTTCGCAGTGTCGAGGTTTTATTGTATTTATTTTGTTACAAACTTTTGTTTTATGTTGTAATATTTTGGGAAGTTTTGTGTTCAAGTTCTATTCTAACATTGATAATGTTGACACTTGGCAGCCTATCTTGTTTTCTTGTTTTTTTTCTTTTATATATAAACGCCTTTGTGCACATTTTCAAACATAGTAGACCCAGATCAGACATCTCCTGCAGGAATCGTCTGATCAGGGTCTGTTCTATTTGCTTATGAAATAATATAGATTCGATTCTACAGTTACTGCCTGTACCAAAATATCATGTGTACATATGCGATCGGAAAATCTAAACTAATATAGATATGCATGATGTCATTATTCCGTACATAAATGTTTAACCCTTCTCTTGCTGAATTTTAAAATACATTTCTCCTTTTTTACCCATGCCCTGTTGTATAATTACATATATCTTCACTGTGTACAAGTATATCGCTGGGCAATCACTGCTGTGGAGTGCATTGGTTGCACAATCAACTTGTAAATAGTGCAGACCCTGATGAGACAGCTCCTGCAGGAGCTGTCTCATCTGGGTCTTCATTATTTACAGGTAGGTATATTGACGTGAATATCAAGCGAAGGGTGAACAGGACAAGGACTAATATGGCATTTCTTTCTGTCAAACATAACAATACATGTACATCCATTTCTATTATGAAAAAAGATGTTCATGCTCTTTCGTGTTCTTTGTTGTTATTTTTATCATTTTTGAATAGGTATAGATAGGTTTTGCAAAATGAGGTTGAAACAAAATATAACGTGACCTTATTACTATTTAGTATTGACCCACTCCCTCATAAGCTATTTTAGATCCTACTTATTTGAATAAATCTACCAAAAAGGAGCATTTACTAGAGAAAATGAAAAGTTTAGAATTGTGTAGTTTTGATAGCATTGTGGTGAATATGGAGCAAAGTTCTGCTCTATTAATCACAATGGTTTCAGGAAGTGACTTTTACAGAGGTGTCAAAAGGCGTAAGTATGAGGGAATGGGTTAAAACGTAAGGCCCAGTCGAAAATTAATTCCAGTTTCATCTACGATATAAATGCAAGTAGCTACTTGTTTTCAGTTATCCTTCTGGCAGCGAATTGTATTGTCTGGTAGCTAATTGTATTATCTGGTAGCTAATTGTATTGTTTGGTAGCCAATTGTAATGTCTGGCTCCAAACTGCAAGCCACCTGCCTAAATGTGTCAATTTTTTTCTCTACTAGAATTCTGGTTAAGAAATGTGTTACTATATACACCGTTCAACCCCTTGCAAACATAGTAGACCAAGATCAGAGTAGATCCAGATCAGAGTATACCAAGATCAGTGTAGACCCAGATAGAGTAGATCAAGATCAGAGTAGACCCAGATCAGAGTAGACCCAAGGGTTTAAACATAAAATGCCAGGTCTAGGACCAACCTGAAATACTCGTCTATGCACGATACAATTTAAGACACTTTATTTATAGTCGAATGGTTTATAACATATTCTATAGGTAAACAAAGAGCAGTGAGCCGTGAATGTACTGAATACCGCTTAAGCCGGTGCTAGGGAGGGGGGGGTTGAGCAGTGTTGCACTTTCAATTACTGTTCATGAACAGAATCCATAAAACCGAGTCTGCAATTTTCTCTTTTTATGTTGCAATTTTTGTTCTCGGGGGATCACATCCCTTCAGAATTTACATTTTGGTACGTTCCACGATTTAGGGATGTCGGTATTGCTGCAGTCTAACTAATATGTACTTTACATGCAACAGTCAATCACGATTTTCTCATGCAGGTTTTTATGTTGACAGAATGCTGATTCCCCCATAAAGTGGACTGCGTTGATTGTTATGGCTCACTGCTTGTACAGTGCTCCCTCTCTACAACGACACCCTTTGGGATACGAAGATTGTATGTGTTGTTCAGAGGGAGTTGTTATAGGGAGAGAAAATCAAACATAATTAGCTTGTTTGCAGATCCCCAGATAAGGTGTATTTCGAGAACTAAAACCGTTATGCCTCCATCAAACTCTATGTTGTGACCACTCTTTAGAATCGTCACAAAGTGACGATTCTAAAGAGTGGTCACAACAAAGGGTTTGATGGAGGCATAAGGAAAATACGATGGAAAAAAGTTGTTTCTGGAGCCTTGTTGTTTCGGAAACAGTGACATGCGTTGTTGTAAGGAGGGAATCGTTATTGAGAGGGCCGTTGTAGGGAGGGAGCACTGTAGTTTACTTATAACATAAGTTATAAGTAAACAGCGAGCAGTGAGCCAAGGCCCATAAAAATCAGCGCAGTCCACTTTTTGGGGCGAATTAGCATTGTGTCAGCGTAAAACCCTGCATGAGAAAATCGTGATTGACTGACGCGTATAAAGTACATGTATATCTTAGTTAGATGGATTGCAGCAATGCCGAAGCCCCTAAATCATGGAACGTACCAAAATGTAAAGTACATTCTCGGCTCACTGCTCGTTGTGTATTACCTATTTCAGCTATTTACCGACTAAACATCAACTTCTATAACGGGTCATGTACATGTATCCTCTCTATAACGGCCACTAACATGTGTTAATTAGTTGGTATTTAGGGCAGGTGGCAGCTTAAAGCAAGGTGAAAGTAAAACAGAACGCTCATGTAGGAGCGTTCTGTTTTACTTTTACATTGCTTTAAGCAGCCACCTACATTTAACACAAAATACTTGATGTAATTTAGTGGCCGTTATAGAGGGTTTTTACTGTAGTGCAGTGAAACACAAATGACTAAGCGAGTGCAAGAAGGATCTCGAAAACCCACATCTGGAATGCAAATTTAAAAACACCTTCTTTGTGGTCACATTTCAATTGACTTTACCCGGATTAGGTATACAGTACTTATATACAAGGTGGGAGTGGTGGGGTGAACAGTATCCCATTTTTGAACTGTGTGTGTTGGGGGTTCTGTGTGTATGTGTGTGTGCGTTCGTGCGTGTGTGTATTACTGTGTGTGAGAGCGTGCGCGTGCGTGTGTGTGTGCACGTGGCAGCGGTTGCACACATCGTAGAATAAAACCACTGTAGTCGACCCACTTCTTTGTTAGGTAACGTATCAACATGCCTTTCTTGTTTCTTTCAGGGATAGCCAAAAAAGCTTTAAAATGGGGACGATGAATCCCGAGAGACCCGTCAATGAGGAAATATTTTCATCGTCATACATAGAAGACCCATGGTACCCAAATACAAGACGAGGAGGAATCTCCGTCACCATCTGTTCGACGACAAAGCCATTTGGATTGAAGGGAGAAGTGCCACGCCGTAATAAACTACTTATGAAGGATGGAGAACAGAAGGGTGGAGAACAACAAGACAGAGATGTTGATGCCATTGCTTTGATGGAACTTTTTAAAGGTCGTGCAATTGTTGGCATCCAGCAAGACAAGTGCTATGATGAGTTTCTCAATTACCTAGCAGCCGGCATCGACTTCGAAAGATTTGACTCATTTGTGTTGGTTTTTCTGACATACAGCTCGTCAGGTGGAGACACATTGGACTTCAAGGATCAAAGCGTGGATATGGAGGATTTCTTAAACAGGCTGAAAAATATTGGTTCCTTTGCAGGAAAACCGAAGGTGGTACTAATGCAAGCAGATTACTATGATATGAAAACGTCAACTCAATCAGATCAGATGAGAAAAAGAGGTGTTACCGTGAAGAAAGTGAAAATTCCCACCGACTCCGACATTATAACATTAGTGTCAAAACTGCCGGGCAACATCACAAGGAAAAGGAGGATAATGACAGACGGGGAGCAAAAAGACCCCTCCTTGCTTGTGAAAGCATTCGTGACTATTCTAAGGGAGAACTGGGGAAGAGAAAGTCAGATCGATTTTCTGAGTCTTACAACACACATCAATGCCAAATTCAAGGAGCTGTTTTTAACACTTGAACATCAAATAGAACCAGACATTCCACTCGTCACATCAACACTGAGAAAGCTATTATGCATTTAAACCCTTTACTCCATAAACTCTATGCCTTTACAATTTTAGTAGATGCAGATCGGATGGCTTTGAGGGTGACATGTCAAAGTCAATTATAATCATCCTCCAGGGTCAAAGGTCATATCGGGGACATAGTGTTTCACAAACCTATCTTGTTATGCATATGCAAACTAACCACACGCTGTCTGATCAAGGTCTTCAGAGCTTGCTAATGAATGTATGTAACCCTTGATTCTGTGTAAACCTTCTGATCAGGATCTGTTTGCTCTGTTTGTTATGTAATAGTATAAATATGATTCTACAATTTCTGACATGGTAATGCCATTATACAAAAACAGCTAATTAATATTCATTCAATCCTGATTATTTCATTTTGAGGTTTTGGTGCAAAACTATTGTAACTCCCTCACTTTGTGAAGGAGTTACAATAGTTTTGCACCAAACCCTCGATTTGGATTTAGCTCTTTGCAAATAGCATTATGGGTGACCTCAACATGTCAGTCAGTAGTGGTTGAATTTGAAGTGGAATGGAATGGGAGTGGGTTTGATCTCTGATTAAATAAAACCAAATAACTTCAAACACAGTACTTGTGGCGGACAAAAAATAAAACTTTGGTTGGTCCTGTGTTCACTAATGATTGTTTTGTATCAATGGTAGATCTATAAACTGTAGAGTGAGATCTATAATAATTTCTTAACCCTTTCCCTGTTCTATGTTTATTCCAAATTTCAATACATACTGAATATTCATGGACACAATATTTACAATGAAATGTGGTAGGTGTAACATTGTAGCCATTTTAGAAACTAAAGAAATCAAATTCCATTAGCAAAGAGAGCAGGCCCTGATCAGACGGCTCCTATTGGCTGCTTAATGAAAGAAAGTTCTTATTTTCTGTGTTAACCCATTCCCTCATATTGACGACTTCTGACGACTCTGTAAAAGCCACTTTGTGAAACCATTGTGATAAATAGAGCATTTGCTCCTATTGGAGCAAATGCTCTATTTATCACAATGGTTTCAAACTACAAAACTCTAGTTAATGCTCCTTTTCGGTATATTTATTCAAAGAGGTTGTGTCTAAAAATAGCCTACGAGGTAACGGGTTAAGCTACTACCAGTTTTAATGGTCAATACTTAGACAACTGTTGATAGTCATTGTAGAGAGAGTGCACTGTACTTCATTTAAATCCATTTACTCCAACAGTATTCATGTAAGAAAAAATGGTATCATGAATATTAATTTCATGATCTTCTATGGCATGTGGCAACAGGACAGTTTGGCCATGGCAGAATCTGCTGAATCAGATCATTATTTTTTCATATGCAAACAGTGGATCCTGATTAGAAAACTCGTGTAGAAACTATCTGATATTGGTCAACTCTGTTTGCAAAGGCATGAAAGTGTGTATCTATGAAGTAAAGCATTAAAACAATGTTCTCCACCAAACAGCAGATCCAGATTAGAAAACTCTGGTAGGAACTGTCTCATCTTGGTCTACTCTGTTTGCAAGGACATTTAAATGTGTATCTATGAAGTATTGTATTAAACCAATTATCTTATACAGCTGTTAAGTTTAACCCTTTGAATGCAAACAGCAACTGTACAATACAACCCGTTGTTAGTGGCCATCAAAAAGAGGTCTTATTACGGGCCTGTACTGCAGGTAGTAGCTTGATGCAGGGCAACAGTAATACAAAACTGCATTACTGTTGACCTGCATTAAGTAACTGCTCACTTTTTAACCTTCCCTTGATCTATGTTTATTCCAAATTTCAATACTTACTGAATATTCATGGACAAAATAGTTGCAATGAAAAATGGAATGTAGAACCTTGTAGCCATTTCAGAAAGTATAGAAACAGGCCTATCAAATTCCATTAGAAAACAGATACATGGAAGCACGTTTATATGAGGGAAAAGGTTAAGATACATATGTTCAATAAAGGAATGGTCGCTTTACCCCTTCCCTCATATCGACAACATTTAAGGACTCCATAGCATGATAAGAGGACGTGTCATGCACAAGGGCCATAACTCTAGCATCAATATTTTTGGAGTTATTCCCTTTTTTCATATTTTCTTGTCCAGACAATAACTCTTTTATCTCCCTTTTTGGACGACACTATTTGGTAAAAGTTCTGACATTTAGTAGTCAGGTGGGAGGGGTATTCGTTAACCTGTTGCTTACAGTTCTAGGTATATTTTGAGTTATTCCCCTTTTGTCATATTGTTTTTCTTATTCATATTGTTATTCCCTTTTTTCATATTTTCTTGTCCGGACAATAACTATTTTATCTCCCTTTTTGGACGACCCTATTTGGTAAAAGATCTGACATTTAGTAGCCAGGTGGGAGGGGTATTCGTTAACCTGTTGCTTACAGTTCTAGGTATATTTTGAGTTATTCCCCTTTTGTCATATTGTTTTTCTTATTATTTTTACTAATACCATTCAGGTTTGTCATGTTTATACCATTGTCAACTACACCATGGGTTTGTGGGTCAGTGGAGGTTTCTTTAAATACGGTAGGGGACTCTTTGTATTGCCTAGCAATACAACATTAACTTATTCCCCTTTTTTCTGATTTTCGCACTCCAGCATATTAACAGTTTTTGTGTCAGCTTCGAGCAGGTGACACATGTGTTCCTACGAACACTCTTGTGTTTAACAATGATGAACCATTCCACTTTGAAAGTTCAGCGTTCAAAAACCATTTCCCCCATAGGCTATTTTACACACAAGCTCTTTGAATCAATCTACCAAAAAGGAGCATTTACTAGTGAAGAGAAAAAGTTTAGAATTGTGTAGTTTTGAAACTATTGTGATAAATAGAGTATTTGCTCCCATAGTAGCAAATGCTCTATTTATCACAATGATTTCGTAAAGTGACTTTTACGGAGTCGTAGAAGGGCGTATTTAAGAAGAAAGGGGTTAAGTGAGGGTTTTGCTCACCTGGTGCAATGTGCCAAGGTGAGCTATTGTGATCATCGTGTGTCCGTCATTCAGTGTCATCCATCGTGCATCATAAACATTTTAATATTTCAAATGACATCTCTGAAATTATTGGGTCAAATATTATGAAACTAGATGTTAGAGCTCTTGCTGCCATGACAACCAAATGAATTTTTTTAAATCTCTTCTTCTATGACCTATTGTCAGATTTCATAATAATATGGTGAGAACAATCATCTATCTAAAACCATGACAATATCGTAAAACATATTGCCGCTAGGTGCCGCAGAAAGTCGTGGCCTGTGTTCCGTATATGTTTATAAAAATAGAAAACATTGCAAAATCTTTAAATATCTTCTTCTAAAAAATCAATGACCTAATTTAAGAATAAGTTGATGGCAATAGTCATTAGGTAACCCACTACCAAAATAGTTTAAGTTGTATGGATCCATGGTTGTCATGGCAACCAAAAGAAAATAATATTTGAATCTCTTCTTTTACAAAACCTACGTTCAGATTGCAAATTAAGTTGATTGGAATAATCATTAGGTGACCCTCTACCAACATAGCTTAGCTGAAATTGTGACAATATATAAAAAAAATGACCGTTTGGTGGGTGGCCTGTTTTCCTTATATGTCTATATAAAAATATAGCAAACCAGGCGAGCGATACAGGGCCACCATGGCCCTCTTGTTATAAATAGTACTGAATGCATTGCCTGTAAATATTGTAATTTTGCTTCAATCTCCAAGTTAGACATGTTCAGAAATGCAGCTAACACTTTCTATATTAAACCTTTCCCGCATACAAATGCTTTTTCATGTTTTTTGCAAATAGAATAGACCCAGACCAGACAGCCCCTGTAGGACCAATCTGATAACAGCCTGTTTTGTCTGTTTATGCCATGATATAGATAGGGTTCTGAAGTTTTTATCAAAGCAAAAATTTCTTTGAAAAGTTTATATTACAGTAAAACCCCGCTAATGCGACCACCTGAAATAGGTATAATTTTGGGTGCTAGATGCAGGTGGTAGCTTAATGCAGGACAAAAGTAATACAGAAAGCTCCTAGAGGAGCTTTCTGCATTACTTTTGTCCTGCATTAAGCAACCACCTGCTTATCAAGACAACCATGTTGATTCATTAAGTGGTCGCATTAGAGGGGTTGTACTGTATAAACAAATATGCTTACAAATATTCATGGTGTCATTTTTTCTTACATGAATACTGTACAGGTAAAGGATTAGATATTCATGTAAGAAACCATGAAATAATAAGTATTTATTAGCTGAAATTGTAATAATGACATGCACACAAAGGACGATTTGTACGTTTCTCCCATTCTATTACAGTGCCAATTTACAGCTGTACATTTTACCCCATTCTATTAGGGTGCCCATTTACAACTGTATATCGCCCCATTAGCTGTATAATTCCCCATTAGAGTGCACATTTACAGCTGTACATCCCCCTATTCAGTTAGAGTGCCCATTCACAGCTGTACATACCCCCTTTGAGTGCCTTTTTACAGCTGTACATTGGATTAAAATGCCCATTAATTTACAGCTGTAGATTTCCGTCCATTCAATCCATTCATTCATTTCATAAGCAAACAGAGGACCTTCTACATGAATGACCTTTGTATGAAGGAAAATGTTATGGAATGTATCATCGCGAATTCTGGATCTGACTGTTCAGTAACTAACCTTATAGGGTATTTATAGATCCGAATTTCAATAATCATCTAAACTGGATCATATACCGGTACTAGAAAAATTGAAATTTTCAAAATGGTGTAATTTTTAAACCATTGTGTTAAATAGAGCATTTGCTCCTGTGATCCATATGCTCTGTTAATCACAATGGTTCCAAAAGTGACGTTTCCACAGGCATAAAAATGTGTCAATATGAATGAGTGAAGAATCCACTCAATATCTCCTAACTAGTATTGTATGTGTATATAATGTGTAAATCTTATTGAATAAAGTCTGTGTAAAAACCAAATATGTTCTTCTTAGTTATATAAGTTTATCAATTTAACCACTTCTCTCATATATATACAACAAATTTGCCAATAAAGTGGACTCATAGCTAATGGGTAACATGAGCTCCATGTGTCGGAGCATTATACACCCAAAGTGACCTTGACCTTTGACCAACTGACCTCAAAACTGATAGGGGTCATCTACTGGTAATGACCAATAGTTATCAAGTTATTGAGCAGAAATGTTTTGTTAGTGAAGGTCAATGTGACCTTGACCTTTGATCGACTGACCTGTAAATTAATGAAGGACATCTAATAGCAATGACTAACCTTCTTACTAAGTACAGTGTATGAAGTCAGCACATCCCATACCTATCAAGTTATTGAGGGGACACTATTTTTTAGTTAAAGGTCACTGTGACCTTGACCTTTGGCCGACTGACCTCAAAATCAATAGGGGTCATCTACTAGCCATGACTAAGCATCCTACTAACTATGAAGACAGCAAACATAATACTTTATCAAGTAATTGAGCGGATAAGAATTTTGAATTGAAGGTCACTGTGACCTTGACCTTTGACCGATTGACCTCAAAATAATGAGTCATTTACTTGCCATGATCAACTTTTCGACTAGGTATGAAAACAGCACACATAGTACGTATAAAGTTATTGAGCGGACAAGATTTATGAGTTGAAGGTCACCGTGACCTTTGACCAACTGACCTCAAAATCAATAGGGGTCATCTAAAAGTCATGACCAACCTTCCTACTGTATAAGACAGCACACTTCAAGTTATTGAACGGACAATGATGTACACGATTTTTGAGTTGAAGATAACTGTGACCAACTGACCTCCATTAGGAGTCATTTACCTGCCATGATCAACCTTTCTACCAGGTATGAAGACAGCACACCTAATACTTATCAAGTTACAGAGCGGACACAATATTTGAGTTGAAGGTCACCCCGTCACATTTGACCAACTGACCTCAAAATTAAAGGGGTCATCTACTAGTTCTGATCAACCTTTCTACTACATGTATATATGAAGACAGCACACTAAATCGTTGTCATGTTATTGAACGGACAATGATGTACAATACCTTTTTAGTTGAAGGTAACTGTGACCTTCACCTTAGACCAATTGATCTCAAAATCATTAGGAGTCATTTACTTGCCATGATCAACCTTTTTGCTAGGTATGAAGACAGCACACCTAATACGTATCAATTTATTGAGCGAACACGTTTTTAGCTCACCAGAGCACAAAGTGCTCAGGGTGAGCTTTTGTGATCGCCTGATGTCCGTCATCCGTCGTCGTGCGGTGTGCGTCGTGCATCGTGCGTCGTCCGTCGTTCGTCGTCCGTCGTCAACAATTTGAACCTTTAAAAATCTTCTCCTCTGAATCTATAGGGTTCTCAGCTTTCATATTTGGCACATAGCATCATGTGTAGGTTCTCTACAAAGGTTATATAAATTATGCCCCTTGGGTCAAAATTGGCCCCGCCCCAGGGGTGCATTGTTTTCTATAGAAACATGTTGTGAAATCTTTGAAAATCATCTCTTCTGAAATCGGAAAGTTTTCAACTTTCATATTTGGCACATAGCATCATGTTCAGGTCTTCTACAAAAGTTATATAAATTATGCCCCTTGGGTCAAAATTGGCCCCACCCCAGAGGTGACCAGTTTCTGAGAGCAAGCTGCTGTTTCAGCTAATTCAAACTGACCATTATTTTCTGGGAGACTGCTAGTACACACTCTCCAGATTTACACTCCAGAAAAATGCAGCTGCAATATTTTTCACTGCTTAATTAGTCTCACTGATGCCCAGGAACTCTTTGCTCTTTGATATGTTGTAAACATCATGCAGGTTATTATGGAGGTCATTTGGTGTCTAGTATAATTTTCTCCAATCCCCTTTGCACTCTGAACAATTACTGTCTGCAAATAATGTTATCTGCTGCAAAAGTTGTTTCCTTCCATATCTTTTAAAAAACAAATGTCATAGTGAAAGACAGTTTGGACCCTGATTAGATGCCAAGTTACTTTGTATCTCATCTGGATCCAGACTTGATCCAGACTGTTTGCAAAGGTTGTTATAAATGCAAAAAAAAACCAAAGCAAGTAGCTGGTGTAATATTAGCAGGCTAAAGGTATAGGACCTTTGAAGAGTGAGTGACCAGCCATAAGCATATTGACTAGGGATAATTGCAGATCATATGGATGGGTTTTCTTGGTTCACTAAACTTGTACATAACCAAAGCTAAATGCTAGCTAATATTTAGTAGGTATTTAAATTTTGAATAAACATAGAACAGGGGAAGGGTTGAATTAAATTAAGATATGAATAATAATAACTCATGAAGGTGTAATGAAAATATCTGAAATTTTGAATATAAGTACATGTATAGATTTATTTATTCTTTCTGAAATCCAACCAATTTGCCCAGGGAGAGGGTTTACATACTTTTGTACATGCCCTTCTATAGATTGACATTGTTACATGTTTTCATTTCCTTATTTTTTTTTTCACTTGAGGTCCTCTACAAAAATTACATAAATTATGCCCCTTGGGTCAAATTTTGCCTGCCCCAGGGCCGGGTAGTTTTCTATAGAAACACATAGTGAAAACTTTGAAAATCTTCTCCTCTGATTGTCTGGTGAGCGATGTCAGGGCCTTTCAGTCCCTCTTGTTTGAGTTTAAGGTCACCGTGACATTGCCTTTGACAGCTGACCTCAAAATCAATAGGGGTCAACTACTAGCCATGACCAACCTTCCTACTAAATATATAGTAAACACCTAATAGTCGTCAGGTTATTGAGCGGACAAAGATGTACATTTGTGTACAAGATTTTTAGTTGAAGGTCACTGTGACCTTGACCTTCGACCGACTGACCTCAAAATTAAAAGGGGTCATTAACTAGTCATGACCAACCTTCCTATTAAATATGAAGACAGCACACCTAATAGTTGTTAAGTTATTGAGTGGACAAAGATGTAAAAAAAATTGAGTTTTAGGTCACTGTGACTTTGACCTTTGGCCGACTGATCTGAAAGTCGATAGGGGTCATCTACTGGCAATGACCAACCTTCCTACTAAATATGAAGACAGCACACGTAATAATTGTCAAGTTATAGAGCGGACAAAGAACTGGCTAATGTACGGACGGACGGGCGGACAAGCGCCATACCATAATACGACCGAAGTTACCTTCGTTGGTATAAAAAGGCGTTTACATGGGGGAAAGGGTTCATATAAATGCATTTTCACGCATTTGCAAACAGACTGCACCCAGATCAGGCGGTTCCTATAGGAGCCGTCTGATCAGGGTCTGTTCTGTTTGCTTGTCACATGTGGTATAATAAAAACCAGATTATGGAGTTTCTGCCTGAGCCTAAATGTCCTTTGTACATACACCATTATAAAAAATCAACAAGAAATATCCATGATCTCATTTTTCAGCTCACCAGAGCCCTAAGTGCTCAGGGTGAGCTTTTGTGATCGCCTTACGTCCGTCGTCCGTCGGCATGCGTCTTGTGTTGTCAGTCGTCAACATTTTGAACCTTTAAAACTCTTCTCCTCTGAATCTACATGGTTCTCAGCTTTCATCTTTGGCACATACCATCATATGTAGGCCCTCTATACAAAATATATATAAATTATGGCCCTGGGGTCAAAATTGTCCCCGCACAAGGGGTGCCTTGTTTTCTATAGAAACATATAGTGAAAACTTTGAAAATCTTCTCTTCTGGAAGGTTCTTAGCTTTCATATTTGGCAAAAAGCATCATGTGCATGTCCTCTACAAATGTTATATAAATTATGCCCCAAGGGTCAAAATAGGCCCTGTCCAAGGGGTGGCCAGTTTTCAATAGAAACATAATTACACTGAAAAATTTAAAAATCTTCTTCTCTGAAACTGGAAAGTTCTCGGTTTTCATATTTGGCACATAGCACCATGTTCAGGTCCTCTACAAAAGTTATATAAATTATGCTCTTGGGGTAAAAATTGGCCCCATCCTAGGGGTGGCCAGTTTTCTATAGCAGCCTGCTGGTCAGTGGTAATTAGGTCAATCAGTATACTGCAGACAGGTGTACTCACTGTGTAGTAGCTTGGAGTGCTGTGGCTTATAATCATGTGGGGTAGAGTTAGTTATATCTTAACCATTTAGTCCATGAATATTCATGTAAGAGATAATGGCATCATAGAACGTATTTCTATAGTGATGAATGAATCAGCAAAACCTTTGTCCTGATAAACACTAGAATCAGATCTCTACATCACGTCAAAAGCAAACAGAACAGACCCTGATCAGCCGTCTGATCTGGGTCTACTCTGTTTTCTAAGGAGTAGAAAAGAGTAGAAAGGCGTATTTATGGAGGAAAGGGTCTTAATTACTCCATTGCCCCCCCCCCCCCACCCCCACACACACACACACACCACCACCACTATCAGCTGCCAATCTTGTCCGGACGATAAATCTTATCTCCTATATTTCTCAAGCTATTGGATTGAAACATCATACATGGAAAGATCATGGTGAAGTGTCATGCATAATGTCTATAACTCTGGCTTCACTAATATTGGAGTTATTGCCCCTTGTAATTTCTTTAACCATTTTTGTCAGGACGATAACTTCTATATGGTTCATGCCATTAGATTGAAACTTCATATATGGAAAGTACTGGTCGCAACATATAGACTCTATAACATCTAAAGCAACAAAAACACTTGGTTTTCTGCGCAGGAACCTTTCATTAGCACCCAGGCAGACTAAAGTTAATGCTTATAAAACACTGGTACGTCCTCAACTGGAGTTTGCTTCTTCTATCTGGAACCCACACTCTCAGACCCATGTAAAAAATTGAAATGGTGCAGAGAACTGCAGCAAGGTGGTCCTGTAGAAGATGGCACACCAGTCACGTAGGCGAGATGCTACAAGACCTGCAATGGCCAACTCTTGAGCAAAGACGAGAACATGCAAGTCTTGTATTTTTCTTTAAGATTCATCATCACTTAGTCAGCATAGATAATGAGATGTATCTCCTTCCCAACATGCATATTGCCCACATTTCCAGGGCAAATCATCCATTCCAATACATCAGACCTATGGCCTATACAAATTCTTTTAAATTTTCATTCTTTCCAAGAGTCATTCCCTTATGGAATAGACTCCCCAACTCAATGGTTTCTATGGAAACCACTGAGTCATTCAAGTCGAGCTTATATCAATAGAGATGTACATGTGTACAACTCTATTAGTCAACCTTGTATATAGTTTTATGGTTTAGCCAGTGAGTTACAAAATAGTTCATTTTGTTGGCCTTAAGCCAGTTACTAAATTTAACTTGAGTGCTAAATCTTTTATCCGCTATATGCCACCACCTGTCGTGATGATCAGTCTTGATCGAGGACAGTATTGGAAGAAAGAAAGAAAGAAAGATCGTAATAAGAGGAAGTGCCATGTACAAGGTCCATAACTCTGGCTTCACTAATATTGGAGTTATTGCCTCTTGTATTTTTCATACTTTTTTGTCTGGACGATAACTCCTATATTACTCATGCCATTGGATTGAAACTTCATAATTGGAAAGAACATATTGAGAGGAAGTGTCATGCCTAAGGTCCATAACTCTGGCTTCACTAATATTGGAGTTATTGCCCCGTGTAAAAAATGTACAAGGTCATGAAAAAGTATCATGCATCCATAACTCCGGCTTCACTAAAATTGGAGTTATTGTCCCTTATAAATTTGTTCATTTTGAGTGGTGACATGTCAAGGTCAATGTCATCCTTCAAGGTCAGAGGTCAAACATATAAGTCAAATCAACGACTTTAACATTGGCCATAACTTTTGAACCAGTAGCTACAGACTTTGGTATGCATGTGTATCTCTTGAAGCTGCACAGTTTGAGGGGTGACATGGCACGGTCAATGTCATCCTTCAGGGTCAAAGGTCATATCGGGAGGGGGGCATAGTTTTCCACAAACACACATTGTTCCTTCTGCAATTTTCTTGGAGTTATACCTCTTTGAACCCTTGAAATCACTATATCTTTTTACCCTATCGTTGTAAGTGCAACTCCTCTGAAACTCCTCTACAGATTTTCATAAAACCTTGCATGTAGCAAGGACACAATATGTAGATCTATGTGCATATTGTCGGGGAGTTTTCTTTCTGCAATTTTTCTGTGAGTTATGCCCCTTTGAACCCAGAAATCATTAGTTAATAGTGAAGGAAACCCCGGTTTGATGTCGTATCGACATTTCTTGTAATGTGATTCATATTCAACCCAATCAGCTATTTTGCAATATCCATTATAATCTCCTCTGAAACCGCTGACCCGATTTTTACTAAACTTTGTCAGAAGCATCAGTGGGTGGGTGGGGGCGAATTGTTGTTCAAATTATGAACCCGGACCACAATTGGCCCCGCCCCGGGGCTTATCAGTTTTTCATAGGAAAATCTTTAACAATCTTCCGCGAAACTGTATGGCCTAGACCTTTGATATTTTGTATGTAGCATGATCTGATGGCCCTCTACAAAGATTTTCAAATTATGACCCCATGCCAAATATGGCCCGCCCCGGGGCTTATCAGTTTTTCAAAGGAAAATCTTTAAAAATCTTCTCTGAAACTGGAAGATATCTAAAACCTTTGATATTTGGTATGTAGTATGATCTAATGGTCCTCTACAAAGATTGTTCAAATTATGACCCCGGACCAAAATATGGCCCCGCAACAGGGCTTATCAGTTTTTCATTGGAAAATCTTTAAAAAATCTTCTTCTCTGAAACTGTAGTGCCTAGACCTTTGATGTTTGGTATGAAGCATGATTTCATGGTCCTCTTCAACAAAAATGGCCCGCCTCCGGGCTTATCAGTTTTTCATAGGAAAATCTTTAAACATCTTCTCTGAAACTGTAATACCTAGATATTTGATGTTTGGTATGTAGCATGACCTAATTGCCCTCTACAAATATTATTCAAATTATAACCTCGGATTAAAAATTGCTCCGCCACGGGGCTTACCAGTTTTGGTATGTAGCATGATCTGATCGTCCTCTACACATATTGTTCAAATTATGACCACCGTACCAAACATGACCCACCCCGGGGCTTATCAGTTTTTCATAGGAAAGTCTTTAAAAATCTTCTTCTCTGAAACTGTAAGGCCTAGACCTGTGATGTTTGGTATGTAGCATCAAAGGTGCTCGACGCATGCTTGGACTCACCCATGGAAACAACCCCCCCCCCCCCCCCCCCAAAAAAAAAAAAAAAAAAAAAAAAAATTGTGATGGAAGTATGTTAAACTAGCATAAAACTATCTATTTGAACCTTAAACCAATCCGAAAAACGAGAAAAGCACGACCCGAATTTTTTTTTCCTATCGGGTCTATATATGTATTGAAAGGTATCTAACTACGACAGATCAGCGGCGGAAAATACAACAGTCATGTTTTTCAAAGTCTTACAGCAAAGCCAATTCAACACCGATTTTAATCAGTTTGGTCTTGATCCGTTCCAAATTCCATATGCTAAGCGGCACTGTTAGTGCTTTCCTTAAATATTGCCCCGTCTTGTCGCTGCAAGACCGCGAATTTGAAAATACGCTAGAGCGAAACGATGTGACTCCCGCCAGGATGCATAGAAGTATATAGGGGGATCTGTATTCGTTAAACTTTTCAGCAAAAACGCGAATTATGCTGAAACACATTCGAAAAACATTCAACTTACCGCAGTTAAAACGGTGCTGGCTATTTGATGTCTGCTATGAGACGCCAGTTTTCTTTCTCCTACTTTCGTTTTGAACGGAGATGGCCAAATCGCTGTGGCCCGGATATTTGTGAGCCGGGTCACAGCAAAATGGTCGCATCCGTTCAAAAGGAAAGTTGGAGAAAGAAAGCTGGCGCCTCGTAGCTGACTGGAAATAATAAGCACCGTTTTAATTGCGGTGAGTTTAATGTTTTTAGATAGTGTTTAACCATAATTCGCGTTTTTGTTGAAAAGATTAACGAATACAGATCCCCCTATATACGTCTATGCATCCTGACGGGAGTCACATCGTTTCGCTCTAGCGTTTTTTCAAATTCGCGGTCTTGCAGCGACAAGACGGAGCAATATTTAAGGAAAACACTAATTGTGCCGCTTAGCATATGGAATTTGGAACGGATCAATACCAAACTGATTGAAATCGGTGTTGAATTGGCTTTGCTGTAAGACTTTGAAAAACATGACTGTTGTATTTTCCGCCGCTGATCTGTCGTAGTTAGATACCTTTCAATACATATATAGACCCGATAGGAAATTTTTTCCGGGTCATGTTTTTCTCGTTTTTCGGAGTGGTTTTAGGTTCAGATAGATAGTTTTAGGCCAGTTGAACATGCTTCGATCACAATTTTTTTTTTTTTTTTTTGGTTGGGGGGGAGGGGGGGGGGGGGGGGTCCATGAATGAGTCCAAGCATGCGTCGGGCACCTTTGTGTAGCATCATATAATTGTTTTCTACCATGATAGTTCAAATTATGATACCCGGGCCAAAAATGGCCCTGCCTCAGGGCGTATCAGTTCTGCATAGGAAAAACCTTAAAAATCCTCTTCTCTGAAACTGTAAGGCCGAGAGCTTTGACATTTTGTATGTAGCATGATCCAGTGGTCATCTACAAAGATTTTCAATTTATGACACCTGGTCGAAAATGGCCCCGCCCCATCGCTTATCAGTTTTTCATAGGAAAATCTTTAAACATCTTCTGCTAAAACTTTTGATGTATGGTATATATCATTATGTAATAGTCCTCTACCAAGATTGTTCAAAGTATGACCATAGGTCAAAATGGCCCCACCCTGGGGTTTATCAGTTTTACATAGACCTTTAAAAATCTTCTTTTCTGAAACCATGAGGCCAATACCTTTAATATTTGACATGCAACTTAACCATGTACTCCTCTACCAAGATTGTACAAATTAAGACCTTTTGGTAAAAAATAGCCCCACCCTGAAGCATAAAATGTATTTATTTTTCATAGACTTACTTACCAGAAAAACGTTAAAAAAGTTTTGTCCCTTAAACCATAAGACCCATACCTACCATATTTGGTATGTAGCTTTGCCTTGTGGTTCTGTGCCAAGAATGTTCAACTTACGACCTCCGGGCGAAACTTAGCCCTGTCCTGGGACTTATCAGTTTTTCATGGGGAAAATATGAAAATATTAATTTTCTCTGTAATTAATTTTCTGCTTTGCCTTGCGGTTCTCTACCAAGGTTGTACAAATGATGACTTCTGGATCAAAACATGGCCCTATCCCGGAGGTTATCTCAGGCGAGCGCTTCATGGCCTCATGGCCCTCTTGTTTAATTACTTGTTCAATTAAATTTTAAGTTTAAAAGGGCCATACTTATGTCAAAATGCTCGACAGAGTTATGTATGCTTGCCTACAGATGAAGATTGTGATGGTGAACAAGTGTTCAAAGTTTCAAAACTTTATTCCAAAGGTTAAAGGCAAAAAGTGGACTTTAACAAAAACTTTCACCGATATGTGACGCGGAAGCCGACGCCGGTGCGAATAGGAAAGCTCCACTATTTTTCGAATAGTCGAGCTAAAAACGCACTTGTGCATTTCCACGGTTTACGGCACTCTGTTTCGACACTCTCACACCACAGATTATGTGATAAAAAAAGTACATTTGAAATTCAATATGTCGAACTTCAAGGGACCATACAAATAACTTTGAGATAACAGAGGTTCGAGTCATCCGATTTCTATTCAAAACAATTGCTTCTGTTCACAGCTTAATGCTGGTCTAAAGTAATTCTAAAACTCCTGTAGGAGCTTTCACCATTGCTTTCGACTTAAGCTGTCACATGTGATTCTAGATATGTGTAGTGATACTTTTAGAACAATTTTGTAATACAGTAAAACCTCGATTATTCGAATTTTCGTTATAGAAGAATTTAGACCCTTTTAGGCAGGTGGCTGCTTAATGCATGGTGAAAGTCATGCAGAAAGCTCCTAGAG
Organism: Azorinus chamasolen; assembly: GCA_963576725.1. Classification (NCBI taxonomy): domain Eukaryota; kingdom Metazoa; phylum Mollusca; class Bivalvia; order Cardiida; family Solecurtidae; genus Azorinus; species Azorinus chamasolen. The sequence goes on along the minus strand of OY755238.1, from coordinate 26,861,143 downwards.
GAGCTTTCTGTATGACTTTCACCATGCATTAGGTTGCCACCTGTCTTAAAGATCGATAATAATACGTATTTTAGTGTTCGAATAATCGAAGTTTTACTGTATATTGTTCATTTTCGAAGGACCGAACCTTTACTTCGACAGCTACTTTACTTTAAACAGCGTGCATTCTGATCAGATGCAAAGTAGTTTGGTCTTTGATCTGGATCGGAGCTCTTTGAGACTGCCTGTCATGTATTGATTTGAAAGATACAGATCAATTACATGGATGCATTCAGACCACTGGCACTAGACCGAACTGTACTATAGTCTATTTATAACACCATGTAATAGGTGTTATTAATAGACTACAGTCATTTTCGATCTAGAGCCAGTGATTCGAACATGATATGATCGATATACATTTAAAAATATACAAGCATCTTGAAAAGTGGGGTCCTACTATGCAGGAACCAAGTTAAATAGCCCTTGTAATTAGTGCAGACCCAGTTCAGACAAACTCCTCTCTGAGAAACTCTGATCAGGGTCTGCACCGTTTGTCATATTTACAATGTATGGGAAAATTACTCTCCAGAATTGGCATGAGCTAATGTCTAATCTGGAAGGGTCCATTTGTAAGAGTTTAAGTTCTGCAAGTTATATTTCAATCTGGCACTATTTTGGTATCTCTCAATGAAACTGATATAGTAGCAAACAGTTTAGACCCTGATCTAACCATTCATTCAAGAGCAGTTTAATTTGGGTCTTCCCTATTTGCCTCAGTTTACTTTGAATAACTAGGTTACAATTAATTGTTATGTGGCCACCTTTGAGATCTCATCAGGATTGAAACTGTTTGACATTTTGATACTGCTGTTGTTAAAAAATGGAAGAATATATTTATAGAGGACAATTGCTCAGAGCACAGAAGATTAATTCCTCGAGATTAACATATAAGCAAGGACATAGGCAAACAGTATAGACGCAGATCAGTTATAAAGCTTTTAGTTGAGTCTGAGATCGTTCTCAAGCTTTTGATTGGTCAGATTTGAGCCTTTGGCTCAAATCTGACTAATCAAAAGCCTGAGAACGAAACTCAGACTCAACTAAAAGCTTTATAAGCATGGACCCAGATGACTCTTGGTGGAGCCCTCTGATCTGGGTCTACACTGTTTGCTGAACCCACCAATGTCAATTTTGTTTACTGTGCCTCCTCCATATGGCTCATGATAGATGGGTTCAAAAGTAAGGTCTGGACAGTTTAGTTAACTCTAACCCTGTTCTATATTAATTCCAAATTTCAATACCTACTGAATTTCCATGGACAAATCTTTCCATGGCGTTATCATTTTATGGCTAAGTGTCAGTCAACATTCTTCAGTTTTTATTGGAGTTGTCTACAAATGTTCAATGCTGACCTCGTTACAGAGGAACCCATCCGTGTTTGATTATAGAGTCCACTCGGCATGAAAGGCTTAAGCTTGCTACAGAATTTTGATTGACTCTAGGAGCCCTCTGATCTGGGTCTACATTGTTTACACAAATGGCATGCATGTGTGTTCCGAATTCATAGGGTGAATGGTTTTGTTATTAATGTACAGTCAATCCCTTCTAAACTGGACATTCAATTTGGCATAGGTATTGATCTTCGAGACAGGTGGCAGCTTAATGCAGCTTGAATGTCATACAGAAAGCTAATTTAGGATCTTAAATGGTTTCTGTAATCCCGGCCTGGTTCATTGATAAAGTATGTGCATGTGTAGAAGGTGATTGAAATGATCACTGGTAGCCATGCACCCTTTTCCAGGTGATTATAATCTATGATTGTAGCGTAAAACGAAATAGTACACATATTTGAATAAAGCTAACCCTTCCGACACTTAAGCAGCTTTTCTTGATTTAGACGTTAAAATTGACAATGGAATTTCTTCTAAAATTTATGACAAATGAGACGATTTTGGTTTTAATATTGTAAATTTCTCTCATCTTAACGGAGATGTTCCTCGTGACCCGTCTTACGGAGTTTATATAGCTCAACTTATTCGTTTCGCTAGAGCTTGTTCCTCTGTTGACGATTTTAACAGTCGAAATCACATTTTACAAGTAATTTTACGAGTGGATATAGATCTACATAAATATACATTACGAAACAGTACAGACCCAATGGCAGGATTGCAGTAGATTACTGTATATACCATAATCAGATCTAGATCTACTCTGTTTGCAGATGCGTGAAAACACGTTTATATAAGGGAAAGGGTTAAGCAGGTGATATTTTAGAATTCTACCGGATCGATAATATCTATCCCCGAGTTGTGCCTGAACGCGTTATAACTAAAGACAAGGAAGTTGAAATCAGATACGGTGAAACCTGTGTGAACCATGCACCCGAAACATTATCTAAATGTCGGTGAACAAGACAGATCTAAATGTCGGTATATAAGACAGGTCTAAATGTCGGTAAATAAGACAGTTCTAAATGTCGGTAAACAAGACAAGTTTAATGTCGGTAAACAAGACAGGTCTAAAACTCGTTAAGGTCTAAATCTCGGTAAATAAGACAGGTCTAAATGTCGGTAAATAAGACAGGTCTAAATGTCGGTAAACAAGACAGGTCTAAATCTCGGTAAATAAGGCAGGTCTAAATGTGAGTAAATAAGACAGGTTTAAATCTCTGTAAATAAGACATGTCGGTAAACAAGACAGGTCTAAATCTCGGTAAACAAAACAGGTCTAAATCTCGGTAAATAAGACAGGACTAAATGTCGGTAAATAAGACAGGTCTAAATGTCGGTAAATAAAACAGGTCTAAATCTCGGTAAACAAAACAGGTCTAAATCTCGGTAAATAAGACAGGACTAAATGTGGGTAAATAAGACAGGTCTAAATGTCGGTAAATAAGACATGTCGGTAAACAAGACAGGTTTAAATCTCGGTAAACAAGACAGGTATAAATGTCGGTAAACAAGACAGGTAAAATATCGGTAAATAAGACATGTCGGTAAACAAGACAGGCCTAAATCTCGGTAAACAAAACAGGTCTAAATGTCGGTAGATAAGACAGGTCTAAATGTCGGTAAATAAGACATGTCGGTAAATAAGACAGGTCTAAATGTCGGTAAATAAGACAGGTCTAAATCTCAGTAAATAAGACAGGTCTAAATGTCGGTAAATAAGACAGGTCTAAATGTCGGTAGATAAGACAGGTCTAAATGTCGGTAAACAAGACGAGTCTAAATGTCGGTAAATAAGACATGTCGGTAAACAAGACAGGTCTAAATGTCGGTAAATAATACAGATCTAAATATTGGTAAACAAGACAGGTCTAAATGTCGGTAAATACAACAGGTCTAAATCTCGGTAAATAAGACAGGTCAAAATGTCCATGGTTGGGTATCCCTTTCCCTGTTCAATATTCATGTAAGACATAATGATATTTTCTTAAGATTTAAAAGTATTCAGAACGATAACTTAAGACCTATGATATGTGTGTATATAGGTCTTTGCCATATCAGATAAACTGATGGATAATGTCTTGTTAGCCTTATTTTAAATATATAAATATGTGCATAACTTTAGGATTTGACTGATTTATATGAACAAGAATATTCGGAGGAACACGTGTGTCACCTGCTCGCAGCTGACACAAAAACTTATTATTAATATGAAAAAGGGGAATAACTAAAAATATATTGATGTGTTGTGGCCCTTGTGCATGACACTTCCTCTCATCACGCGTGTTCCATGTGTGAAATTTGAAAGCTCTATAATGATACGTTTAGAAATGACAGCCCAAAAAAGAAAGTGTGACAGACAGACAGACGGACGGACGGACAGACAGACGGACGGACAGACGATGGAAAAGTGATCCCTTAGTGACACACTGTCTCTCAGGAGGTGACATAAAAATGGTCTGAACTCTGAACTTTGAAGAAATTTAACCATTTCCTTCATATAAATGCCTTTTCACACATCTGCAAACAGAGCAGACCCAAACCAGATGGCTCCTATAGGAGCTGACTGATCTGGTTCTGCTCTGTTTGCTAATGAAAATTGAAAGAATTGTTTCTTTACTTTATAAAATGACTACAATGTTCCATATTTTGTTCATGAATATTCAGCAGATATTGAAATTTGGAGTACATATCGAGGGCTTGGTGCAAAACTATTCTAACTCCTTCACAAAGTGAAGGAGTTAGAATAGTTTTGCACCAAGCCCTCGATACAGAACAGGGAAACAGGGTGTTATGTAAACATGTTTATAAATTGATTTTGATTTTTACTTAGTATTTAAATGTCTTAAATTGCATTATTGTATCCATAGAACTTTTAGAAGTTCTTAGAATCTTCTAGAAGGTCATGGAATATTAAAGAGAATAATATGTAATTATGTAGATTGTTCTAGAAATATATATTTGATAATCTGTTGGTAAACAAGCAGTCACATGATCTTGTTTTGTGGATAGAAATTTCCAGAAAGTCTATATTTAGTAATTTCATTGTAAACAAGTAGACATGTGATCTTCAATATATGTAAAAATAAGTAAATGCCCTTAAATATATTCTTTATTAATATCCATGTATATAAAATACCTTTCCTTAAATCGAAATATCTATGGACATAAGACGTTTAACCTCTCTTTGGAAGACCCTACTGTCCAGCTGTCTTTCTCCACATTGTATTTTATTATATCCACACTTATAACATACGCATTATTTATTTCTAACTCCTCTCCCGCAGATATTACAGGGCTTTGTCCCCTCGCTCTTCCGTAAACGAGCAAGATGTACCTTACAGTAGTCCTTCGTACAGTTTTGTTGCATAGCTCCGTCTTCCCAATAATCAACTATTTACATGTATTCTTTATTCTTATAGAGGAGCCTCCTCGTATCGTAGGGCAATAAGAGACAGTCATTATCATACTCATATTCGTGATAAACACACTCAAACGAAATGTTGTTTAATGTGCTAATGGGACATTTAATAAAACGGATTTCCGACTCTTCAGCGGGCGGACCCGCGAATGTTTCCAGAGTTCACCATAATATTCTTGATATTTTTAAACCTTTCTTGTAATTGAGGCTTTACGCCGGTTTCTATATGATTTTATTTTCTTCAAACATTTCTAGTAGTATAAGAAAAGCTGTTTTAGATTGAGAAAATGTTAACATTATTAATAGATAATATTCTGATAATGGGTGATGCTTCGAAAGGAAAAGTAGAAATGCAAAAAGAGAAAGTTGCAGACTCGGTTTTATTGAGTCTGTTCATGGGTAGTAATTAAAAGTGCAACATTACTCACGCCCCCTAGTACCGGCTTAGGCAGTATTCAATTTTCAAAACTAATAACATCAAAACTAATGATCCCGAAGGATCAGAAAATATAGCAACACTGAAATTACGTATAAATTCTGAAGGGAATTGCCCCGAGAGCAAAAATTGCAACACAAAGAGAGAAAATTGCAGACTCGGTTTTATTGAGTCTGTTCATGAGCAGTAATTGAAAGTGCAACACTGCTCACGCCCGCTTGCACCAGCTTAAGCGGTATTCAATTTTCAGAACTAGAAGTACTGAAATTAATGATCTCGAAAGATCAGAAGGTATAACAACACTGAGAATGAAATAATCAACTTTCTTCTCGATGTAATACCCGGCAAGCCCGGCAGCACCAAGTGCTAATGTAATGAAACATATTTCCCTAGCTTGCTGGTCACCGGATGGAGTATAATAGTCAGATATTTGAGGTTTGTGGTGACGTGGTGTTAACATTTTACTTTTCTTAGGCATGAATAGAGCATACTCCTGCATAGCCATATCTACCTCTTTAAATGTTTGGATGGCGTGACCTTGCCGGCGAAGCTCATCCTGAAAATAATCCAACCTCTTGGTCCGTTTTTTAGCCCAGGCCACCTGTGCTGTCTGAAGTTTTTCTATAGCGGCATCGTGCCGTCTACGCTTTTTCTCAACGCCAGAACTCTTGAACATACTGTATAAATAATTACTACCAGTGAACGCCACTGCAGTAGCGACTGCACCAGCTAACATCATTGTTATTCTAGCCATTCTTATTTACTTTGAAAACATTACTTCAAAATATCGGCTGGGATGAGGCCCCGCTTTATGAGGAGGTATCTAGTGGCAAGGGCGGCTGTGACCTCTACTATAATCATACCAACATCTCGATGGGTGAAATCTAGTTTAGCGTACACGCCCCCTAGAGTGGCCTTATTTATCCGGGCATACCCAACTGCAAGCCCTGTTATTACAGCTCCATGATAGATAGCGTTAGCAATTTATTTTCCATCTGCGGTTGCGGTTGACATTATATCATATAGTGTGGATCTATTTTATTCAAAATGGGTGTAGGTTCCGAAGTATGTTGTGTATTTGCTGTTTATGACCACTCCCAAATTACAAAACCTGAGACTACTGAAATTCCCCAATTAACACCCACCTAAGAGTAGAGTTTTGTTCAGTACAATGTTCAGTAGGTGTTAAACACTTTCAGTAGATGTTGAACAATGTTCAGTAGGTGTTAACCAATGTTCAGTAGGTGTTAAACACTTTTCCTTATAAATCTGAAGCTGTTTAACGAGCTCTTCTTGTTTTTGTCTTTTTCATATAGCCGCTTATTTTACCCGCAACCACCTTCTTAGGATCTTTAACTTTGGTTACTTTCTCTACAGTGTCCGGTTGTGTTTCCATGATCTATATTTGTAGGTCTTTGAAAATGTTTAATTGTGTTGAGTATGACCGTTAGGGGAGCTAAGTACATATCACAACGGTGATAAAGTTCGCAAGTAGCAGCACTTATTGCATGCCCAACAAATGGGTCTATCTTAAGGTCAGTAACAAGTAAATTCTGTCGGTCATCTGGGATCAGTAGTGGGTAAGCCGCCAGTTTGCTATATCACTGAAGGGTTACTGTACCAAGCGTCTCTGTCATATCCGCCCCAACCTGGTCTCGTAGCGGGCGTAAAGCTCCTCTATCTCTTCTTTACTCATGTCTCCAACATGATCTGCAAACATGACTTTACCTAGGTACAGCTTTGAATGGCATCCCATGACCAGAGCGGCTAACTTGCTAATCGCGTCAATATACCTACCTGTAAATAGTGAAGACCCAGATGAGACAGCTCCTGCAGGAGCTGTCTCATCAGGGTCTGCACTATTTACAAGTTGATTGTGCAACCAGTGCACTCCACAGCAGTGACTGTACAGCGAAATACTTGTACACAGTGAAGATATATGTAATTATACAACAGAGCATGGGTAAAGAAGGAGAAATGCATTTTAAAATTCAGCAAGCGAAGGGTTAAAATATATCCAGGCTCTCCATCCTTCGTTGGCGAGTACACAGGTGGTGGGGTGCTGTTTTCTGTTTCCAGAAGCGAGTCTATAATATCATCACACTCCATTGCTATACACACACACTTCCCAAACTAAAACGAATAGCAATCCACCAAATAAAGCAACATGAAAACTTTTAATCATATTATTCTATAATTACCTGGCTGGGAAGTATTTAAAATCAGCTTAGCGTGCTTAGTTTTAGCCAACCTGTCCCGAATTATAAGCCTCTCAGAAGTTGGGATAATATCGTTCTCACGCAGACACTCCTAAAATGAGTATCGGTCCTTACAGTGAAAGTGAGCGACCCAGCCTTTTTGCTTACGAAGGTATTTGAGAACTGAATTGTACTTCTGAGTTAAGACCCAAACCGACTGCTTCGCGTGCCGGCCACTAAACGCCCTTTGAAGGGGTCAGTGCAAGATGGTACTTAACTCCATTTTTTAAAAAAACAAAAATGGAGTTAGGACCACTGTAGCATGGATTCAACTTTCTCCTCATAATAGCATTCCGAAAATGTGTGATATTTACGTTTAAACAGGAAAAATGGTGTTCACAAGAATATTACAAGAGTGCAAGATGGATTTAGGACCTTTGTTGCATATGCACGTAAATACATGGAACACATAGTAGATTGGACATACTAAAACTAACTGCCTGAATTTTGAGTGTTTTAGAATATTCCGGTTAGTATTCATTACTAACTATATGATTTCAGTTACAGAAATTAATATTATGTTGCAAAATTGAACAATTAACCTCAACAAATGTATGAAAAGAAAATACAAATTTTGCCTAAATATAATTGGACTTAGGTCCCATTTTGCTTTAACATAATTAATATAAAACAGTATTTTTACAATTAATCTTTTATTAACACTTCAACATTTCCACAATTTCAGTAGTTTAACATACAAATGGTAAATCGTCAATCGTTAAAATTTTTAAAATTGTGTCACAGTTAACCCAAATTTTCACAAAAATGCGATTTTCTCCACTTTTCAAAAAATGGACTTAGGTACCATCTTGCATTGACCCCTTCCATTCGGAAAGCATATCTTTCTTTTTAGTAAGTTGCCTGTTAGCGGCCATATCATCAATACTATACAATGTCCGTTCGCCCTGGAATATCTGGTACAAAGCGCGCAGGTAGTCATGAAGGCGTTCACTCGGATCTACAACGTAAACATCTTTGTCAAAACCCACGATCGTTCTTGGTAAGTCTTATTGTGCTCAAGTATCGGACAGAGGATAACAATATGATTAAATATTCCGTAAAACGGACCCTCGGGTAAGTTTATGGCAAATACCGTTTTTCCACATCCTGTCATTCCACAGATAATCGCTGAGGGAGGTTCTTTAGTAATGTGCTGAGGCGAATAGTCCATTTTCAATATTCAGCTGTGCGTCCATAATGATGTAGAGGTACATGTTTAAAGCACCTTTCGCTTTCACTTCTTTGGAGATTTGAATTGTAATACCCTCGCTCGCCTTTACGGGACGACGTCCATTACCATGCAAACCATCATTATCGGTAGACCTCAGGTCCAGCCAAAGGGCAAATTCTTCAGTGAGGTAATTTTGCGTGCAGTCCTAAATCTTTCGCAACCATAGCCACTTCGGGATGTCGTTTAGACCCTCCAGACATAATCTTCCTACCTTCATCCCACAGCTGGTAGGAACGCATTCCTTGAGCGTAGAGCTGGTTTGGAACTCCTTCTACCGTTACCTCCACCTTAGTTATTTTTGGGTTATAGAAGGCATCGCTTTCGGGGGCAAATGCATCTTCCGGCTCTTTAAATAGTATTAAAACTCCTTTCTTAGACCTGGCAGAGACGTTCAGGTTTATGTTCCACAGTGTATCAGATTTATCTTTTGGGATCTTCCTGTGGCGTAAAACACGTTCGTATAAATATTCTGAAAATGGGTGATCCTTCGAAAGCAAAAGTAGAAATTCAAAAAGAGAAAATTGCTGACTCGGTTTTATTGTGTCTGTGCATGAGTAGTAATTAAAAGTGCAACACTACTCACGCCCCCTTGCACCGGCTTAAGCAGCATTCAATTTTCAAAACTAAAAACATCACAACTAATGATCCCGAAGGACCAGAAAATATAACAACACTGAGAATGAAGTACGGGGCGACTTTAAACGGCCGCTACACATGCACTTAACACCTGCTGTTGTGAAGTACATATATTCTTAAAATGAGTGATCCTTCGAAAGCAAACGTAGAAATGCAAAAAGAGAAAATTGCACACTCGGTTTTATTGAGTCTCTTCATGAGTAGTAATTAAAAGTGCAACACTACTCTCGCCCCCTAGCACCGGCTTAAGCAGTATTCAATTTAAAAAGATAGACATCCTCCCAGCGTACTGTTGGTGGATGTTATCGGCAATCTCCTTATTAGTGGCTACCACGTACTCCAATTCAATTTTCTCAATAGAGAACTTAGCATTGGCGTCGTTGTCTGCCTGGATCACACGGCTGTATTCATTAAACGTGAGTTCATACGCAAGCCTGTCCCCGAACGCCGACTGGAAGAAGGGCATGTGACTCTCAAGGATTTCGAAATCAAGCGGGATGATGAAGCGATTACCGTAAGCATTTGCAGCGGCAACGTCCTTCTGTTTTCCATTAGGCTTGTCTCCGGTGTTTACTCTCAACTTTGGCACATATCTATTCGTAGTGGTGTCAATCCCCCTGGTACTGGGAATTCTTCCGCTCATTATCGGTTTTCCAGAGGTCTCGGTAGCACTCGTAGACGTCGCTATCATCGACACTCATCACCTCGTTTCCGGAGATCTTTATCGTGGTCTTCTTTACCATGGCCCGACCCAGATTGTTTACAACTGTACGATTAGCGTCGGTTGATTCCAGATTGCTCTGGAAGGCTAGGTGGGCTGTCCCAGGGACTATAACATCGTTGGCTCCGATATTCGGGAATCTCGCTAAAAGCTGTTGATTCTGGTCTATCGTGCTTGCGTTGTTTATGATAACGACCGTCTGACTGATACCTTTTACCCCCATGGGCTCCTTAGCCGTCTGTATGGGTTATGTTTTCTACAAGATTCGCATTGAGTCATATTAATTAAAGTTATATACCTTTGATTTATATTTCAAATTGATGCAAACTGTTTGCATAGGTAATCACAGACCCGGCATTGGCAGCGAAAGAGTTAATGCAGGATAAAAGTATTTTTGTCCTGCATTAAGCAGCTACGTATATTCAAAAGATCCCAGGTATTCCTTACTGAGTTGTCTCTTAAGAGAGGTTTGCCATGAATTTAACCTCCGATGAACAACAACCTCTCTACAACGGCAATACAGTAGTTCATATCCCCCAGAGTGTTGCTTTACAGAGATTATACTGTAGCTATCATTTAGTAATAAATATAGCAAAATACCTCGCTCATACGCCAAATGTTTTTCTTTTTAAACGGATATTTCTTACTTAATTTAAATGCCAATTGCTACTTTTAAAGTAATCGGGTGGTCTAATATCCGATGCTTTAAAATGTAATTGATCCTGATAATAATAAAATTTACTGCAAAACCTTCTAAAACGTACCCTGTGACTATACCGAGAAAATGACCTGATTAGAGAAGTTCTCAAACCGGTATAGCGAAGTAAAACAACCATTCACAACAGTTGAATTGAATGTCATTTAAAAAAGGTGGCAACTAAACACAGGATAGCTGCAAGATCGGTTTAGAAAGATTCTCGCTTAACCCTTTACCCAATAGCCAAACCTCCAAACCCTTATCTTACACAGATATAGGTAAGCCTTATCCGATAATCAAAATAAGGGGCGATTGGTAACAACCATCCTTAAAAAGTTGAGTTGACAGTGGTTTAAAACAGATGGTAACTAATTGCAGAATTGAAGTAATTTAGAAAGCTCCTTACTCTTTCTGCATTACCGTTGTCCTGTGTAATCAATCATCTGTTTTAGGAATTTGTTTTATCCTTTGTCAGCAAGTAGAATAAGTAGAGAAAGTAAAATAAAATAAAAATTGAAGGGGCAAATGTCCACCCTGTGAAAAAATACCGGGGCAAATTTCCACCCAAGCCAAAAGAGTAGGGGGCAAATCTCCGCCCAAGCCCTAATAAGATCTAGATATTAAGATATACAGTCTCGTGGCGTTCATTTGTGTGTTGTAAAATATATTTCTGAATACTGTACAGTACCGTTGCAGATCTAGTAAAAGTATTTTAGAATATATCTAGATCATATCAATCTAAACTATCTTTAGAACTAGAATTCACAATAATCAAACTTTTTAAAAATAGATCTAAATCGTTGGGGTTTAATTATGCTAAGCCATAGATCTAATTAGTTCAAACGTAGTCATCTTCTATTAACTTTGTTGATAAGACAGTGTTTGATAGATGGCAGTTGTATGATCACTGACCATTGTCCCCTGATGAGAAATTAGGGTATTTACTGACCATCTGGCACCTTTGATCGTTACTATTTTCCTAAGTCAGGTTAGTAATTTAGCAGTATATTTCGGCTGAGTAAGTAATGTAATGCGGCAAATAAAAGTACTGACATATGAAAACTGTAGACCCAGACAAGATAGTTCGAAAAGAAACCCTCTGATCTATATAGTAAATTTAAATCTTATAAAAATTATAATGAATGGAATCTACAGTTAAACAATGGCGGGCCATTCCACCTTAAAATTTAACCCTTTCTCTAATACATGTATGAACGTGTTTTCGTGCATTTGCAAACAGCGTAGACCCATATCATATGCTCCTGTTGTGTCCTATGGGATATTGTCCTATGGGGTTATGTCCTACTGGGGTTTTGTTCACATACGGCTCCTATAGGAGTCTGCTCAGTTTATGAAATTGTAATAGACCGACTCTACAGTTTCTACCAACAAACAAAACTATCGTGTCTACAAATGTCATTTAAAACATTAGCTTATAAATTTTAATGATATCATTATTTCTTACATGAATACTGAACAGGGAAAGGGTTACTCATCACAAAGTAACAGAATAACAAGAATGTTTTCATAGTTATACAATTCATAAAAATATGTTTGCTTATCTCTTTATCATATATAAACATATATATGTCCATGCCTTTGCAAACAGAGTAGACCAAGATGTGGATGTGCCTATTGGAAAAGTAGTAAAGTCAAGCAGGCAAAGCCACATGCAAGACGCAACCACCACCAAAACACCGATAGACAGCATGACACACACACACACAACCACACACCCAAACGCACACACACACACACATTGAAGGTAGAGCAATTCCTGCAAGAGGAAGAAAACAATATTGATTGGATGTACGGGGAGACGTTTCACCGCCGCCACACTGCACAAACAACACTATTGTGCTTATAAATGGAAAAGTAGTAAAGTCAAGCAGGCAAAGCCACATGCAAGACGCAACCACCACCAAAACACCGATAGACAGCATGACACACACACACAATCACACACCCAAACGCACACACATATTGGAGCCGTATGATCGGGACCCACTCTTATGAAATTATATCAAATATGACTCTACAGGTTCTACCAGTACCAAAAAAGTCATGTACCGTGTACCTATACCATTATAAAAAATCAACTAACAAATATCATGATGCACGTCATCTTTTCTGACATACATACTCAACAGGGAAAGGGTTGAAAACTACCGACAACCAACCTTTAGGTTACGAATTTAGCTAACAAGAGTACCGCATACGGTACATAATACGCCCACTTGCAAACTTTCTCTGATTCATCATGCCTTATAAGTGTTGACATTTTCTAATCTGTGCTTCAGATCTTGATTTCCATATTAAGGTGATACTATTCTTTAAAACAAGAGCTGTCCGCAGACAGCGCGCTCCACTTTCTTTAATGCTGGATAGTATAGTGGAAGTCTAAGTCAGAAAGGGGAGATAACAACAGCAAAATTAATTTTAGGGTTACCTGCCCTTGTGAAATGGGTCCCCTTTGTAAAAGTTAACATGTATACCAAAGTTGAACCAAATATCTCTTGACAGTTTCTGAGACATGGACCTGAACAAAAAACCTTAACCAACAATGAAAATTGTAAGTCAAAAAAGGGGCATAACTATGGCAAAATTAATTTTAGGGTTACCTGCCCTTGTGAAATGGGTTCCCCTTGTGATAGTAAACATACATACCAAATATAAACCAAATATCTTTGATGGTTTCAGAGAAAAGGACCTTAACAAAAAGGTTAACCAACGCCGACGCCGACACCGACACCGACGCCGACGCCGACGCCGACGAGAGGGTCATGACAATAGCTCCACTTTTTGAAAAAGTGGAGCTAAAAATGAAGTGAATATCTTATGAAATAAAAAAGTTACAGCTAATCCTCATTTTTGCAGATTTTTGTAAAGTGCAACGGCCATAACTCTGTTAAGACAAACTGAATGAACCTCAAAATAAACTCAGCTTCAAATTTTGTTGCTTAAAATATTTGTGTTAAGTTTCATTTATATCATTTTAATAGGTTTCCCAGAAAACAACAGACAAACTAAAAGTTGACTGACTAACAAAGCAACGAACACACGAAGTTCAAGGACCATAACTTTAGAATAAAATGACATATCAAAACCCCCGCAATATATGTGAAAATTCACATTAAGGTTTAACCATATAAAAAAATCGAAGTAAATATCATTTCAAATGAAAAGGTTATGGTCATCCTCATATTTGCATAGATTTGCATTATTTTTTTAAGTGCAAGGGCCATAACTCCGAAACAACAAATCAAATGATCCTCAGAATCGACTTAGCTTCAGGTCTTGATGCATTAAACATGTGTATGAAGTTTCATTAATATCTGTCTAACAGTGTTGCCTAAAACAGCGGACAAACTATTAGCATATATTTGCATTTTTTTTAAGTAAAAGGGCAAAAACTCCGAAACGAAAAATCAAATAAACCTCAAAATCGACTCAGCATCAGATCTTGATGCATTAAACATTTTTGTGAAGTTTCATAATTATCTCTCAAATAGTATTCCCAGAAAACAGCGGACAATCTATTTGCATTATTTTTAAGGACAAGGGCCATAACTCTGAAACGACAATTCAAATGATCCTCAGAATCAATTCAGTTTCAGATCTTGATGCATTGAATATTTGTGTGAAGTTTCATTAATATGTCTCAAATAGTTTTCCCAGAAAACAGCGGACAAACTATTTGCATATTTTTTAAGGACAAGGGCCATTACTCTGAAATGAAAAATCAAATGAACCTCAGAATCAACTCAGCTTCAGATCTTGACGCATTAAACATTTGTGTGAAGTTTCATTAATATCTGTTAAATTGGTTTTCCCAGAAAACAGCGGACAAACTATTTGCATGTATTTGCATTATTTTTTAAGTAAAAGTGCCATAACTCTGAAACGACAATTCAAATGAACCTCAGAATTGATTCAGCTTCAGATCTAGATGCATTACACATTTGTGTGAAGTTTCATTAATATCTCTCAAATAGTTTTCCCAGAAAACCGCGGACAAACTATTTGCATATTTTTTAAGGAAAAGGGCCATTACTCTGAAATGAAAAATTAAATGAACCTCAGAATCAACTCAGCTTCAGATCTTGATGCATTAAATACTTGTGTGAAGTTTCCTTAATATCTGTCAAAGAGTTTTCCCAGAAAACAGCAGACAAACTATTTGCATGTATTTGCATTATTTTTTAAGTAAAAGTGCCATAACTCTGAAACGACAATTCAAATGAACCTCAGAATTGACTCAGCTTCAGATCCTGATGCATTACACATTTGTGTGAAGTTTCATTAATATATCTCAAATAGTTTTCCCAGAAAACAGCGGACAAACTATTTGCATATTTTTTAAGGACAAGGGCCATAACTCTGAAATGAAAAATCAAATGAACCTCAGAATCAACTCAGCTTCAGATCTTGATGCATTAAATATTTGTGTGAAGTTTCATTAATATCTCTCAAATAGTTTTCCCAGAAAACAGCAGACAAACTATTTGCATGTATCTGCATTATGTTTTAAGTAAAAGGGCCATAACTCCGAAACGACAAATCAGCTTCAGATTTTGATGCGTTAAACATTTGTGTGAAGTTTCATTAATATGTCTCAAATAGTTTTCCCAGAAAACAGCGGACAAACTATTTGCATATTTTTTAAGGACAAGGGCCCTAATAACTCTGAAATGAAAAATCAAATGAACCTCAGAATCAATCAGCTTCAGATCTTGATGCATTTAACATTTGTGTGAAGTTTCATTAATATCTGTCAAATAGTTTTCCCAGAAAACAGCGGACAAACAAAATGTTGACGGACGAACGAACGAACGAACGAACGAACGTACGAACGAACGAACGGACGGACGGACAGGGCCACGACAATATACGACCACCTTTATTAGGTGGGCGTATAAAAATGTATATCTGACAATTCTGAAAGCATCGACGCTTTTTCACGTGCTTGCAATCAGACCCGGATCAGATGGCTCCTATAGGAACCGTCTGATCAGGGTATTCTCTGTTTGCTGATGAATTTATGTTGGATCTGACTCTTCACTTTTTCCCAATACCAACATATCCTCAGTAAATATACTATTATAAAAACTAATTTAAATATTCATGATATCAGTATTTCTTTCAAGAATATTCACGGAGTAAAGGGTCCCAGGCAATTTATATGTGTATTACAATGTCAACTCTTGATTCAGGGTCAAATTTCACGCCTTATGATTTTAAATTTATATAAATTTGCAACAAATAACTTTTTTGTCATGGTTGGCAGTATAGTATCATGTGATAGGAAATATGTGACACATCTTTAGAAATGCGTGTACGTTTGTAACTCTAATCAGTATTATACCCTTTAGATATGACCCTTTAACAAATACAGTTTATACTTGTGTATTTTACAAATATTTAGCTTTTTTTATTTTAATTGTGTACTGTATATTACCCATGCTTTCTAAAGCTTATATCTGTCAGAGACATATACTTACAGTATATGTCTCTGTATCTGTTTTCAACTCCAAGGTTGGCACGTTAAACCGTTGTTGATTTTGTTACATAGTCGGCAAAACGTTTATTGTAGGCAAATACCTATGATAACATAAATAAGAAACTTAGACAAATCATGCAACATCTCGCGGCCAATGTACCATATCACGCAATGTCACGTTTGCAAATATCGCTAGTTGTATTTTAGGGTATTTGAGGGTTAAAGCAATAAAACAATGATCGCCTTGGGTGCTCTACAATGTACGGAAACTACCCCTGGTGTTTCAGCGCAGGGGGTCATTGATTTATGATCATCAATAAAGTTCCGACAACTTTAAAGGAAAGTCTTATCGGGTATTTTTGCTCCTTTGCAACTATCAAGATGTTACAGTTCATTGGTTCAGTACCTTTACGACCCACCCGTTGAAAAAGACATAATCCAATCAACTGTCACCTATAGGCGTGTCAATCACAAATAGTTAACATTGCTCCTCTCTCTCTCTCTCTCTCTCTCTCTGTGTGTCTCTCTCTCTGTGTGTCTCTCTGTCTCTCTCTGTCTCTCTCTCTAAGTCCCTCACTGTATACTGCACATATAAGCTTGTGACGCATCGTCTGCCTGTTTGCTTCTCACTCTCTCTCTCTCTCTCTCTCCTCTCTCTCTTCTCTCTTCTCTCTCCCTCTCTCTCTCTCTCTTTCTCTCTCTAAGTTCCTCACTGTATACTGCATATATAAGCTTGTGACGCATCGTCTGTATGCTTCTCTCTCTGTCCTCTCTCCCCCACTCTCTTATTTCTCTTTCTCTTTTTCTCTCTCTCTCTATCTGTCTCTCTCTAGAGTTACTCACTGTATACTGCACATATAAGTTCGTGACGCATCGTCTGTGTGTATGTTTCTCTCTCTCCCTCTCTCTCTATCCTCCCGCTGTGTCCCTCTCTGTCTTTCTACCTCTCTCACTCTCAAGAGCATACTGTATATTGTACATTCAAGCTTGTGACGCGCATCGCCTGTCAGTATGATTTTCTCTTTCTTTCTTTCTCTCTCTCTGTGTCTCTGTCACTGTCTGTCTGTCTCTGTCTGTCTCTGTCTGTCTAGATAAAAAATAATTTCCCCAGGACGAATGCCAATTCATGTTTGATAGATCCTATAAGAAACCATTGCACACCCTGATCATACAGCCTCTTCGAGCCGTCTGATCTGGGTCTGCAATGTTTTCAATTTGCGTCAATATATGCTACTAGCATGAAAATGATCAATATGAATAAAATGAATAACAGTACGGTCGTAGCTTTGAACTCATTTGAAAGACAACGAAATACCAATATATGGGTATCTGTTATTTCAGGTGGCTGTTTTATACAGATTTTTTATTTATGCAGCCGATTGCTTTGCGCCGTTTCAAAATTATAATACAATAAGCTACAATAGTTTTTATCTATTCTGATGTCAACTTAAATCTTGCAGCTGCACTGAATGGTCGATCAAACAAAAATAGCTGAATCAGTATAGATCATTAGTGTATATGCGTTTCGAACTTAAATCATTATTTAATCAACACGTTAGCATTTCTTCTTCAAATGAGACCCAAGTTCAACCCTTTACTTCATAGGTACTCATTTTCACGCATTTAATCTATTCCTACACTCAGTAAATGGTTCCACTTGATACATTTTCTATATCGCAGCAGACGGTAGCTTAAAGCAGTCTGAGAGTAAAGCCAAAATGGTCCCATTCAGCCTGTTTTAACACAAACTTTGGTGTAAAGAGTTAAGGTTTCAACAAGATGTATTTCAAGAAATAAACAAATAATGGTTTCCCCCAAGACACAACTCTCCACCCAACAAATACGCCCGACATCTATAATCTCTGCGCCATGCTTTTTCTGAAAATCAGATTGTGAAAACAATTACTACTGATATTTTGTATCTATTTCTTTTTCTCGAGCATTTACAGTCTGGAAATCGTTAAAATCTGACTATTAATTGTAGTTTTAGCAGAAAGAACCCGTTTCAGTCTCGGGTTTTGTGTTAAGGCTATCTATTCACGTATATTATCTAATTCCATTTTGAATTCAAAATCTGACAGTATTCAATATGTGTTTCTTCAATTGAAAAAATGCACATGTCTATGTACATGTAAGATTTTGTACATCGTATCTAAATAATTTACGATTAAACGACTGCCAGTCATAAAGGTAGTGTCCGCGATGATGCCTCGCAATCCACGCTGGTATCAGCACGGACTGCGATGGCTCCGTGGCGTAATATCCCGTAGGGCAAATTTCGGTCCGCGGTGGACACAGATTTTGTCCGCGATGATCCATAAAAATTGTCCGCTCTAGAAACCCGCACTCACTTTATTTTGTCCGCGCTGGTAAAACGGAAAACAAAAGCTCCGCGGGGCCTGTACTGTAATATATATATAGCCCCTATATAAAATTATGTGTCCACCGATAATACACCTGATAGATTTCATTCAAAGTTGTCTACCCATCGCATCCTTCATAATGGCTAATTATGCGTTGTGGGTAGTTCATAAAGAGAGAGAACACCCCAAAAGTGTTTCATTAACAGATTCTAATAAGTCTCCATCTGACTCAGCAAAATAAAAAAATAAAAAAAATGTTTTTTTATTACTAAAAACATCTAACAGAGAACGATCAATCCCGCCTAGGGGGTGGGTTTGCTGGACTGATAATGATTTTAAGGCTTATTGGTTAATATTATTTTGAAGTGGTGATATATTTCGATTATTCTATGTAAGCGAAAAAACAGTGCTTGTGTGGCGGCCGTAAAAAGTCGCCCCGTACTTCATTCTCAGTGTTGTTATATTTTCTGGTCCTTCCGGATCATTAGTTTTCATGTTATTAGTTTTGAAAATTGAATACTGCTTAAGCCGGTGCTAGGGGCGTGAGTAGTGTTGCACTTTTAATTACTACTCATGAACAGACTCAATAAAAACCGAGTCTGCAATTTTCTTTTTTTTTGCATTTCTACTTTTCCTTTCGAAGGATCACCCATTTTCAGAATATATTTAAAAAGTTTAAAAGTAGGTAACTTAAAATTTAATCTTATTTAAGTTTACTCGTGTAAGCCTTAGATCATTCTAAACCAGTTTAAAAAGAGGTGTGACAGAATCCCCGTTTCCTATACTACTGGATTATTATCTTTAATTATCCCACATTAACATAACGTGTGTTTGCAGTACATCTTGTAGATTGTGACACCCAACAACAGTTTGGCCCCATGCTATTTGTGTGTACATGTCGTGACAATTATTGACATCTTGCAGATGCTGTTGTACCTCAGTGGAATGGGTTAAGGTATATCTTATATTCGAATGTGTTTTGCCTTCTCTGCAACAACCCTGACTTGGAATTACCCATCAAGTGTAACACTGCTGGTGGTAAAGGAGATAATATTCTGCCGACATATGCTGACTTTTTTAACTTCGATACAAACATTGTTAAGAAGACATCAATTCCACGAACAACTAGATGTCCAGTGGATCACATATATGACGATAAGATGGTAAGCTGCATATTTTCCCCCGATTTATATGACATTCTGCGTTTCATGACACGCATATTGTGGACGATAAGTAATGTACCATTATCCTATGTACAGCCGGGCAAGCATTTGTAAAAACCGTGGTTCCGGGCGAGACGCAATGTAAGACGGCTTCTAGGATTCAAGCTGCATTACAATCGGTGAATTGTTCTGAATAAAGTCCTAATAAAAGTGAAACTAGTAACATACATTTGGAACGTAGGAGATCTTTCGAAAGCCAAAGTAGCAATGACAAAAGAGAAAATTGCAAACTCGGTTTGATTGAGTCTGTTCATGAGTATTTATTAAAGGTGCAACGACACTCAAATCCCGGCCTCTAGTACGGGCGTAAGCAGTATTTAATCTTACAAAACTAAACTCACTGAAAGTAATGATCCAGAAGGACCAGAAATTATAACAAAACTGAGAATGAAATACTAAAATAGCAGATTTTTATAACAAAACGAACGGGATTCATTCCATGATTATGCATGTAAGAAATAGTGACATCATGAATATCACTAAGATAAATGGGTATAAAAGCACATGAACACATCATTCTCTATCATGGCAGAAACTTTGGAATCATATTTATATAATATCATAAGCAAAACCCAGCAGCTCTAGGTCTACACTGTTTATAAAGCCGTCGTAGAAAGGCGTATTTCTGGAGTTAAGGGTGAAACAGTACGAAATTGCATTTGAACCCCAAAATATTTGGCAATATCATTGCTCTCCTATGGACTGTTATCTAACATCCATCTAAGTCTTTCCACAATCGCCTGTCAGTTAAATCAGTTTTAGATTGTTTGTGTAGGACAGGTGTCTAATAAACGTGCTGGGGAAGCTTACTCGAGCATCTGATGTGAATGGAAATAAAGATGACGAGGACTGAATTGGCCGGTTGCAAACACCACAATGGAAATTATCTAAAACAGATAGAACAAATCCACAACACATTTTATTTTAACTTTTTAACAATAATTCCCTACGTGTCATTTTATTCCTAACAATATGCTAATAAGTCCTAAAGTAAATCCAAAGTTTCTCTACCAGCATTTACAAATTAGACGTATATATACTGACGGCAATACCATATGATTTACGAAAACCATGTTTCCTCGTGTCATTGAAATATAATATAATACTCCAATGGCGTTTAAAAAGATCGATAACTGATTTGAATAATAGTACTCCGGATAACATAACACACCAGTAATCCCGACGGAGTCAAGATTTACTCAATAACCGTTTAAGAACTCTCCGACAGAGTTACTCTTTAAGACAACGAACCTGATACTTTCATCGAGAGCAGATGTCTTTACTCAAAAGCAGATGTCGTTGTATTTTGGAATATATTGTGTTGTAAATATCTAACACGCGTCGTTTCAAACATAACCAAACCACAATACACAGCGTAAATGGCATCATTAACAATGATTTTACAGGCATTTATCATTTTAACCCCCCTCCCCCCCCCCCCCCAAAAAAAAAACCCCCACAAAAACACACACGTCATGCTAAAAGTGTAATGAATGCATAGTATTTGATTTGATGAACATTCCGATTCAATCTAACGTTTGGGAAATGATAAACCGATTGTCAAATAGATTGGACTTTGAATAGACGCTGAGTTACCAAACATCTCTTCTGGATCCACGTTATTTGCAATTGTCTGTTAAGAAGGCTAATCATTTGAAGGACAATGTAACATTTTACTGTATTTTGCGACATCATGACACTGTTAGCTAAGGTTGGAGTAAATTAGTATGCCACAAATAATATTCAGTAATTGTATTTTATTATGCTTATTTTAGTTTGTCAAACGATTTATCCAACCGTTATTCTTTCGTTTTTTAAGTGTTTTTTATTTTCCATTAAAATGTGTTCATTGCATAATTCATTTCTGAACATCTGCAGAAAACTAGTATGTCCATTTACAAGAATACCGGAAAACGAACACTGCGTTATGAGCGGTAATCAATGGTTTGAAACTGGAATAAGTTTCACAATATCTATCACAACTACTGCAGATTTATATTTGTCAAACAATATATACCTTATTTCAAGAGCATTCCTAGAAGTAGTCGGATTATCCACAATATGTGATGTTTGTATCAACAAAGTATACTTAGGTATAAATCACTGTCATATTTATATAGTACTCAGTATAGTGCTGACAAAGAAATGTAAGTATGAACATATCGAAGCTTCTATAGCACCGGTTAAATATTCAGATATACAAGCCGACGTTCACCTAGATGGAAATGATTCAGTCAATGTATCATTTAAAATATTCCCCAATTTACCAGAAGGCATAAACCAATATAATGGTCCGTTTAAAAAAGATTATGTATATGGTAGTCTTAGATCATTTGAAATGCACAGTGTGTTTGATTGTCCATATGTTGTTCTGAATGAGACAGACTACTGTTTCTGGATACACAATAACATGGATAGACCATATAACACTTGTTTGATACCATCCGATCATGAGCAAGTGCAACCAAACATAGATATAGTATATGCACAAGGTACCGCGCAGGTTCGAATTTGCGTAAATATTTACCTTAAAGACTTTTTGTATTCTATTGGTGGTAGATCGGTCTACACATGCGATAACAGTATCCTGACTTGTGCATGTATTTCTGTTATTGCGTCGTCAAAATGGATTTAATTGGCATTGGTAAGCTGACATTATCCTCTAAAATTTATGAAAAGTCAACCGCACTACTACATAAAGCACATGCAAAAGTAGTAACGTCAAGCCGAAAAGCCACACACAAGACGCAAACACCACCAGACCATCGATAGAATATAAGTGACACACACAATCACACAGCTGTTTTAAGATTTTTTTAATATAGAAAGACGCACACTATTCCCATAAGCTGGCGAAAAGTTACTTTGTATGCTCATGTTCAAATACAATCAAAACATGGCGATTGCCAAACTGATCAGTGTAAGTCTATGAGTGAACATGCCTTAAACATTAAATCAGGATCATAAATGATTTATTCAAATTGTCCATATTTTTTTTAAATGTGAAATCCTTCGAAAGCAAAAGTGGTAATGCGAAATGAGAAAATTGCAGACTCGGTTTTATTGAGTCTGTTCATGAGTAGAAATTAAAAGTGCAACACTACTCACGCCCCCTAGCAGCGGCTCAGGCAGTATTCAATTTTAATAACATCAAAAATAAAGATCCCGAAGGTCCAGAAAAAATAACAACACCGAGAATGATGTACGTGGTGATTTTTTACGGCCGCCACACAAGCACTTAACACATGTTGTTGTGAAGGACATATATTCTGAATAGTTTTGAAAATGAAACATAAAAACAGTGCAGATCCTGATGACAGGGACGATCCTAGTGGTTCCCTCTCATCTGGGTATACACTGTTTGTAAAGGCCGGTAATCTGAAAATGTAACTTCTGTATTTAGTAACATATTAGAAAAAACACTGACCAATTCTGCCGATTCGCCACGTATAATTGTCTTCTTCATTGTCATAGGTCTATGCTATAATGTTCCAATAGTATACAGGTTATCAAACACGGTGTCCATGAAGCGGAAACTTATATCGGTCTACAATGTTTGTTTCTTATATTTTTACTAACTTACTTCAGACGCATGCATAAATCATGTTGTTTCATTCATGTGATGATGTATGTATTGCATCCAATCCAAAAGGCCCACGTTAATATATGTCAAAAGTAACACGGATATAAGCAAGTGTACACCCTTGCGTTTCGTTGACTGAAATATATAGCATTCAGTTTATCTATATTACCCTCTTGTATTTTCATCTACTCTCTAACATATACAGTAATTTTGATTATATTTTGCACACTAATATTGTCCGATACTATCGCCATCAACGTATAGTTCTTAGAACTGCAGCCTTTCCCAAACAAAAATATACACCTAGAAAATTAAGATATAGAACAGAAACCAGATAGTAAATGCCACACGAAAGCTCACAGCAATTTTAGATCCGACAATGAAGACCACACGCACAAATACATACACTCAGCGTTCACCATACTGTTTCATTCCTGATCAGCACCGACACCAAAGTGGCCACGACGTATCTCAACTCTGTAAATCGCCAATAATTCAAATCTAATAGCCGCTAATCTGAAAATGTCACTTCCGTATTCAGTAACATATTAGACCAATTCTGCTGATTCGCCACGTATAATTTGCTTCTTCATTGTCATAGGTCTATGCTATAATTGTCCAAACTCATCGAATACAAAGCATCGTGGGAAGCTATAACTAACACATGAAAAAGTAGTTAAACCAAGTATGAGAAGCCACACACAAGACGCAAGCACCACCAAAAGATAGATTTATTTCAATATTGTGCAAGTAACATGGTTACAATAGCAATACAGTGAAAACAGCAATGCACATGTAAACATCATGAAATAATTAATGAACCATGTCATTGACATCAATATCAAGGATGACACAAAAAAATGAATATGATCTCTTATTTCCATTGCGGTCCTTGATAAGCATCGATAGAAAGCGTGTCACTCACACACAAAGTCACACACACAAACATCCGCACACACATCAACAAACGCACACGTCCAATATAGGCTGGGTCCTAGTAGTGGTTACCATAGCATCCCCCCTAGACTTTTTTTCATGGGTACCAAATTGTTCGTTGGGGTCCTCAGAACACATTTTGAGCATGCCCCCAAAAATAAGTTTGTCCCAGCTATGTTTTATTTAACGGTTTCCATGGTAACCCGAGGTAATTTTCGAAACTACCTTGGTTCAGAAAATGCGCCATAACCTTGTTTTTAGAAGCAATAGAAGGACAAAACAAGTACCAAAGTAAAGCAGAGACATATAGCTTGAATATGATATATGATTTTATTAATATTCATAAATGAATTCTTATGAATATTAATGAGGAAGTAAAAATGTGATTTTTTTTAGAAAAAAGGAGTTTGTTGTTTAGTCTGAGAGGCTTATTAATGCACAGAAATTATTGAATTTAGGCTTAAGTTGTTCGTTGGAGTCCTCAGAACACATTTTGAGTATTTCCCCAAATAATTTTGTCCCATCTATGTTTTATTAAACGGTTTCCATGGTAACCCAAGGTAAATTCCGAAACATCTTTGGTTCAGAAAATGCGTAATAACTTTGCTTTTAGAGGTAATAGAAGGACAAAACAAGTACCAAAGTAAAGCAGAGACATATAGCTTGAATATGGTATATGATTTAATTAATATTCATAAATGCATTCTTATGAATATTCATGAGAATGTAAAACAAATGCGTTTTTTAGAAAATGGAGCTTGTTTTTTAGTCTGATAGGCTTATTAATGCACACAAATTATTGAATTCAGGTTTAAATTGTTTGTTTGGGTCATCAGAACACATTTTGAGCATTCCCCCAAAGTAATTTTGTCCCATCCGTTTTATTGAACGGTTTCCATGGTAACGCGAGGAGGTAAATTTCGAAACATCATTGGTTCAGAAAATGCATAATAACTTTGCTTTAAGAGGCAATAGAAGGACAAAACAAAAACCAAAGTAAAGCAGAGACATAATTATATCTTGATTATGATATATAATTTTAATAATATTCATATATGATTGCTTATGAATATTAATGAGGAAGTATAAAAATCCGCTTTTTTAGAAAATGAGTTTGTTGTTTAGTCTTAGAGGCATATTAATGCACAAAAAATATTGAATTCAGGTTTAAACAGGGTTCCCACGGACAGGGAAAAGTCAGGGAAAAAAGATTGCTCAAGGTCAGGGAAAGGTCAGGGAATTTTTTAATTGGTCAGGGAAATTTGAAATTTGGCAAAAGTCAGGGAAAAGTCAGGGAAATTTGGAACCAAAGGATGAGGGCTGAGGAAATATGTCAAAAAGGAGAAAGAATGAAAATAAAAGGCTAAGGCAGTTTCTTCAATTTTGACTAAACCAAACATTTTTATATATCTTTGATTAGCTTTGTATATTTCACATCCAAATTTTATAGTATATCTTTCATGAAGTCTGTTAAAACAAAATCATTGGAGAATTCTGGCACCTCTGCAAGACTCCAGCATCTATTTTGACAGCAGTGCTAGAATAGGGCAGCAATGCTAGATATTGGACATTCTACTGTAGTGTCTTCACTTGTTAGGACAGGCTGCAGGGCAGCGGTGCTAGATGTTGGACATTCTACTGTACTGTCTTCAATTGTTAGTGCAGCAATATTTGGTCTGCTTTTATGTAAACAGTGAAAATGCAGACCCTTTTCTGGCATCTACAGAGACCCATTAAAAGGACCTATTTTGGCAATAAAAAGTGATGCATAATTTTGATTAAATTGCAAAACAAGAGGGCCTGAAAGGCTCTGATATCGCTCACCAGAAATCAGAGGAGAAGACTTTCAAAGTTTTCACTATGTGTTACTATAGAAAACTAGCCGGCCCTGGGGCGGGGCCAATTTTGACCCCATTTTGATAGCATGCTATATCAGTGTCTTACACACTGTATGTACCGTTTTAAAATTCAGCTTACACAGAAAAACCATTTCCACCATAGATACACATTTTATCACCTTTGCAAACAGAATAGACCCATATCAGGCATCTCCTGTAGGAGCTGCCTGTTCAGGGTCTACTCTGTTTGCTTAGAAGAATATCATTAATCTGAGTTTTTACTGTAGTCTACAGCCAAAATATTTCATAACTTTGCTTAAAAATAAAATTTTACTTAATTATATATTCATAGTAGATGGAGTCTCTAATAAAAATTCATGGAGGAAATGGTTAAGAGAGGTAGAAAAGATTCAAGAGCAATTAAAAATGAAAAAGTCAAAAACATTTTTTTTAAAATGATCAAAACACTACTGCTGTATATATAGTTATCATAAAGAGAGAGGTGGTAAGGATTGGCTGATTGGGAGGACGGAGGCCAACATTTATTGATCATGCTCATAGATGACCAATTAAACTACTGTTAACATGGGGTCAGGGAAAATTGAAATTCAGTCAGGGAAAAGTCAGTGAAAAGTCAGGGAATTTTATTTTTTCTGTTATGTGGGAACCCTGTTAAATTGTTCATTGGGGTCATCAGAACACTTTTTGAGCATTCTCCCAAAATAATTGTGCCCCAGCTATGTTTTATTAAACGGTTTCCGTGGTAACCCGAGGTAAATTTCGAAACTATCTTGATTAAGAAAATGCTTCATAACTTTGCTTTTAGAGACAATAGAAGGACAAAACAAGAACCAACGTAAAGTAGAGACATATAGATTGAATACAATATGTAATTCTATTAATACACATAATGCATTCTAATAATGCATTCTTATGAATATTAACGGGGAAGTAAAAAATGCGTTTTTAGTTTGACGAGTTTGTTTTTAGTCTGAGAGGCCTAATACTATACAAATAGTTATTGAATTCAGATTTAAATGTTTTAATATCAACATACAAATAAAGGAAAACATCTTTGGTTCATGTAATATTTATAAAACATGTATATTTAAGCTAATTTGCATATAACGTGCGTAAATGAATAAGCAATTTAACACAAGCCCTATATTTAGCATTGTTTCGAGTGTACTATCTTTTCTATTATTTATTTTACGTAAAATAGCAGAACAACAAACATTGACAAGAGCAAAGGGTCATTACTTTGGGTTCTTGAATATTAATGCATATTTATGAATATTAATGAGATGTAAAATAAACACACTTGAATGAGCTGCTCTTTTTATCTGAGATTATTTTAGTTAACCAGTATAGAGCTTGATACTGGCTGAAACAGCGATATTGATGTTCATGTATATAAATATGTAGATAATGAATATTATTTCAAAATCATGAATATTAATGAGAATGTAAACTGTTGTAGGAAAGTAAGTTTTTCTATTATATTGCAATATACATGTATGTGAACAACACATTTCTTGTAAGAAATTACAGCAGAGGAATTGAGCCTCATGCATGTTTTATGAAGAATATTACTGTTATGGGTGTTTTGCAATGCAATAGAAAATATATAGCATCTCGACTGTAATCATCAGCTTATGTTTACCCATATTAGCCTTGCGTGACTTCTAACTTACTCGCGATGTCTTATGCATTTGCTTGATTATTTACATGCCAGAGCAACGCAAGGCTACTTGCGAGCATTTCGCGACAGGCTGGACAACTCATTAAGTGTGTCTGGCCTGCTGCGGATGCTCCGCGTCAGCTCCCTGTCCAGTTTCATCCCTCTGGACAGGGGAGACGTGGGAGCTTGCTGCCCGACGGAAGAAGTATTCTTCTCTTTGGTCAGCGACTCCCTCGCAACAGACACATCACTGTCCCCTAAAGCTCAGAAGAAGCCTGCTTCTGCTTTAAAATCACTTTCGTCAACAGCCCCTGTGGTGCAGTCGATTCCCCAGTTGTTAGTTGCAGATCGGCACCCAACTGCTGGCCCGGGCGCGGGTTCCCCGTTTACCACTTGAATGGTACCCTTTGTTCTGGTCCCAGGTACTATTGTTGTCAGGTCTCCCGGTCCGCTTGTTGTGTGAAGAGTTTTGCCTGGTCCCGCTGAATCTAGGCCCGGTTATCCGTCACCGGTCCCCGGTGTCCTGGCGTTAGTGCTTCCGTTTTATGACATCACCAGCAGACCGGTCTACCGAGCCCCCCGCCCAAAGATGTCACTGTGTACTCTTTGGCCCGGTGTCCTAAGTTTGCTCTCCAACGGTCCTCCGGTGGCCCGGTCTGGTCCTTTGGACCAGGGTACAGAAGTGGACCGGTAAATCTACCAGTCCAATCTTTTCTACAGGGCATTCTGTCTCTACACCGCATTTCAGTGGTGAAAGTCAACAGGAAGGTGCTCTGGCTAAGTCTAGACATTCTTGGTCGTCTAGACCCTGCAATTACTCTTCATCTTTTGAGTACACCTCGGACTCCCCAGCCCCCATCCCACCCACCCCGTAGGAGGCGTAAAAACCTTCTTATTCTTCTAATGGGAACCGGCACTCGCACCGCTCTCATCGCAGATCGAGGTCTTACCATTACTCTTCTATGCGAAGACATTGCTCTGCCTCCTCAGATTCGCCGGCTGGTCGCTCTCGATAGCCGACACTCATTCTGGGAACCAGCAAGCTTCACCTAGAGGGAGAATAGCTCTCACGTGAACCCACAGTCCACACTTCTATGTCTGTGGCGGGTCTCACTCTTCCCGGGTGCTGCCATCCATGGCGTTCACCAGGGCGGATTCTGAGGGAGAGCAGGAAGACACTTTGTCCATTATGGCTCCTAGGGATGGTCCTATTTTTTAAGGGAATCAGACTTTGTGGAAGCCTCTCACTCGGATTTAGACGGGACTTAGTCCTCTTTTTCTTTAGATGATTCTGAACATCAATATTTTCTATTGAGAATGCGTGTGAAGATTTTTTAGAATCATCCCACCCTCTGTCTAACCTAGACCCCCGAATCCTCTTCACAGGGGTCCTCTATCCTCTTCCGTGCTAGTGTCAGTCGAAAAAGTGGACCTCCCTAACCTAATTAAGTCTAGGGAGTCTCTTTCTCCTTCCACGGGACTTCTTTCCAGTTTGCCTGACCTGGGCGAAGATTTTTGTGCCAGCCCGGCAACTGGGTGGATCATTCTTAGGCCTCCGGTTTCAAATGAAAATCGACCTGGGATGTTTTATCAGATCCCCTCACTTGATTCCGACAGCCCCTGGGGCGGGCATTAGGCCCTCCCTCTCTCTCTCTCTCTCTCTCTCTCTCATTCACTTCTTTAGCACCGGCAGTTGCATCCAACAGATGGGATTCGCTTCAAACATTGACGTATTATCATTTACGTACGTATTATTATCGATATTTAAGACAGGTGACAGCTTAATGCATGGTGAAAGTCATGCAGAAAGCTCCTAGTGCAGCTTTCTGCATGATTTTCACCATGCATCAAGTAGTCATCTGCCTAAAAGGGTATTAATGCTTCTATAAAGAAAATTCAAATAATCGAGATTTTACCGTATACTCAAAATAATACTAAATACAATGCTCATAGAAAATTGCTTATTCATATACGTACATTATATGCAAATAAGCTGAAATACGCATGCTTTATAGAAATATAACCTGAAACAAAGATGGTTTATTTTCCTTCACATGAAAACATTCAAACATGAATTCAATAACTCTTGTTTATTAATAGGCATCTCAGACTAAACAATAAACTCCCTTTTTCTAAACAAAAATCGGATTGTTTTACTTCCTTATTAATATTCATAAGAATACCTTTATGAAAACTAGTTACATGTAAATTACATATCATATTCAAGTTATATGTATTTGCTTTATTCAGGTTCTTGTTTTGTCCTTCTTTCGCCTCTAAAAGCAAAGTTATGACGCATTTGTTTAACCATGGATGTTTCGAAATTTACCTCGGGTTACCATGGAAATCTTTAAAAACATAGCTTGGACACAATTATTTTGGGGAATGCTCAAGTGGTGTTCTGCGGACCCCAACGAACAATTTAAACCTGAATTCAATAATTTGTGTGCATTAATAGGCCTCTAAGACTAAACAAAAAACTATTTTTTCTAAAAAAGTGGATTTTTATACTTCCTCATTAATATTCATAAGCAATCATATATGAATATTATTAAAATTATATATCATAATCAAGATATATGTCTCTGCTTTACTTTGGTTTTTGTTTTGTCCTTCTATTGCCTCTAAAAGCAAAGTTATTATGCATTTTCTGAACCAATGATGTTTCGAAATTACCTCCTCGCGTTACCATGGAAACCGTTCAATAAAACAACGATGGGACAAAATTACTTTGGGGGAATGCTCAAAATGTGTTCTGATGACCCAAACAAACAATTTAAACCTGAATTCAATAATTTGTGTGCATTAATAAGCCTATCAGACTAAAAAACAAGCTCCATTTTCTAAAAAACGCATTTTTTTTACATTCTCATGAATATTCATAAGAATGCATTATGAATATTAATTAAATCATATACCATATTCAAGCTATATGTCTCTGCTTTACTTTGGTACTTGTTTTGTCCTTCTATTACCTCTAAAAGCAAAGTTATTACGCATTTTCTGAACCAAGGATGTTTCGGAATTTACCTTGGGTTACCATGGAAACCGTTTAATAAAACATAGCTGGGACAAACTTATTTTTTTGGGGAAATACTCAAAATGTGTTCTGAGGACTCCATTGAACAACTTAAACCTAAATTCAATAATTTCTGTGCATTAATAAACCTCTCAGACTAAACAACAAACTCCTTTTTTCTAAAAAAAATCACATTTTTTACTTCCTCATTAATATTCATAAGAATTCATTTATGAATATTAATAAAATCATATATCATATTCAAGCTATATATCTCTGCTTTACTTTGGTACTTGTTTTGTCCTTCTATTGCTTCTAAAAACAAAGTTATGGCGCATTTTCTGAACCAAGGTAGTTTCGAAAATTACCTCGGGTTACCATGGAAACCGTTAAATAAAACATAGCTGGGACAAACTTATTTTTGGGGGCATGCTCAAAATGTGTTCTAAGGACCCCAACGAAAAATTTGGTCCCCATGAAAAAAAGTCTAGGGGGATGCTACGGTAACCACTACTAGGACCCAGCCTAATATATAAATATTCCAAACATCAACAACCGCACAAGAACAAATACACAAGACAAACATAAAAACTAGTGTAACAAGGAGAGTGGCAAAACTACCACTGAGTAAGATTCTGTCAAATGGTCATAAAATGCCTTACTAGAATGCAATATATCGGCTGGACTGGATGTAGGGCACTTAATAAAACAGTTTACAGCACCTAATCATCGGTTAAAGCTTTTTTTCGCAATAGATTTGGATTATTTAAATCAATGTGTACTATGTTTTGACATTTTCTAACAAATATTATATTAATGGAACTTTATCAGATGTTGTACTGTGTATTTTATTCAACTGTGAAAAAAGATTAAAGATATACAAATCAACTTGGTTTTATCTTTATAATATAAGATTACGCCTCCTAAAAACGAATGTTCAACACTATTGCATATGCCAGGATTGTTTAGTTTTGTTTATCTAACCAATTCATAATTAATGTATGTAACTACATCTCACCTATCACAGTAATGCCCAACAGCCATATAGGTTTTCTGAACATCAACATCTAACATTGTCTATATTCGTGCCTGAAACACACCTCTTTCTTTTGAATTGCAGTCAAATCGAAGAGAACGTGGTTACCGTATACTATATTTGAATATGCAGCGGAACAGTCCTGGGTATCTAATTCAAACATTTCTAGATCTTCAATGTATCTTTATCCCGTTCAGTGCCAACATTGTCATCTGCTTTATACATTTTCGTCTATGTTCAGTTCGTAGATTGTGCGTTTATATAGTTGCTTTATAAAAGGTAGACATAAAGGCAAAGCGAGACATGTTTGTTTCCTACAGGGTTCCTGGGTAACCGTTATCCCTATCATTTCAACCACACAGCTGGCGCACAAAAGACGTCACATATTGTTTTTAATGATCAACATGCAAGTCATGCAAATACTCCCTTAGAAGCTTTCTTCAAAACATTCATCCTGCATTAAGCAGCCCCCTGCCTAAAAGTATTTGCATTCATCTCTACTAGAAGTCCGGTTTAGAGGGGGTTTACTGTGTATGCGAACTAATATTATCGATTACGCGTTGACGTCTGTGCACTGTGTCAAGTCATCGCAACAGTGACTACGATAGTATACAGTAGAACATCTCTTAGTCGGCCATTCATTTATTGCAAAACAAAATAATCTTTACAAACAGACGGTTGCTTAATGCGGGGTAAAAGTAATACAGAAAGCTCCTATAGGATCGTTCTGCATTACCTTTGACCTGCATTAAGATGTTACATGCCTTATAGACCAACAATTAAACCTCGTTTTGATGGCCTCTTATGAGAGGTTCTACTGTAATATGTACTCACTAAATATAGAAAAATATGGGGATACTATAAAGTCGGACATACTGACCTTTAGCATTATTCTGCTATATAGACCATGTAAAATAAGTCATAGTTGACAGGTTGTATTAAAAATCTTCCAATCAGTTGATTTTAATTTCACAAATTCAATCGACCAAATACGTCTAAGGCATTCCTTAAAAATATAATCGATTCTGTATTAAAAACCCGAGCAGAACCGTTATTCCAAACGACATCTTATATGATCATAAAAACATAAAAAACGCAACAATAATTATATTTTTGTTTTATTATATCGATCAGTTCAACCGATCCAGACGCATGTGTTCCCATTTGTTGCAAATTCTCGCTACAAGTAACAGAGTGAAGGCAACATCTCAAGCTTTTCTTAAATAGCAGATTTATTCTCTGAACGATTATTATAGCAGAATAAACATGAATATGATACATCACTCATGGCTGATTCAACAACTGATTCCATAACAGATGTGTTTGTTTGTAATCAAATAGTTACTTCTCCAGTTCGTTTATTCGGCAAAGGTAAACTGTTGGCGTTAAGTGACACACGCTTTAAATAATTGTTTGCTTTTTCAATTAAATAGGCAAAGAACAATTAGCGATTCTAGCATACTTTACTTTGAATGTTGAATTGGCTGAATGTGGGATAAGCGTGAGGCTGGTTACTAACAACTCTGGATCAAACCGACGGTAGTCTTCTTTGTCTACTCCGGCTTTCAGCATAATTATGGTTTATTTTTTAGATTTCTATGGTAAAAGTTTCATTTCTTATTTGTGCGTTTCTTCACGTTTTGTCTTGAAATTGTCTTGTTTCCTGTTTGATGGTGTATGTATGCCGTGCAATTTTGGGTGTCAGTTTCTTTTCATTTACTATTCCCTGTCAGAAATTACCGCGATAAGTGTTACTTGATACGTGTTATTTTAGTGGGTTTTGATGAGTTCCTTTGTGATAAAACTAATGATAATGTTGCAACATCAAATAACCAATAGCATCAACTCATAGAACAGATAGTTTCTTAGTTTGAATTGTATACATATTTTGCTTTGTCAATCGCAGTCATTTGAGTTGTCAATGGCTTTATGGTACATGTATATGCAATTATCTGGTATATAAATAGTTGCTTGTTAATATAGAATATAGCTGTTTTACTCGTACATTATGTATTACACATATACAGTAGTGCCCCTCTATAGCTACCACTAAATTAACATGTCCCGGTTTTATAATTAGACCAAATGTTGATACCTACTGAATATTCATGGACAAAAGAATCACAATAATCACAACGAAAGGGGGACATTGTAGAAATTGTAGAACCTAGAGGAATAGATCTACCAGATTCGATTAGCAAACAGAACAGACCCTTATCAGACGGCCCCTGAAAAGGTGTTTATAAACGGGAAAGGGTTAATAGATATACCAATATTTAAAACATGGATGCTTATTGCAGGGCGAAAATTTTGCAACAAACTCCGACAGGTGCTTTTGCATACATTCGTCCTGCATTCAAATACTACCTACCTATACAGTAAAGCCTCTCAAACTTGACCCGCGGTCTGATCAGGGTATTGTCTGCCATTTTGCTATTTTGAAAAGTTAACATTATAAACATTGAACTAATACATATTCATAATGTTATTACCTATTATATGAATACTGAACAGGAAATGGGTTAAGATACAGACTTTTGATGCTACTAGTAGAGGGTAAGTGTTTGACAGTATTATTGTATATTGGGTGTTAACCAGGTTGATGCTACTAGTAGAGGGTAAGTGTTTGACTGTATTATTGTATATTGGGTGTTAACCAGGTTGATGCTACTAGTAGAGGGTAAGTGTTTGACTGTATTATTGTGTATTGGGTGTTAACCAGGTTGATGCTACTAGTAGAGGGTAAGTGTTTGACTGTATTATTGTATATTGGGTGTTAACTAGGTAGTTACATTTCAATATATCCGAACACTTTATACCACTTATAAATTACTAAGAAATATAAACAAACCAGCACCAACAACCTCCTTGATGTTGCAATTGTCCTTATTTCAAGCTCCCTGATTTCGAATCACATGCATCAACATCAATATATGAATGAAATACATAAAAATCATTTCATAAGTATGAGTATCTCATTCAACATAAACCCAAAGCTATGTTTGAAATAATTGTTCAGTTTTGTAGTTATCTCTCTTAGAGTTTCTCAAAGGTAACTTGTTATGTGTATGCCTGCTCTTACCAGTGTATTTTTTTTTTGTTTAATATGAACCTATTGCACCATTTTTACACATTGCTACGCCTTTGCAAACGTAATAGACTCATGTCGACACACAATCAACAATAATCGTTTGTTATTGGAGTTTGAGCTCTTCATATTTGTGTATTTTGTATGTGATAGAAGCGGCATACTGCACACCGATTTGTCATTGATAGAAGCGACATAGTCAAAGACCGCCCAAGTTCCTTTGTTCCTTTGTCTTCTGATTTGCAACTAATCATAGTGAGTGGGATGATGGTGTCATAAATTCACACTGTAGACGTCTTAAATACTTTGGTGTACTCGACGGTACCATCGATACAGTTGTTAAAATTACAATCTATCTTTGCACGAACTTTGTTTGCACCATGTTTTTGTGGGTTTCGTGCTATTTACACATTTCGGTGTACTTTGCTTGTATACAGACGAGTTCGGTTACGGGCCATATTGTTTTTTCCGTAAATTCGTATTATTCCTGTTTTGAAATGCTATTGTCTAGGGCGAAGACATATTTGATATCGGTTTTAGCTTCTAGATCGCTGACGCATAATTATGTCGTATCATTTATGTAGCCCTTTTACGTCACTCTTGTTTTGGTTAGGCGTGCTGTAAATATTCTAAAATATGCGCGCTGAGAGAGTTGGTCAAGTTACTCATTTTTCAAACAGGATCATGAGCTAGATATTTTCTAGATATTTTATATGTATTTCGATCTCTTTCGATTGCTTTAACCATTTAATGTGAATCTATGCTGTTAAGCTATTGATCTTCAGTCTCTTGTCAGTGTTCTGATCAGATAACCCCCCCCAGGGGGGGGGGGGGGGGGGCGCACACACACTGGCACAAATGGCAGTATGATCATGATACAATATTTGATTACCAAACAGAATAAAAAAAATTATGGATATTTAAAGCAATTTTGTTTTATTTATCGTCCACACACAATGAGCCAAGACGTTCAGCCCGTAGCAAGTGTCCATCTCGGGTGATTGTTAATGGAGGCAATGGTGCTCAAGAGGAGCCAGTTGAGTTGCGAGGGGCGATACCCAGCTCTAGGAGCAAGTCAGATGCAGCGTTCCACAAGAATGACCAACCAGGGCCAACCATCCACCCAGCCGGAGGTCTCTCCATTTAGTCAGCTGGGACGTTTCATAGGTAATGCGTTAGTGTTGAATTGTTTGCAGGCCAAGGTGAGGTGACAGCTTCGGTCTTAGATCCAAACCCTGCACCAACATCTAGCGTCCACTCAGCGATTGGGTTCTATGTGTCGCAAACTCTTAACAACAAGATAATGTCAGGTCAATATGTCGAGTTGGCGCAGTTGATGTTGGTGCAGTCAAGGTCTTTGAAATCTGGGTGTCTGGAGTTGTCCCCTAGTGGTGGGTTGTGGTCAAGCCCGTTTAGGTGACCAAACATATGACAATGCAATGGTGAACTGATGCCTTTCTGGAACACGCATCAATTTTCTTTTCAATAATTCTGAAGCCCTGGTTCATACATTTACCTAGTATGCAGTGAACTTTCAGTTCCTTTCGCCATTGAAGAATCTATTGATTGTTGCACTACTCTGATATTTTAGGCTTAGCGCTGGATTCAGTGTATATGCTTATTCGCATCCCTTTACAGGGACTAAAGAAGCTACATGAAATGCTTGTGGATATGGTTGCTCACAAGAAGGTTATAGCCTACATGAATTTCTATCTACGGTTGGTAACTTTCAAGTTTCACTCACCAGAGCCCAATTGCTCAAGGTGATTTTTTTGGGACCGCATGATGTGCGTTGTCAGTCGTCAACAAATATTATATCGATTGTGTTCCTGGGTAGATATTAACCCAGTCCCAGGGGCGCCTTGTTTTCTATTGAGGCATATGTATACATTACAGTTAGCTTTGATATTAGGCACATATCATCGTAGTGTCTGCGATGATCGATTAATTTCGATGATTGATCGAATGTGTTCATTCAATAGATAATTGGTTACAAAATCAAATAATCGATTAATCGAAATAATATTTTTTTTATTATATTCTATGTAAAATAGCTATATTGTTTCTGATATAAAATGTATGAAAACACTTTACTACATTAATAATGTATGTATTTATCTTCAGATGTGCAATTAAAAAATAAATTGTCAATTTTAAGACTTTCATTACTAAATTTATACTCAAAATCTAAATTTCTTATTTCAATTGTATAATCGAGGATTAATCGAAGTGGTCTGTCCGAATATATCCGATGATCGATTATAAAATCGGCCGATTATGAAACCCTATTAAATAAGCATCATCAGTACGATGAAAGTCATAATTCTTTTCCTGCTTGTCCGTTGAGCTATTTCTGGGCCGCCATGGCCTTCTTGTTTAGTAGAGCGGTCTGATGAAGTAGAGCAACTCTGCGGCATTTCTATGACTCAAGTGATAGGTATACAAAAATCCTATCACAAATTCCAGATAACAGATATTATCAAGCATGATCTTCACCTCTGGGTATCATTTCTTAAATGATTTAATGGAGTGTCTCATATTCCAGATAAGTCATAGCTAGGTAGCAACAGCCTGCAGTTTTACACAGACAGTGCAGGGTCTATTGGGCTACAAGGGTTTGAACAGTTTTGAACTGCATTTGTCGCCATCATTGTATTGTTCATCGCTTGTCTTTCCTTGAATTGCCTCGCACACAATGCGGCACGCTTATATGTTAGTGCTATCAGTTCTCAATGTAGCTACGTAACCTAGTTGATATCACGAATAATGATTTACTCCAAATCTCGGGGGGGGGGGCTAAATCTAACTGGTGTTGCCACAGAACTTGTTTCCCATTTGCACATGACTTTCTTATATCCATCATTTCAACCTACCTAGTATTTATGTTAATGTATACAGATGCGTAATATTGTTACTCTAATAGACAAAACAATATAATAGGAATGAGATCAAATTCAATCAGTCGATATATATATTTGTGTGCGTGTGTGAGTGTTTTGTTTTGTACTAGTTATGAATTCAGGAATTTAGATAAAGGATAAGGGTATTATTGCAATAGTAAAATTTGTTATGTATCCACCGAACTCGTTCGTGTGTCTGCTCATTAGAATCACCTTGAACTGATGATTCTGATGAGTAGTCATGGTAGAGGTAAATAATATAGAATTTTAAGGATATTTTGTTTACTCCATCCTGGGAAATTATAGTTACAGTTTAGTGCTTATTATAAGGGAAGTAACTCATCCTCCATTATGTTGGGAACCTGTATGAGTTAGCTCCCTTTGACCGTTATATTTTTGTTTGACACCATTGAATGGTATATTTAGCATATATCTGGTAAGATGGGCATATTGCCTTATTTTCCTGAATAAAATCATCTATCTAAAATCTACCTATCTGAATCTTGATTGTTCACTGCAGCGTATTGCCTAGCATTTTCTGCCTTCTTCCATGAAAGCAATATTTCAAAAGTTATCTTCACCTATGATGTTAAAATCGACAAAAAATGGAGATTCTATCACTGTTCACATCAGGTATTCTAAGACAGACCAATATGGTTATGATTCAAGGTTAAAAATACGTAAGACCGGGACAAATCTGCACCGTATCCTCAGTCTAAGCCAGTTTTAACAGTAACGCCCCCCTTTCAATGTACCTCTATTTTGCCACCTCAATGGTGCACCACGTACACATTACTCCACTATTATAAGAAATGCTATTAGTTTATGCTAATTGTACTCTATTATTTTTTTCGCATTGGCGATTCTAAAGAGGCAGCCACGGCTGGATATTCCACGAAGGATATTCAGACTGTTGGTTCATGCGGTCAAAACATATCGCTCACATTTTGACTAATACACTACCTAAATAAAATTTGCATGGCTGTTTTAGGGGTCAATATCAAGCTTTCCCATTTAATAATAAAACCACAGATAGTCTAGGTATTGTAAAGATCTGGTGTACGTTTCCTCCACCATCAAAAATGCCGTTATCATGGCAAGGAGAGGGCCAGGAGGGCCCAACCGTAGACTGGACTTTGCAGACCTCTAGTTACAGGGTCTGGCGGTATGTCTCTATTTAACGTGATAGGTTGTTTGCAGACCTTGAGGAGAGTTGGAGAGGAACCCAGCTGCATTATCTTGTGCTGTGGCAACATCGGACGAGGGCCAGGTAAGAGGTTCCGGCAGTGCATCAACCGGGTCATTACCTTCACCATAGACAACTTCGATGCCTGCCTTGTTTAGTTAGAAATGATTCCATGGATGAGTTGGTGCTATTCTGATATAGCAAATATAGCAAATGAGTCGGTTAGGAAACTTTGAATCATTATGCTGCCCATAAAATTATGCAAGTAGGTTGGTGCTACATTAGGCACACTGGTCTTCACGACTTGTCTGTCAGCTTTCTTAGGACGGTATGCGCATGACCTTCGGCAAACATGACCTTCGGCAATTGCGTGTTTTCTAATCCAGTTGTCATCAGCCCTGCTGGAATTTAATTCTTAAGAAACCCTAATTATTTTAGTAATAATAGGATTTTATAGCCTGATTTGAATCTAAGATGGTTTCCTTTTCCAGCCAGCTACCCGTAGCTGGTCCCAAGCAGTGTCCGTATTGTCGCTGTGCCAAAAGCTGGTTGCTCTTGTTCTTTTGGCGGTGGCGCCCCCCTGATTCCCAACACTTGGGATCAGGTTGGCGCCAGTTGGCCGACAGCGAAATCCGAACAAAACATTTACGTGTACAATTTAAGTACATATTTAATAATATTTATATCAAACTATAATTTTAAAAGGACTGCAATTCTGATAGAGGCCCGGGGTGTCGCCATTGTAGATGATGGCTGGATTACTGATCTCCCAGGATCTGCCGTAGTTGAATTGGCGATACATCCGTTCTCGTGGTTGCAGCTCTATATAACAAGCTTATGCCAAATTTGCATGTGATTTATTCAGTCTGGAGCCTTCTGGGGCATATTTTCAATTCAAGCCTTTTGGGGCATATTTTGTAGCCTATTGGGGCATACTTTGAAGCTTATTGGGGCATATTTTGTAGCCTATTGGGGCACACTTTGAAGCCTATTGGGGCATATTTTGTAGCCTATTGGGACACACTTTGAAGCCTATTGGAGCATATTTTGTAGTCTATTGGGGCATACTTTGAAGCCTATTGGGGCATATGTTGAAGCCTATTGGGGCATATTTTGTGGCTATTGGGCCTAATAATTATAAATTTGGGATACCACTTCGGATGGCTGTCAAAGGTCGCCCTTACACGACTACTTGTCCGGTGTACCTGCTAGCCAATTTGGCAAGAACGGTGGGATCGGGAACCATGCCCAACAGAGCCAAACCTGAACCTTAGTTGTACATAATGCGTAAATAAACCAATGTTATGATAGAAGATTGTTGTCAGTTGTTGTTAGGTCGCTGGATGCTATGCGGCAAGGTAGCATGGGTGAATGCAGAGTTATTGTCATATCAGGCAGGCATTGCAGACTGCCTTTAAGAATATGTTAGTACAAAGTCTGAAGAGCATCACCTATTTGGAATAGCATTCACTCGTGGCCCCTTGCCGGGCAGCTGGGGTCCTCAAATCTCCCAATAATCATTGTATTTGATCAGCAGCATTGACAGATTCGGTCGAGATTATAGACAAATACGCCTCACAAGCTGCTGTGTGGCTCCTTCGTCATTTCATTAATGACGTCTAGAGGAGCCCTCTGACCAGGGTGTACACTGGATGTCATTGAAGTGAGTAAGTTGGTTTTACGACACTGCGACAGTGAATAGCGTCGATGAATGATGAGATGACATGATGATGATGAGGGGTGGTTTCAGGAAGATTATTTCGGCTAATCTCATTCGCTGCTAAGCAGCGCATGGGATCAAAAACACTGACCAGCCTTTCTTATAGTTCTTGGCAGTGGGGATAATCTCCGTCAAATAAACAAAAACATCCCCCATGACAATTAAGCCCTAGAACCACTGCAAGGTCGGAAGGTCTCTGGGGGTGAAACTGAAAATCCTCCAGCAAGTTTAAACACGTCGTACTGAGTGGACTTTATAGTTAATCCATTTGTTCTCACGAGCCCATATATTGTACATAGGCAAACTGTGTAGACGCTGATCAGACGCCGCATAATGCGGCGTCTGATCAACGTATGAATTGTTTGCTGATAGGAATTTCAATATAAAACAAAACGAAATTGAAAGTTTAGGCCAGGCACCCCTTAGATAAAAATGGACTAATCCAATATAAACATGGAAGAATCCACTGGGCGCAAATGGGTTAAATACTGATGGACTATTTCACTCTGATAAAAATAGAGTTGAAAGAGTTACGGATACTTATCTGTATGTAACAACCATAGGCAAACAATTAACCCTTTCCATGTTCTATATTTATTCCAAATTTCAATACCTACTGAATATTCATGGACAAAAAAGTTAAATGAAATGCGGAAGATGGAACATTGTACATATCCATGTTAGAAAAAAAACATGATCAAATTCATGAGCAGACCCTGAACAGACGGCTCCTATAGCAGCCGTCTGCTATGTGTCTATTCTGTTTGCAGATGCGTGAAAAGGTGTTTATGAAAAAGGTGTTAACTTTCTGAAAGTGATGATACACTGTGCTAGTCCCGACAAATATATCTCCCCTCGCCAGATATCAGGATCCAAACGGATTACCTCTTTCACCTGTTCCCTGTTCAATATTCATGTTAGAAATTAGGACATCATGAATATTTATTAGCTGAATTTATTATAGCATATATACACAGGAGGTTTTGGTAGAGGTAGAAATTGCGGAGTCATATCTCTTATTGTCTCCTTAGTACAGCTGCTAAGCGTCAGAATCGTTCAATTTTTGAAGAAAGCATGAAACTTTGTGTATGAAGTCTTTGATACCTAAAGTTTATGAAAAAAAATAGACCCCAAAAATGTACGCCCACTGGCGGCCGCCATATTGAAATCCAAAATGGCCGCCGAAATGGCGTGGCACAGAATATTCTCCGCTCGTTAACTTGACCATTTCTTTTTCAATCTTAATCAGACTTCATGAAAGAGTCCAGGGATATAAAATCTCAATTAAATTCGATAATCAGTCAGATTGCCTTTGACACAACAGAGTTATTGCCCTTGAACTAGCGAAAATAAGCGAATTCAGCAGTTTTTGCTCTCTATCTGTACAAATCTTGTATCAATCAGCATAAAACTTTATGAAGATGTTTATTGGTAAATAATCTCAGACAAATTAGATTAACAGCCAGATTTCTCCAGAGAATTTAGAGTTATTGCCCTTGATTGAATGATTTTGATCAGTTTCGGCACTGTCTGCTCACTATCATTACCACTTTGTTTTCAATTTTGATCAAACTCAAGGACAATGTTTATTGGCATAGATTCTTGGCAAAATATAGTTATTAGTTAGTTGCCCCTGATTTGACATAATGATGTCCCTTGAATAGATGAAGTTTAGAAAATTAGCTTTCTGCTCTCAGTCTAGACCTTTGCTTTTCCAATCTGAATCAAGACTTGTTGGGAACATAATGGAGGGCATGGTGACTGTTGCAAAACTTTATAATATTCTGCCGGATAAGTCATGCAGTCGTTTTTGTTTGTTCATCTTAACATGGGATTGAACAGTGCTTAACCCAGTCAACAGTTCTCACCGCATTTACAAAGTGTGATGCACTCCATATTTGCCTTGAAGCATTTACAGTTACCCCTGCATGCTTTGCTGCACTTGCATGCTATGAGTTCCAGGCATGTTTCTTCAGCAATAGGCAAGGTGGTTCATTTTGGCATGTACCCGACATTCTGTGAGAGCTCCCATCCCCAGTCAGTTACATCTAGAATCAATGGCTACAATGTCAGTGACTGACTCCATACATGCACTGCTTGGTATATAGCTCTTTTGACATGCTGCTCCAGTGCAGCTCTGGTTAGGGGTTGTTCTCAATGTTCTTTGAAAGCATGGCGTTAAAAGGGCCACATGTCGATGACTTCTGGCCATGCAGCCAATGTCTTTCATGAAGAATTCTTCCGATAGTTGGCAAAGAAAGAGGTCAGGTCCCAGCCGGTGAATGCAATTGAAAAGCAGCAAGCCTTGAGCCAACTGGGTAGTTTATGTAGATTAAATCTCATGTATAGGAATGAATCGGAAATCCTTTCCTGTTCCAAATGCTATGTTCGATGTTTGCTAAACTGTGGAAATGAGCAGCAGCTAGCACAACGAAATTAATATCGACTGTCCTTATAATCATTGATTTGAAACCAGCATGGTGTCTTGGACGTGAACAAATATCCACGTATCCGTCTCTCTCGATAATATAGAGTGCATCTGCAGTGACTACATAAGCTTTTCTTGTCTTTGTTACGTGCGACATGTGTATGAAACTATCAGCAGTTCCTTTTGTAGCAACCTTTGCCTGGACTATAGTGTTAGACCAACCGGTTCCATCAAGCAAATCACCAATCACTTTCAAGCCAGCCATTTTGATATGAAGTGGACACAACAAAACCACGTCCTTGTTCGTACCGAAAGGATCAGGGAATATCCATTGGATTTGCTTTCCCAAGGCATACAGTGGTTGGTACATGGTCAAGACAGGGGTCTGTCCTGGAATAAGATACTGCGCTGCTGGTTATTTATGTAGCAAAAGAGTGAGGGTCTTATCAAAACATTGGCATCAAAGCAACAGTTGTTGCAGGCTTATAAGGTAGTACTTGACAACCTGCATGACATGCAGCCCAATATATAAAATCACCATCGGCAATGTCTTCGCTTTTCATCAAAGATACATGTTTTGCAAGCCAGTTGTGCTCCATCTTATAGTCTTCAAAGGTTCATGGACTATTTTGAATTCCTT
This sequence comes from Azorinus chamasolen, assembly GCA_963576725.1. Classification (NCBI taxonomy): domain Eukaryota; kingdom Metazoa; phylum Mollusca; class Bivalvia; order Cardiida; family Solecurtidae; genus Azorinus; species Azorinus chamasolen. The sequence goes on along the minus strand of OY755238.1, from coordinate 26,817,172 downwards.
TAGCATGGGTAGAGCTGGCAGAATGTTTGTGAAAGCCAAAGGAAGAGGGGCAATTTGTTTTCCTTGCTCCATTTCGGCAAGTGTTATTGGATCATGATCTTTTCCTTGGTTGTCTGCTACTGGATGTTGACACAAATATGGAAGTTCCATGGAAAGAATCAGCTGCAGTTACCAGTGTTATCAACTTGCCCTGTTGTGAACAGCCCTTTTTTCAGCTGAGGTGGAAGTCTACGCCACTATTTTCAAAACGCTTGCTTACGCTGTGAGCAATTGAGAATATATCCTAAGACCTCGATCATATGATATGGAAAGACCATGTTGATGAAAACAATCTATCAGATCACGATTCCGTGTTTTGGTGTTGACTTTCAGACCTAGATAGGTAGGTATTGGAGTCTCTATTTTACTGTTATGGTGGACAGTATCTTTCCTGGGACCATTAGTACCTCGGATACTATTGAAAATGATGAGCTCATATGATGTTTGCGCTGCCTGGGTTGAGGAGACTTCCCTAGTTGTCTATGATTCGATACAAGTACCGTCCAGAATCATATTAACAAATGCTAACAGAGTATATGGAACGGTATATCCCACTGAATCATTACACAAGGATCCATTGAAGATATGTCCGTGAGAGAAATGCTATTCTCTAATAATAAAAGCAGCTTTTGCAAGTTGCAGCGCTTCCAGGTCCTCATCAGAGCATGCCTTTAAGATTGCTTCATCTACTTCCGTGTCAGAAGAACATCCCTTCCTTGCTTCACAGTTTTAAGGTATGGACAATGCAATAAAATAGGTTCATTTAAGCGTGTAGAATTGACTTTCTCTTGTATGTTCTGGACTCAGTTCGAATAAGCGTTTGAAGTGTAAGCAGAAACAGGGTTAACAAGGCGAAAGACAGGAACAGACACAACCCGCTTGTATCTGTTATATAACTGACATAAACAACTCTTGTGGTAATTTGTCTCCAATGCTACATTATCACATGATGCCAGTTTTGCCAACAGCTTGATGTATTTTAGTTCTGATGCATAATTTGATATGTGTGGTCATCCCCGTGGTTCTTGCCTCATGAATACCTGCAGTGTCAGACTCTCTCTCTCGTAAAAAAAGCAAATGAACGCATCTACCATGGATGTATGGGCATCTTGAATGCTAGATTTCCTCAATTTAACTTGGCTCGCCACACTGCTCTCCTGGTAATCTGGTTCTTGTGCACGTTTTGATAGCCGGTGGAGCTTGAAGTCACTAAATAAATTTCGGCAAGTCTAATGCCAGCTGGCCTTGTTCTTTTGTAAAGTCTCAACAACACCAAACCCACCATCACGTTTGTCCACTGATATGCTCAGAGGAATTTTTCCAAGTTCCTTGAAATTAGCAAAAGATTGGTAACCTGTTCCTGTAGCATCACTTGTACCTCGCCCTCGACCCTTCCATGTGTGTGAAAGAGGCTCTGGTGAAACATTTTGACAAAGAATGCATAAGTTCCAGTCGGTTGGAGACCTCTGGACATCAGCACCCTCGTCTGGTTTCACAAATCTGAACTCCTTTGGCATCATTTAGCAAAATGTATATGCTTGATTAGCCTTCTGCACCCTAGCAGTTTGATTTGTTAGGCTTGTTAGGCGTTTTTTCTATACGGACATTGTCCGTTTGTGGCACTTTATGCTAGTATTATTTAAATGTACATCTAATGAAAACAACAGTCTCGGCAGACATTGTTTTCTCTAGCAGCGTGATATCGGTTACCTATCCTATATTAACCTTTAGCTTGCTGCGGACGGATGAGTAAATACTTTTGTATATTGTTTGGATCCAGATGACACGCCGCGTTACAGGATCCAAACTATTTGATAATCTGACTGTGCTGTCGAAAAGAAATGCAAAATAAATGAACAGTGACAACTGAAATCGATGACATTTTCTACAAATAAATTTTGGCTCAGCAGGCTAAAGGTTAAGTCAGCCTTAGCGTAAATGTTCTACACCGATACTTAAACAGATATTCTTTAAATTTATATGTTGCTTTGAAAATACAACTCTTTCATATACTCAACAATGTCACTATTAATGCTAGTACAATATGTAAATGGCTAAAAGTGTGCACTTTTGGCGGCCATATTTAAATGCAATATGGTGGTCGCTAAGGGAAGTGGGTGGGGGTGGGGGTGATTTTGGGGTCAGTTTTTATCAAAATCTTAGGTGAAGAAGAACATGGCCGAAGTTTAATACCAAAAACATTTTTTATTTCATTTGGTATGTATTGTTAACCCAGAGTCAAGATTTAAAGTGGACACTGTTATATTTTGCTATATTTTCACTAATTCAAGGGCAATAACTCTCGACTGTTTCATGCAATCGTACTGATTATCGAACCTGATTTAGAGGTGATGTAATTTAATATTTGTGCCAAGTTTGATAAAGTTTAGTCCGGAAATGGTCAAGCTAGAGAACCTACTACATTTTTTACGCCTAAAATTTGGCAGCCATATTGGAATTCAAAATGGCGGCCGCCAGAATGCGTTATTTTTTGGGGTCTATTTTTTTCATAAACTATAGGTATCAAAGACTTCATACACAAAGTTTCATGCTTTCTTCAAAAACTGAACGATTTTGGCATAAAATCTGCCTTAGCAGCTGTACTACCTACGCAAATAAAGCATACACTGATAAGACGGTTCCTATAGGAACCGTCTGTTCTTGGACTATTCTGTTTGCAAATTCATGAAAAGGCGTTTAAATGAAGGAAAGGATTAAGTTCTTTTTAACATTTTCATCACTTGAGTAAATTATAATACTCTCTGCGAACAGTTTTGGCCCCATACGAGGCACTTGTTGTCTCGGGCCCGGAGGTTATAAAACTTTTTGCTTGAGTCTGATATCATTCTCAAGCATCTGATTGGTTAGATTCTGAGAATAATCTTAGACTCAGATGTTTTATATATAACCTTGGACTCCGGTTATAACTGGTTGTCTCATCTGGATCTAAACTGTGTGACTAACGGCACATGTATATGTGAACTAGTACTGGTCAGGACCAAACATTTTTACAGCTGATCTAGCGCAAGTGGGTTGTGTTTAATTTTGTATTGAAGCAATTATTAAAATTATTTTTCATTGTTTACCGTAACTATCTTAAGTATGAGGACAGACAGCGTCTTAACCTGTCCTGTCTGCATATTGGAATTATATCGCTATAATAGCGCCCATACGAATGTTTTGCTGCGTAGGCCTACTGCTATGAACATGGAATCGTAGAGTTTCGAAGACTATGGAAACCATATCAGACACTTCACTCTTACACCATGAATATATTCTTATGTAAGAAAAAATGACATCGTGAATATTAACTTGATTATTTTGAATGGTATGTTAACACGGTAAAGCTTTACCATGGCAGAAACTGTGGAAACAGATCTGTATCATTTCATAAGTAAACAAAGCATACCCTGACCAGACGGCTCATGTAGGATCCGTCTGAGCAGGGTACTATTTCCAAAGGCATTAAAGGCGTATACGAGGTGTGTTCAAAACGTTCGTAGACAATGATTACTGGCGCCTTTTTAGCGTCGTTATACCCCTTATACATTCATAATAGTGATCTATGCTCTAAATGGCATTTATACTCAAAATTTAACAACATTCATCAAAACTACCTAATAGTCATGTGTAGTTTTGAGAATGAACCTTTTACTTAGCGCCGCAGTTCGAATTCCAATACTTTTTCTAATAAGTAACATTCTGTGCAAACGCATTAAAAATGTAGGATGACGTTTACTTTGCCGCTCCACAATCAACGTTCTTGTGACGTCATATAACGTTAATTTGAATGTCGTCTGACACGTGTGAGGGTTCCTGCATGCTTGTATCGGAAAACGGACAAGAAAAATGACGTCTTTTGATAAGGAGGAACAGCAGACGGTAATTAAATTGTGTGTTTCCTTGAAAAAAGTCACCTACTGAAACAAATGATCTTCTCAAATCTGCGACCGGGAAGCCGTCTGTGTGTAGATCGCTTGTTTACAGGTGTTATCGGCGGTTTTCTAACGGGAGAGGATCGAACAAAGACAATCAGAGAGGTGGTATATGGAGTAAAGCGTTAAGATCAACATCATGGTAAAATAGTATCACAGACCCATGTCAACTGCACTTTCAGTTCATCAGGAGTTTCAATATTTTGTCCATTTCTGCTGCACACAATGCAGACCCGGATCACATGTTACAAGCTTATCTGTATCTACTCTGGTATAGATGAGTGATTATAAAATGTTTTGCTTGAGACTAAGTCTGTTTTCTAGCCTTTCCCATGACACTTGGCAGAGAGGAGCGTAGTTGAATCCTGATGTAATATACGCACTTTGGCTATAGGAGTCCGAGGGCATGCTTCCCTGGGAACATTTAGAATTATGTAGTTTTTAAACCACTTTGATAAATAGAGCATGTGTTCCTATAGAAGCAATTGCTCTATTTATCATAATGGTTTCAAAAGGTGACATTTACGGAGGCGTCAAAAGGCATCAATATGAAGGAATTGGTTACAGCTTATATGAAAAGACAAGAATGTTTATCAAAGTCTACCTCCATAGCATTCGAGCTTTGGTGAAATTGGCCATAATAATGTTTTCACCTTTAAGACTGATTTATTTAATAGACTGTATGGTAGCAATGTACGCCAAACATTCGCAGAGTTTTCAATATGGCGGACGTGAAATGATGACGAGGTAGATGTCGTTTGATTTTGGTCTAAACTTTGTTAATACGATATTCCCCCACACTAAATTGTACATATAATTGTATAAAATACAATTGTATAGAATACAATAGAAGTGCCACAATCCTACGGCTACTTGTCGTTTTTGGTCTAATCACAATGTCTTCCTAACATTGCCAAACATGACATGTTGAGAATTTGAAAAATGAAGCGATAGAAGAAACAAAAATCGCGATTATTCCACTTAAATGAATGCCTCGATTAAAAAACCCGTGTCCACATGTACTGAGACTATCCAGTTTTCCACACATGCCATTTTTTCTCATAAAACCCCGTTACAGCACATGTATGAAACATGTCCTTCGGACGAGACTATAAACCGAGGTTCGATGTATCAGTGCTTTACACTGGGCATCTAAAAGAACCAGAGAAACTCAGTCGATAATAAGAGTATGGCATCGCGCCTGGTTTTCGCTGTATCCTCTCCCCTCTCTCTGGGGCGTCCAATTAGCCCATAGTGAGCAGAAACGGACGTTAATCAACACAGACATATGAACACTTTTAAATCTTACATGCTGTATGCCCCGGTGCAAAACGGTAACGTAACACTGTATACCACTGAGAAAGGGATTTCTGTACGCATCTGTAATATTTAAAAGGTCAAAATCTGTACACAAAGGTACAGTTTAGAAACAATGTCCATTCCCCATTCTGTAGCTAACATTTGTTTTGAGTGTGCACTAACACCGTCACTGTATTTAACCACAATAAGGGGTTGCACCAACAATGCTTTTCATATACAGTTACCTTTAACACTTACACAGTTATTACCTTGGTCCAATAGTCATCCGCATATATCACCCAGACTCTCTTGACCGTGACGTCATTTGCACTTAGATCACTACAATGCCTAATGTTACTCTCTTTAATTTTTCATCTTGCACAATACTGCTTGTTAGATATTTTTAGATACTTACCTAAGTGTTAGCTTTGACCATTTGACATCCGCTTATATCACCCAACCTCACGTTGACTTTGGCATTATTTGCAGATGAAACAATCAATGTTGCTTAGTTTTGTCATTTTGCTAAAACACCACATGCCCAACGCCTTAAATACAATCATTACATTGGACCAATAGCCGTCCACACATATTACCCTTTCACCTTGACATCATTTCTCATTTACAATGAACAGTAAAAATGCATGCGATCAGTTACAACAAGGATATTCTATATATGATAGGGCCTACAACTATTGAAGTATGGTTTATTTTGATTGATCATACTCACATAATTACACCTGGTCAAAACTGCATGACAAACAACCAGATTCCTTATCTTTGGTATATGAACAAAGACATTGACCTTGTGTCATTTAGCTGTAACAAAAACATAAACATGACCATTTTGTCACAGTTTTCATGGATTTGTCTCATACTCACGCATATTATTTCTAGCTCCGCGTAATTTCACATTTCAATGCATCGGTTACATTAGCTTTCTGAAGTCAGCTGTTTCAGACGTTCTTAAAGTTTTGTTTTACTCTATACTTCAGTCTTTTGGGGGAAATTATAACTGTGTTTTTGTCTTTCATAATCGTATATCGATGTTTCTACTTTGAGTATGACGGTAAAGGCTTGCTTTTGGCATACAATTAAGACAGTCAAACCAAAATCTGAATTAAACAGTCATATTTGTAAACCTGGCTTCAGAATTATTAGGTACTTAAATATATTTTACAAAAAAGCAAATAAAGCTGTTCATCTCGAATTTCCATTAGGAAACAGAGCAGACCCTGATCAGATGACTCCTACAGGAGCCATCTGATCTGGGTCTACTCTGTTTGCAAATGTGTGAAAATGTATTTATGAAGAAAAAAGTTATATATTAGTACATGCCTTTGATTTGATATATATCTGCTTTTACAGTTTTTATCAAAGCAAACAATTACATTGAAATATTTACATGATTAAAATTAAGCTAACTAGAAAACTGACTCAGACATGGCCCTGTAATCAAGGGCAGATAACTATAGACATAGTGAATTGATTCATCACAAAAACTATATGCGTCTTATACTAGATGATACTAAGCATATGCCCTTATTATAAATCGATAGTATATCCAGTAAATGACTCAAGCACAAACTGCCCATGTATATTCTATTTTCTTTTCTATATGAGTGACGCACAGCTTTGTTGAGCCTCAAATTTCTTACGTACGCATTCTTCTCACCGCGCAATATTCTCACCGTGAGAAAAATGCGCGCGCAATATTCTCATCGTGAGAATAATGCGCGCGCATTTTTCTTATTTTTCTGGTTGGAAAAATGCGCGCGAGTGTTCGCCCGGGGCTCTAGGTACGAACGCATATTTCTCATGTGAAAATGCGGGTAAGATAATTTTTGATTGTTATTTTCTTTTAATATATTAATGCTGTGAATAGGTCTGAAAATGGCCTTTGTTGCGATAAGAACCCCTCTAGAACTCCTCTAATGCGACCACATAAAAGAGGTATAGTTCTTGGTGGTAGAGGCAGATGATAGCTTAATACAGGACAAAAATAATGCAGAAAGCTCCTAGAGTAGCTTTTGTCCTGCATTGTGCATCCACCTGCGTATAACGACTTCCATGTTTAGTCATTAAGCTCACCATTTTAAAATTCATTTGTCTTATAATATGATACTTATGATGCGAATAAAACAACATGTCCACATGTAGTGTATTTTAGGCAGGTGAACTTAAAGACATATATAACTTTGGAGATTTTGAGCCTGAGTCTGAAGTTTAGATTAAAAATATTAGTGAATACGGGTCCTGAATTCATATACTGTTGTTACAAAACTCCGCAAAACAGATAGGGAAATGAATATTCAAATAAAAATTCATGTAAGAAATAATTACATTAACATTTATTAGCTGATTTTTCCTAATAACATGCAGAATAGTTTGATATTGGTACAAACTGTATTCAATGTCAGCACGCGCTTTGGTCTGCGCGTGAATGATGTAATATTTGCTTGCGAATTATCGGAAAATACTTCACAACGAGACAACGTGTTGAATTAAAAAAATAATCTAGGAATACCTTTCTCTTTCAATTTACTAAGAGCGATTTTTAGCGAAAAAGCTAGAAAATTCTAAAATATTAGTCAAAAACGAAGATAAAATTTCTAACTGCTAAATACATTTTAGGTTTTGGAATACGACCCCAGATCTTTATTTTTCAAAGGCGAACTAATAACTCAGAGGTTTGTTTTCCTTGGTGCCTATGAATAGCAACACTTATAAAATAAAAAATTAATCTATAATACACATGTGTACACAATTAAATGCACAGTACATGTATATAAAAAATACATGTAGATTTATACAATCATAAAACAAAACAAAAAACGTGAAATCAAATTAACTATTGCAGTTTTGTTATAAAAATGCAATTGTACTCAGTTTGTGCTACGTGAAATAATATAACTGTTGCGTTGTAATATGACTGACGTGTCCGTCTTGGACAAGCAATAACTTTAACCTTGAAAATCACATTATACTATTGTAATGTATCTATAGGTATATATATCTCCCTTTGCTGTTGAGGTAATAGTGATCAAAGGAAAATGTTAAATGTTAATTCTTATTTCTAAGTTTAATATTGTAATGTTACTCGTTCAAAGATCTTACAAGAACTCCCTCGTGGTCACACATATTCCCGTCACTCTCCTAGGCTTCCAGATCATTCCATTCCAAGAAAAAGGTTATACATAGAAGAGATATCAATCACTGACTGACCGACACAGACCTGTTGGTCAGCCCCTCAGATCTTGCTCCCATATGGGCTTCTACAGTTTCAAAGAATCTTTATTAGCTAATTAATTATTCTCATTCACACAGTTCTCACTCTCTCCCAACTTCCTGTACTTTCATCCATCCATCCATCCAGTAAGTAAGTAAGTAACATACTGTTCGGACCCTGATCACATACATACAATACTATTGCTGTTAAACTAGCAAACAAAATGACATTTTAATAGCATAATTGATATTGTCTAACCGGTATCATATACATGTATATTGAACACAATTACACGTATTTTCGGCATCATAAGCCCTATTAGTTCAGACATAAACGCGGTTTGCAAACTACCGACTCCATCGGGGATGTCAGATTACATCCACCTACAGCAAGAATCATGGCACTGGAATAGTGACCGATCATTATCAGTTATAATACAATATCACAGTGTGATCTAGGAGATGTAAACATTTGTGTATCGATGAATGTATATTTGCGTTTGTATTCCTCTCATTAAGTCAACAACGATGCGACAAAATGGCACAAAACAACAAGTCTTATTGTGTTAACAAGTTATCAAATTTTAAATATACAAGGGATGAACAAAGGATAACCACTTGGCAATAACTAACCGTTTTGCACGCCCCCCCCCCCCCCCCCCCTAAAAAAAACAAAAAAAAAAAAACAACATTCCCTAAGATTTTATTGCAAAGTGAGTAGTTATTGCAAAACGGCGAGGTTAGGTTAACCCACTTTGCAAGGCATTTTACTTCAGTTTCTGCGCTAAAATGCGACAACAACAACAACAACAATAATAATATTATTATTAATAATAATAATAATAACTAGAACTACCACTCAAGGTGATTAATACCCCCACTAGAACTTTGACACAGATATGGGGTTATAGAAATAAAGCTCCCGACCGCTAAATTTCCTTTGTTAAATTACGAAAAGGGATATCATTCATTCAAAACCTTTATCGCAGGTGCAGAACTTCAAATGGTGTGCAACAAAACTGTAAAATTTAAAAACGTGTTGTTGATGTATAGCATAGAAAAGCTCATTTGTTAAAACAAGCCAGTTTTTGACAAAAATAACAAAGGGCATTAACTCCAAATACACTCAAGACAAATATATGGACCTTGTTCATTGCACTTGTGGTCAATGTGTTCTATCTGTATATGAAGTTTGAAGTCAATAGCTTTTGTACTTTGAAAGGTATAATCCGGACACGCCAGATTTGAGAAAAATAACAAAGGGCGATAACCCCAAAAATACGGAAGACAGAACCTTGTGCACTGCACTTGCGGTCAATGCGATCTATCTGTATATGAAGCTTGAAATCAATAGCGTTCAAACTTTGGAAGTTATGATCCGGACAAACCGGAGGGAAGAACGAACGGACAGACAGACAGACAGACGGACGGACATAGTGACTCCCGTATACCCCCAAAATATTCGTTTGTGAGGGTATAATAATAAAGGTGAAAAAGACTGTTTTTGATAAGTTTGAGGATTTTTCATTTACAAGCGCATGCCAAATTTCTAAGTTCTTTTCACTATACGGAGAAAATGAGTTTGATCTAGTAAGAATATTGCGTTCCGATGCTAGGTCCCACCTTGTGGGCCGAACGCAATCTTCTCACATTTTTTAGAATAATGCTCGCGCGTTCTTCTTACGGTGAGAAGAATGCGTACGAAAGAAATTTGAGGCTCAACACAGCATTGATTTCTATTATTGTGTCGTCATTCAGAATCCATGATGTTACAGATATATGTTGAGTCAATAACAAGTAGCAAACTTATAACTTAACGTTTTTTGATGAGGATAAACTCTGTACACTTGTCAAGGTTGTCCGAAAAGGCATCGCTTGTCCTCTAAACACAGTAGCTTGAAAATATTGCCTGTTGTCTGCTCATAGACAGTCATGTGTAAACAGCGCAAATGTTCTGTAGTCATAATGTCTCATGGTGTGGTATTATAGTCTTCTGTTCTCTCATTGGATCGCCCAAAAATGTCTCAATAGAATTATATCATGCAGTAATTGTGTCCCTAAATTCAGCTACGGGCTCTTTAACATTTGCGTGAAGTTGGCAGTGGGTTAGGTATTAGACATTCAGAAGTACATTGGCGAATGTACTGCTGCAGTGTGGTAGGCATTCAGAAGTACATAGGCGAATGTACTGCTGCAGTGCGTTAGACATTCAGAAGTACATTCGGAACAATTAGTTTTTCAGCGAATCCACTGCTGCAGTGTGTTAGGCATTCAGAAATACATTAGCGAAAGTACTGCTGCAGTGTGTTAGGTATTCAGAAGTACATAGGCGAATGTACTGCTGCAGTACGTTAGACATTCAGAAGTACATTCGGAAAAATTATTTTTTCAGCGAATCCACTGCTGCAGTGTGTTAGACATTCAGAAGTACATTGGCGAATGTACTGCTGCAGTGTGTTAGGCATTCAGAAGTAAATTGGCGAATGTACTGCTGCAGTGCGTTAGACATTCAGAAGTACATTCGGAAAAAATAGTTTTTCAGCGAATCCACTGCTGCAGTGTGTTAGGCATTCAGAAGTACATTGGCGAATGTACTGCTGCAGTGCGTTAGACATTCAGAAGTACATTCGTAAAAATTAGTTTTTCAGCGAATCCACTGCAGCAGTTTGTTAGGCATTCAGAAGTACATTAGCAAATGTACTGCTGCAGTGTGTTAGGCATTCAGAAGTACATAGGCGAATGTACTGCTGCAGTGTGTTAGGCATTCAGAAGTGCATTAGCGAATGTACTGCTGCAGTGTGTTAGACATTCAGCGAATGTACTGCAGTGTGTTAGGCATTCAAAAGTACATAGGCGAATGTACTGCTGCAGTGCGTTAGACATTCAGAAGTACGTTCGGATAAAATAGTTTTTCAACGAATCCACTGCTGCAGTGTGTTAGGCATGCAGAAGTACATTGGCGAATGTACTGAGGCAGTGTTAGGCATTCAGAAGTACATTGGCGAATTTACTGCTGCAGTGCGTTAGACAAATAGAAGTACATTCGGAAAAATTAGTTTTTCAGCGAATCCACTGCTAAAGTGTGTAGGCATTCAGAAGTACATAGGCGATTGTACTGCTGCAGTGCGTTAGACATTCAGAAGTACATTCGGAAAAATATTGTTTCAGCGAATCCACTGCTGCAGTGTGTTAGGCATTCAGACATACATTGGCGAATGTACTGCTGCAGTGTGTTAGGCATTCAGAAGTACATTGGCGAATGTACTGTTGCAGTGTGTTCGGCATTCAGAAGTACATAGGCGAATGTACTGCTGCAGTGCGTTAGACAATCAGAAGTACATTCGGAAAAATTAGATTTTCAGCGAATCCACTGCTGCAGTGTGTTAGACATTCAGTAGTACATTGGCGAATGTACTGCTGCAGTGTGTTAGGCATTCAGAAGTATATTGGCGAATGTACTGCTGCAATGCGTTAGACATTCAGAAGTACATTCGGGAAAGTTAGTTTTTCAGCAGATCCACTGCTGCAGTGTGTTAGGCATTCAGAAGTACATTGGCGAATGTACTGCTGCAGTGCGTTAGACATTCAGAAGTACATTCGGAAAAATTAGTTTTTCAGCGATTCCACTGCAGCAGTTTGTTAGGCATTCAGAAGTACATTAGAAAATGTACTGCTGCAGTGTGTTAGGCATTCAGAAGTACATAGGCGAATGTACTGCTGCATTGTGTTAGGCATTCAGCAGTGCATTAGCGAATGTACTGCTGCAGTGTGTTAGACATTCAGCGAATGTACTGCAGTGTGTTAGGCATTCAAAAGTACATAGGCGAATGTACTGCTGCAGTGCGTTAGACATTCAGAAGTACGTTCGGAAAATTAGTTTTTCAGCGAATTCACTGCTGCAGTGTGTTAGGCATTCAGAAGTACATTAGCGAATGTACTGCTGCAGTGTGTTAGGCATTCAGAAGTACATAGGCGAATGTACTGCTGCAGTGCGTTAGACATTCAGAAGTACATTCGGAAAAAAATATTTTTTTCAGCGAATCAACTGCTGTAGCGTGTTAGGCATTCAGCAATACATTAGCGAATGTACTGCTGCATTTTGATAGGCATTCAAAAGTACATAGGCGAATGTACTGCTGCAGTGCGTTAGACATTCAGAAGTACATTCGTAAAATTTAGTTTTTCAGCGAATCCACTGCAGCAGTTTGTTAGGCATTCAGAAGTACATTAGCAAATGTACTGCTGCAGTGTGTTAGGCATTCAGAAGTACATAGGCGAATGTACTGCTGCAGTGTGTTAGGCATTCAGAAGTGCATTAGCGAATGTACTGCTGCAGTGTGTTAGACATTCAGCGAATGTACTGCAGTGTGTTAGGCATTCAAAAGTACATAGGCGAATGTACTGCTGCAGTGCGTTAGACATTCAGAAGTACGTTCGGATAAAATAGTTTTTCAACGAATCCACTGCTGCAGTGTGTTAGGCATGCAGAAGTACATTGGCGAATGTACTGAGGCAGTGTTAGGCATTCAGAAGTACATTGGCGAATTTACTGCTGCAGTGCGTTAGACAAATAGAAGTACATTCGGAAAAAATAGTTTTTCAGCGAATCCACTGCTGAAGTGTGTAGGCATTCAGAAGTACATAGGCGATTGTACTGCTGCAGTGCGTTAGACATTCAGAAGTACATTCGGAAAAATATTGTTTCAGCGAATCCACTGCTGCAGTGTGTTAGGCATTCAGACATACATTGGCGAATGTACTGCTGCAGTGTGTTAGGCATTCAGAAGTACATAGGCGAATGTACTGCTGCAGTGCGTTAGACATTCCGAAGAACATTCGGAAAAATTAGTTTTACATCGAATCCACTGCTGCAGTGTGTTAGGCATTCAGAAATGATTTGCGTGAAGTTGGCAGTGGGTTAGGTACTAGACATTCAGAAGTACATTGGCGAATGTACTGCTGGAGTATGTTAGGCATTCAGAAGTACATAGGCGAATGTACTGCTGCAAGGCGATAGACATTCAGAAGTACATTCGGAAAAATTAAGTTTTTCAGGGAATCCACTGCAGCAGCGTGTTAGGCATTCAGAAGTACATTAGCAAATGTACTGCTGCAGTGTGTTAGGCATTCAGAAGTACATTAGCGAATATACTGCTGCAGTGTGTTAGACATTCAGCGAATGTACTGCAGTGTGTTAGGCATTCAAAAGTACATAGGCGAATGTACTGCTGCAGTGCGTTAGACATTCAGAAGTACGTTCGGATAAAATAGTTTTTCAGCGAATCCACTGCTGCAGCGTGTTAGGCATGCAGAAGTACATTGGCGAATGTACTGCTGCAGTGTTAGGCATTCAGAAGTACATTGGCGAATTTACTGCTGCAGTGCGTTAGACAAATAGAAGTACATTCGGAAAAATTAGTTTTTCAGCGAATCCACTGCTGAAGTGTGTAGGCATTCAGAAGAACATAGGCGATTGTAGTGCTGCAGTGCGTTAGACATTCAGAAGTACATTCGAAAAAATATTGTTTCAGCGAATCCACTGCTGCAGTGTGTTAGGCATTCAGAAATACATTGGCGAATGTACTGCTGCAGTGTGTTAGGCATTCAGAAGTACATAGGCGAATGTACTGCTGCAGTTCGTTAGACATTCAGAAGTACATTCGGAAAAATTAGTTTTACAGCGAATCCACTGCTGCAGTGTGTTAGGCATTCAGAAATGATTTGCGTGATGTTGGCAGTGGGTTAGGTACTAGACATTCAGAAGTACATTAGCGAATGTACTGCTGGAGTATGTTAGGCATTCTGAAGTACATAGGCGAATGTACTGCTGCAAGGCGATAGACATTCAGAAGTACGTTCGGATAAAATAGTTTTTCAGCGAATCCACTGCTGCAGTGTGTTAGACATTCAGAAGTACATTGGCGAATGTACTGCTGCAGTGTGTTAGACATTCAGCGAATGTACTGCAGTGTGTTAGTCATTCAAAAGTACATAGGCGAATGTACTGCTGCAGTGCGTTAGACATTCAGAAGTACCTTCGGATAAAATAGTTTTTCAGCGAATCCACTGCTGCAGTGTGTTAGACATTCAGAAGTACATTGGCGAATGTACTGCTGCAGTGTGTTAGGCATTCAGAAGTACATTGGCGAATGTACTGCTGCAGTGCGTTAGACAATCAGAAGTACATTCGGGAAAAATAGTGTTTCAGCGAATCCACTGCTGCAGCGTGTTAGGCATTCAGAAGTGCATTGGTGAATGTACTGCTGCAGTGTGTTAGGCATTCAGAAGTACATAGGCGAATGTACAGCTGCAGTGCGTTATACATTCAGAAGTACATTAGCAAATGTACTGCTGCAGTGTATTAGGCATTCAGAAGTACATTAGCGAATATACTGCTGCAGTGTGTTAGACATTCAGCGAATGTACTGCAGTGTGTTAGGCATTCAAAAGTACATAGGCGAATGTACTGCTGCAGTGCGTTATACATTCAGAAGTACCTTCGGATAAAATAGTTTTTCAGCGAATCCACTGCTGCAGTGTGTTAGATATTCAGAAGTACATTGGCGAATGTACTGCTGCAGTGTGTTAGGCATTCAGAAGTACATAGGCGAATGTACTGCTGCAGTGCGTTAGACATTCAGAAGTACATTCGGAAAAATTAGTTTTTCATCGAATTCACTGCTGCAGTGTGTTAGGCATTCAGAAATGATTTGCGTGAAGTTGGCAATGGGTTAGGTATTATACATTAAGAAGTACATTCGGAACAAATAGTTTTTCAGCGAATCCACTTCTGCAGTGCTAGGCATTAAGAAGCACATTGGCGAATGTACTGCTTCAGTGTGTAGGCATTCAGAAGTACATAGGCGAATGTACTGCTGCAGTGTGTTAGATATTCAGCGAATGTACTGCAGTGTGTTAGGCATTCAAAAGTACATAGGCGAATGTACTGCTGCAGTGTGTTAGACATTCAGAAGTACATAGGCGAATGTACTGCTGCAGTGTGTTAGGCATTCAGAAGTACATAGGCGAATGTACTGCTGCAGTGCGTTAGACATTCAGAAGTACGTTCGGATAAAAAAGTTTTTCAGCCAATCCACTGCTGCAGCGTGTTAGGCATTCAGAAGTACTTTGGCCAAAGTACTGCTGCAGTGTGTTAGGCATTCAGAAGTACATAGGCGAATGTACTGCTGCAGTGCGTTAGACATTCAGAAGTACATTCGGAAAAATTAGTTTTTCAGCGAATCCACTGCTGCAGTGTGTTAGGCATTCAGAAATGATTTGCGTGAAGTTGGCAGTGGTTTAGGTATTAGACATTCAGAAGTACATTGGCGAATGTACTGCTGCAGTGTGTTAGGCATTCAGAAGTACATAGGCGAATGTACTGCTGCAGTGCGTTAGACATTCAGAAGTACATTCGGAAAAATTAGTTTTTCAGCGTATCCACTGCAGCAGTGTGTTAGGCATTCAGAAGTACATAGGCGAATGTACTGCTGCAGTGTGTTAGGCATTCAGAAGTACATTAGCGAATGTACTGCTGCAGTGTGTTAGACATTCAGCGAATGTACTGCAGTGTGTTAGGCATTCAAAAGTACATAGGCGAATGTACTGCTGCAGTGTGTTAGGCATTCAGAAGTACATTTGCGAATGTACTGCTGCCGTGCGTTAGACATTCAGAAGTACATTCGGAAAGAAATAGTTTTTCAGCGAATCCACTTCTGCAGTGTGTTAGGCATTCAAAAGCATATTGGCGAATGTACTGCTGCAGTGTGTAGGCATTCAGAAGTACATTGGCGAATGCACCTTTGCAGTGCGTTAGACATTCAGAAGTACATTCGGAAAAAATAGATTTTCAGCGAATCCACTGCTGCAGTGTATTAGGCATTCAGAAATGATTTGCGTGAAGTTGGCAGTGTGTTAGGTATTAGACATTCAGAAGTACATTCGGAAAAAAATATTTTTTTAGCGAATCCACTGCTGAAGAGTATTAGACATTCAGAAGTACATTGGCGAATATACTGCTGCAGTGTGTTAGGCATTCAGAAGTACATTGGCGAATGTACTGCTGCAGTGTGTTAGATATTCAGCGAATGTACTGCAGTGTGTTAGGCATTCAAAAGTACATAGGCGAATGTACTGCTGCAGTGTGTTAGACATTCAGAAGTACATAGGCGAATGTACTGCTGCAGTGTGTTAGGCATTCAGAAGTACATAGGCGAATGTACTGTTGCAGTGTGTTAGGCATTCAGAAGTGCATTAGCGAATGTACTGCTGCAGTGTGTTAGATATTCAGCGAATGTACTGCAGTGTGTTAGGCATTCAAAAGTACATAGGCGAATGTACTGCTGCAGTGCGTTAGACATTCAGAAGTACGTTTGGATAAAATAGTTTTTCAGCGAATCCACTGCTGCATGGTGTTAGAAATTCAGAAGTACATTGGCGAATGTACTGCTGCAGTGTGTTAGGCATTCAGAAGTACATTCGGAAAAAATAGATTTTCAGCGAATCCACTGCTGCAGCGTGTTAGGCATTCAGAAGTACATTCGGAAAAATTAGTTTAACAGCGAATCCAATGCAGCTGTGTGTTAGGCATTTAGAAGTACATTAGCAAATGGACTGCTGCAGTGTGTTAGGCATTCAGAAGTACATAGGCGAATGTACTGCTGCAGTGTGTTAGACATTCACCGAATGTACTGCAGTGTGTTAGGCATTCAAAAGTACATAGGCGAATGTACTGCGCAGTGCGTTAGACATTCAGAAGTACATAGGCGAATGTACTGCTGCAGTGCGTTAGACATTCAGAAGTACATTCGGAAAAAATAGTTTTTCAGCGAATCCATTGCTGCCTATATACTTCTGAATGCCTACACACTGCAGCAGTGGATTCGCTGAAAAACTATTATGTCCGAATGTACTTCTGAATGCCTAACACAAAGCAGCAGTGGATTCGCTGAAAAACTATTTTATCCGAATGTACTTTTGAATGTCTAACGCACTGCAGCAGTACATTCGCCTATGTACTTTTGAATGCCTAACACACAGCAGCAGTACATTCGTCAATGTACTTCTGAATGCCTAACACACTGCAGCAGTGGATTCGCTGAAAAACTATTTTTTCCGAATATACTTCTGAATGTCTAACGCCCTGCAGCAGTAAATTCGCCTATGTACTTCTGAATGTCTAACACACTGCAGCAGTACATTGGCTAATGTACTTCTGAATGCCTAACACACTGCAGCAGTGGATTAACTGAAAAACAAATTTTTCCGAATGTACTCCTGAATATCTAACGCACTGCAGCAGTACATTCGCCTATGTACTTCTGAATGTCTAACACACTGCAGCAGTACATTCGCCAATGTACTTCTGAATGTCTAACACACTGCAGCAGTGGATTCGCTTCAAAACTAAATTTTTCAAATGTACTTCTGAATGCCTAACACACTGCAGCAGTGGATTCGCTGAAAAACTAATTTTTCCGAATGTACTTCTGAATGTTTAACGCACTGCAGCAGTACATTCGCCTATGTACTTCTGAATGTCTAACACACTGCAGCAGTGGATTCACTGAAAAAAAACCATTTTTTTCGGAATGTACTTCTGAATGTCTAACGCACTGCAGCAGTACATTCGCCTATGTACTTCTGAATGCCTACACACTGCAGCAGTACATTCGCTAATGTACTTCTGAATGCCTAACACACTGCAGCAGTGGATTCACTGAAAAACTAATTTTCCGAATGTACTTCTGAATGTCTAACGCAATGCAGCAGTACATTCGCCAATGTACTTCTGAATGTCTAACACACTGCAGCAGTGGATTCGCTGAAAAACTATTTTTTCCGAATGTACTTCTGAATGTCTAACGCACTGCAGCAGTACATTCGCCTATGTACTTTTGAATGCCTAACACATTGTAGCAGTACATTCAGCAATGTACTTCTGAATGTCTAACACACTGCAGCAGTGGATTTGCTGAAAAACTGTTTTTGACGAATGTACTTTTGAATGCCTAACACACGAAAGCAGTACATTCGCCAATGTGCTGCTGAATGTCTAACACACTGCAGCAGTGGAATCGCTTAAAAACTATTTTTTTCCGAATGTACTTCTGAATGTCTAACGCACTGCAGCAGTACATTCGCCTATGTACTTCTGAATGTCTAACACACTGCAGCAGTACATTCGCAAATGTACTTCTGAATGTCTAATACCTAACCCACTGCCAACTTCACGCAAATCATTTCTGAACACACTACAACAGTGGATTCGCTGAAAAAACAATTTTTCCGAATGTACTTCTGAATGTCTAACACACTGCAGCAGTGGATACGCTGAAAAACTAATTTTTCCGAATGTACTTCTGAATGTCTAACGCACTGCAGCAGTACATTCGCCTATGTACTTCTGAATGCCTCACACACTGCAGCAGTACATTCGCCAATGTACTTCTGAATGTCTAACACACTGCAGCAGTGGATTCGCTGAAAAACTAATTTTTCCGAATGTACTTCTGAATATCTAATGCACTGCAGCAGTACATTCGCCTATGTACTTCTGAATGTCTAACACAATGCAGCAGTACATTCGCCTATGTACTTCTGAATGCCTAACACACTGCAGCAGTGGATTCGCTGAAAAACTAATTTTTCCGAATGTACTTCTGAATGTCTAACGCACTGCAGCAGTACATTCGCCTATGTACTTCTGAATGTCTAACACACTTCAGCAGTACATTCGCTAATGTACTTCTGAATGCCTAACACACTGCAGCAGTGGATTCGCTGAAAAACTATTTTTTCCGAATGTACTTCTGAATGTCTAACGCCCTGCAGCAGTAAATTCGCCTATGTACTTCTGAATGTCTAACACACTGCAGCAGTACATTCGCTAATGTACTTCTGAATGCCTAACACACTGCAGCAGTGGATTCGCTGAAAAACAACTTTTTCCGAATGTACTCCTGAATGTCTAACGCACTGCAGCAGTACATTCGCCTATGTACTTCTGAATGTCTAACACACTGCAGCAGTACATTCGCCAATGTACTTCTGAATGTCTAACACACTGCAGCAGTGGATTCGCTTCAAAACTAAATTTTTCAAATGTACTTCTGAATGCCTAACACACTGCAGCAGTACATTCGCTAATGTACTTCTGAATGCCTAACACACTGCAGCAGTGGATTCGCTGAAAAACAATTTTTCCGAATGTACTTCTGAATGTTTAACGCACTGCAGCAGTACATTCGCCTATGTACTTCTGAATGTCTAACACACTGCAGCAGTGGATTCGCTAAAAAAAAACCATTTTTTTCGGAATGTACTTCTGAATGTCTAACGCACTGCAGCAGTACATTCGCCTATGTACTTCTGAATGCCTACACACTGCAGCAGTACATTCGCTAATGTACTTCTGAATGCCTAACACACTGCAGCAGTGGATTCGCTGAAAAACTAATTTTCCGAATGTGCTTCTGAATGTCTAACGCAATGCAGCAGTACATTCGCCAATGTACTTCTGAATGTCTAACACACTGCAGCAGTGGATTCGCTGAAAAACTATTTTTTCCGAATGTACTTCTGAATGTCTAACGCACTGCAGCAGTACATTCGCCTATGTACTTTTGAATGCCTAACACATTGTAGCAGTACATTCAGCAATGTACTTCTGAATGTCTAACACACTGCAGCAGTGGATTTGCTGAAAAACTGTTTTTGACGAATGTACTTTTGAATGCCTAACACACGGAAGCAGTACATTCGCCAATGTACTGCTGAATGTCTAACACACTGCAGCAGTGGATTCGCTTCAAAACTATTTTTTTCCGAATGTACTTCTGAATGTCTAACGCACTGCAGCAGTACATTCGCCTATGTACTTCTGAATGTCTAACACACTGCAGCAGTACATTCGCCAATGTACTTCTGAATGTCTAATACCTAACCCACTGCCAACTTCACGCAAATCATTTCTGAATGCCTAACACACTGCAACAGTGGATTCGCTGAAAAAATATTTTTTCCGAATGTACTTCTGAATGTCTAACACACTGCAGCAGTGGATACGCTGAAAAACTAATTTTTCCGAATGTACTTCTGAATGTCTAACGCACTGCAGCAGTACATTCGCCTATGTACTTCTGAATGCCTCACACACTGCAGCAGTACATTCGCCAATGTACTTCTGAATGTCTAACACACTGCAGCAGTGGATTCGCTGAAAAGCTATTTTTTCCGAATGTACTTCTGAATATCTAATGCACTGCAGCAGTACATTCGCCTATGTACTTCTGAATGTCTAACACACTGCAGCAGTACATTCGCCTATGTACTTCTGAATGCCTAACACACTGCAGCAGTGGATTCGCTGAAAAACTAATTTTTCCGAATGTACTTCTGAATGTCTAACGCACTGCAGCAGTACATTCGCCTATGTACTTCTGAATGTCTAACACACTTCAGCAGTACATTCGCTAATGTACTTCTGAATGCCTAACACACTGCAGCAGTGGATTCGCTGAAAAACTATTTTTTTCCGAATGTACTTCTGAATGTCTAACGCACTGCAGCAGTACATTCGCCTATGTACTTCTGAATGACTAACACACTGCAGCAGTACATTCGCCAATGTACTTCTGAATGTCTAATACCTAACCCACTGCCAACTTCACGCAAATCATTTCTGAATGCCTAACACACTGCAACAGTGGATTCGCTGAAAAAATATTTTTTCCGAATGTACTTCTGAATGTCTAACACACTGCAGCAGTGGATACGCTGAAAAATTAATTTTTCCGAATGTACTTCTGAATGTCTAACGCACTGCAGCAGTACATTCGCCTATGTACTTCTGAATGCCTCACACACTGCAGCAGTACATTCGCCAATGTACTTCTGAATGTCTAACACACTGCAGCAGTGGATTCGCTGAAAAGCTATTTTTTCCGAATGTACTTCTGAATATCTAATGCACTGCAGCAGTACATTCGCCTATGTACTTCTGAATGTCTAACACACTGCAGCAGTACATTCGCCTATGTACTTCTGAATGTCTAACACACTGCAGCAGTGGATTCGCTGAAAAACTAAATTTTTCAAATGTACTTCTGAATGCCTAACACACTGCAGCAGTACATTCGCTAATGTACTTCTGAATGCCTAACACACTGCAGCAGTGGATTCGCTGAAAAACAATTTTTCCGAATGTACTTCTGAATGTTTAACGCACTGCAGCAGTACATTCGCCTATGTACTTCTGAATGTCTAACACACTGCAGCAGTGGATTCGCTGAAAAAAACCATTTTTTTCGGAATGTACTTCTGAATGTCTAACGCACTGCAGCAGTACATTCGCCTATGTACTTCTGAATGCCTACACACTGCAGCAGTACATTCGCTAATGTACTTCTGAATGCCTAACACACTGCAGCAGTGGATTCGCTGAAAAACTAATTTTCCGAATGTGCTTCTGAATTTGTAACGCAATGCAGCAGTACATTCGCCAATGTACTTCTGAATGTCTAACACACTGCAGCAGTGGATTCGCTGAAAAACTATTTTTTCCGAATGTACTTCTGAATGTCTAACGCACTGCAGCAGTACATTCGCCTATGTACTTTTGAATGCCTAACACATTGTAGCAGTACATTATTAGTTATACAGTTCTTTCCCAGGGTACATGACGATTTATTCCCGGCTGAGGAAAATCATGTTGCCCGAGCCGTTAGGCGAGGGTTACATGATTTTACCAGCCGGGAATAAATCGGCATGTACCCTGGGAAAGAACTGTATAACGAATTTATTATACTGCAAAGTTTTACGGTTCGGATTATTTATATAAATCCATTTTGGCATGTTGAATCACTAAACACGCTAATTCCCCTAAAAGCGCCCCAATACATTTATTTCTACCCGAAGGTATCCGAAGTGGTTGTATTGTATTTCATCGGCGTTCGTGTTATTATAGATGGCTGGACGATATAATAACTCCTCTAAAAACTGTTTTATAGGTCATTTCAAACAATGATGTTATTTAATTCATTCCTGCATTGTTTTCTTTACGTATCAATAGTTGTCTATTATGAATTTTGCTATTGTTTAGCCGAGTCGAGAGGTCGGTCTTTTGGTTTCTGACCATAATATGTGGGGCCTGCCATGGGGGATTTCTATGTACCCTGTCAGCTCACAGGGTACATGGACTCATGTACACGGCTAGTTAACCAATCAGAAGTGAGGATTTTACTTTGCAGTATAATAATCAGCAATGTACTTCTGAATGTCTAACACACTGCAGCAGTGGATTTGCTGAAAAACTGTTTTTGACGAATGTACTTTTGAATGCCTAACACACGGAAGCAGTACATTCGCCAATGTACTTCTGAATGTCTAACACACTGCAGCAGTGGATACGCTGAAAAACTAATTTTTCCGAATGTACTTCTGAATGTCTAACGCACTGCAGCAGTACATTCGCCTATGTACTTCTGAATGCCTCACACACTGCAGCAGTACATTCGCCAATGTACTTCTGAATGTCTAACACACTGCAGCAGTGGATTCGCTGAAAAACTAATTTTTCCGAATGTACTTCTGAATATCTAATGCACTGCAGCAGTACATTCGCCTATGTACTTCTGAATGTCTAACACAATGCAGCAGTACATTCGCCTATGTACTTCTGAATGCCTAACACACTGCAGCAGTGGATTCGCTGAAAAACTAATTTTTCCGAATGTACTTCTGAATGTCTAACGCACTGCAGCAGTACATTCGCCTATGTACTTCTGAATGCCTAACACACTGCAGCAGTACATTCGCCCATGTACTTCTGAATGTCTAATACATTACGCACTGCCAACTTCACGCAAATGTGAGAATGGATCACATCCATTTTAACATTACCAAATATATATAATAAAAGACCATAGCTGCAAGCTGTAAAAGAAACTGACCAAGACACAGGCGTTTGCAATTGAACCCTTTACGTCATACTAACATCATTTGGTACTTTTGCGAACAGAGTAGACCCAGAGCAGACAACTCTATAGGAGCCATCTAATCAGGGTCTGATCTTTAAGCTTATGGACAATTACAATTGACCTGACTCTACAGTTTCTAGCAATACCACATATTCATGTGTGCATATGCCATGCTAATAAATATTCATGATGCCATTATGTTTTCTGTTAATGTTCATCAGTCAAACGGTTAAGCACTCTTTAACCCATTCCCTCATAGGCTATTTATAGGCATTCCCTCATAGGCTATTTTTAGACCCAACCTCCTTGAATGACTCTACCCAAAAGGAGTATTTACTACAGAAAAGATTTTTTTTAGAATTTTGTAGTTTGAAACCATTGTGATAAATAGAGCATTTGCTCCTATAGGAGCAAATGCTCTATTTATCACAACGGTTTCACAAAGTGACTTTTACAGAGTCGCCAAAAGTCGTCAATATGAGGGAATGGGTTAATGTTCAGTAAAAACAATAACATTTCCTCGAATGTTGTGTAATTTTGACTGCTTCCGATTCCATCAAACGATCAAAGGTTCTGTCATGGCAAAACGTTTGTGTCAATGTACTGAGTGTCGAACTTAAACCTTATGGCTGCCAAATTGTGTCTTGAGCAAACTTTGTCGTCTGCTACAATTTTCCTTGTTTATTGTTCTTCGTTTTTGTTTCAAGAAACAATCATAGTAACAATAAGTTTAGATCCTGACGATACGCCAACATAATCAGCGTCTCATCTGGATCCAAACTGTTTGCATAGGAATCACAGATGTGGCAATGGCAGCGACACAGATAACCTTTCCCTGTTCTGTGTTTATTCCAAATTTCATTACCTACTGAACATTCATGGACGAACTAATTACAATGCATAATGAAATATGGAAGGGGGAACATTGTACCCACTTTAAAAACTCAAGAAACAAGACATATCATATTGCATTAGCAAGCATGGCTATAGCTCCTATAGAAACCGTCTGATCTTGGTCTACTCTTTTTGCAAAAGCGTGGAAATGCGTTTTAATGAAGGAAATGGTTACTAGATCCTGATTGAGAAATAAATTCTGAAGGGAGGTGATCCCCCGAGAGCAAAAATTGCAACACAAAAAGAGAAAATTGCAGACTCGGTTTTATTGAGTCTGTTCATGAACAGTAATTGAAAGTGCAACACTGATTACGCCCCCTAGCACCGGCTTAAGCGGTATTCAATTTTCAAAACAAGAAGTACCGAAATTCATGATCTCAAAGGATCAGAAGGTATAACAACACTGAGAATGAAGTACGGGGCGACGTTTTACGGCCGCCACACAAGCACCTAACACCTGCTGTTCCTATATATTTTTAACGAAGTTGAAGTCATAATAACAATGTTTAAATGTGTTGTATGCGTTTCAATGACATATAAAGTACTTGTGCAACATGGAACTCCGATATTTCCCTGTAGTAATGTCACCTTTCATACTGAATGGACTTAAAGTCTTATGGGTTAGTCCACTCTGATAGTTCAGGGTTGAAAGGATTAAGGTGAAACTGACTATTGTCGTATGCTCATCTTTCAATTAAAGGATTTCTACGACACTAATCAAATATGGTGGTGAAAGCATGATACATTCTATAGCATACAATACAGATCCTTATCAGAAGGTTCCATCATGAGTCATCTGATCTTTGTTTACCCTGCTTGTATATGTACCGTTACTGGCATTGCTGGTAAACTAAATGTTTACCTTTCAGCATTCAAGAAGGAAATATTGACATCGT
Source organism: Azorinus chamasolen (assembly GCA_963576725.1). Taxonomy (NCBI): domain Eukaryota; kingdom Metazoa; phylum Mollusca; class Bivalvia; order Cardiida; family Solecurtidae; genus Azorinus; species Azorinus chamasolen. Next base: position 26,791,903 of record OY755238.1, on the reverse strand, counting down.
GAATATTTATTAGTAATTACTTTTATAATGTTTAGGTTTTTTTCAATGACATTTCTTTGCTTTGACAAAAACTGAAGAATCTGATTTATATCATATCAAAAGCAAACAGAGCAGACCCTGATCAGACGGCTACTATAGGTGCGGTTTGATCTAGGTCTTCTCTGTATACAAAGACGTGAAAAGCGTTTATCTGAGGGAAATAAATAACTGAATCATTAGTTGAACTTGTGTTACTATAAAAATAAAGAATAAGTTTTGGAATACATACCATAGGCTCAGTGCAAAACTGATGCAGCTGCATTCTTTAATCAGGAGCCGTTTGATCTGGGTCTACTCTGTTTGCAAACGCGTGAAGAGCTGTCTCATCAGGGTCTGCACTAGTTACAAATTGATTGTGCAACCAGTGCACTCCACAGCAGTGATTGCACAGCGAAATATTATGAAAATGATGTCCGCTTGAACTCCGATCTGTTTCACTTGTTTCTGATTCGTTCAAGCCAATATAAGAATTACTATGCTAGTAGTTTGGAAGTTCAGCTGTATTTTGGTGAGTTAGAAAAGTTGTTAAATGCGAGCCTTGGCGAGCATTTAACTACTTTTCTGACGAGACAAAATACAGCTGAACTTCCAGACTACTAGCATAGTAATTCTTCTATCATGCAACACCAAGAAAAATGGAAAAAATGAAGAAATAGAAAGATTGCTAAAGCGGTTTCGTCCCCTGAATGAAAATACATGCAAGTACGAATTATGTGACGTCATGTTGGCATGCAGTGACGTCATCGACTTTTACAACATAAACAAACTTGATTTAATCCTTTTATATGGACAGAGAGTTGAGACAAAGGTGAGAAAATGTGTTAATTTGATGTTTATGTTTAATTATGCCTTTTGCGTCCTTCTGTTTTCCTCCTATTGGCTGAACCAAACTTGCATTCCAGTCGGGTCAGTACATATGCACTATACCTCACAAAATACAGCGTCGACGTGGAAAATATTATGCTAGTAGGAAGTGACTGTATTTCGTGACGTTGCATGATAAAAGAAACTACTGACCAGGGGTCAAACAGTTTGGATCCTGACGAGAGGTCGAGTTTGAAAAATAAAAATGATCGTCTTCCTAAGGTTGATATTTTTTGTTTCATTTCTACTGCAAACGTGGGTCCATGCTTATAAAGCTTTTAGTTGAGTCTGAGATCGTTCTCAAGCTTTTGATTGGTCAGATTTGAGCCTTGAGAACTCAAATCTGACCAATCAAAAGCCTGAGAACGAAACTCAGACTCAACTAAAAGCTTTTTAAGCATGGACCGTGGTCTCATCGAGATTTTAACTGTTTGTTAAAGGTATATTAACATAGCTACCGCAATTTGCGCTAAGCACCTGTTATAGATAGCCCCAAAGGATTGCATTTGTAACAAAATGCATGTACAGGCAAAAGTGCATTGTTATCATATAAGTCGGTATCATATACCACATAAACATGCCTGATCGCCAGCGATTGTCTTCATCGTTATATTATCTAGTTTATTAACGTCAGGTGGAACGGCTGACTGAAATGATATTGTTGGAAAAGGCAATATCTTTATGTATAATCTATTGCTTTCCTGTGCACATTGGCGTTCACTTAAACGGCTTTCATATAAAATACGATATACTGTTAGCGTTTGATACCCCTTTCAAACAATACTGTTTTGGTCGAGAATATTTTAATAGATAAAGACTCTAACATTCAGACAATTTGTCAATTACAGTAGTCTTGAGTTTCTTTCGTAAACTGCCCACAAAAGTAAGTTTCAACAGCGATGTGCGTCTAAGTGGCTGAAAGAGAGCAGATACCACTAATGCCAGAATGATAAAATTTTCATTAAATGATAATAGACAACCTCCGAGCATTCTGTCAGCATAAAATCTGCATGAGAAAATCATGATTGACTGTCGCATTTAAAGTACATATCTTAGTTAGATGGACTGCAGCATTGCCGACACCCCTAAATCGTGGAACATACCAAAATGTAAAGTACATTCACTCACTGCTCATTGTTTACCTATAACATGCCACCCATATTGCGTATATTTTACCGTGCCCATGTGTCCCAAACAGTTTGAAGACTGAAGACTGTGAAATCGTTTAGATAAGCCTTTGCGTCTCTGTGAGAAGAAGCGCCTGCTGGGTTCTAGAACACATCAATCACTGCAAACCCAAATTGGGCACAGAAGATGCATGCACATCGTTACCTGTGGTAATAATCTTGCAGATGCCGAAAAGTATCAAAGACTAACAAACCCGATTATCGCTGCCCTTTTAACGTATTACCCCACGGAGACGCCTTTTCAAGCCTTTGCGCACAGAAGAGCCGATGTTCAGGGTCTGTTCTACTTGCTTATGAGATTATCCAACTATAACTTGTCAAGTAATAAATAATCATAATGTCATTATTTCTTACAGGAACACATGATACCTGTTATGTGGTATATTAGTATTTTTTTTCATATGTTTTGTTTACATAACGTATTGTTCTCAAATCATTGTCTCACACGGACCAAGAAAGGATAAAACGAGTGGATACACAAAGCTTTGTGATATGACTTTAACCCATTCCCTCATAGGATAATTTTTATATCCAACCTCCGTGAATAAGTCTGCCGAAAAGGAGCATTAACTAGAGAAAAGAAAAAGAATAGAATTTTGTAGTTCTGAAACCATTGTTATAAATTTTCTCCTTAGGAGCAAATGCTCTATCTATTATAATGGTTTCAAAAAGTGACTTTTACAGAGCCGTAGAATGGCGTATTCATGGAGGAATGGGTTAACTGCATTTGTACACATAATAGACTCAACCCAAACAGCTCATGTAAAAGCTCTACGATTTATGTTTCTCCAGTTTGTTTATAATACAGTGCTCCCTCCCTACAACGGCCATCCCAATAACGATTCCCTCCTTACAACAACGCATGTCACTGTTTCCGAAACAACAAGGCTCCAGAAACAACTTTTTTCCATCGTATTTTATTCATGCCTCCATCAAACCCTATGTTGTGACCACTCTTTAGAATCGTCACTTTGTGACGATTCTAAAGAGTGGTCACAACATAGGGTTTGATTGAGGCATAACGGTTTTAGTTCTCGAAATAACCTTATCTGAGGATCTGCAAACAAGCTAATTATGTTTGATTTTCCCTCCCTATAACAACTCCCTCTGAACAACACATACAATCATCGTATCCCAGAGGGTGTCGTTGTAGAGAGGGAGCACTGTATACCGTAGTTTCTACTAAGGTCAAACTTTCCGTTATAAAAGTCAACTTATAAATATTCATGATGTCGTCATTTCATACATGAATTTTCATGAGACAAAAGATTCGGATACACGCTCCCAAATTGAGTTAGGCAACATGCCCCCTTCTGCGCCCCCTTCTAGCGGAACTTTGATACTAATCTGTCAAGCAAACAATGCAGATCCGGAATTCTATGAAGCTTTACCACGTGAACGTTTACCTCAATATCGTCCTATTCGTTTTATTATCTACAATTGAACTTCGATATCTCGAACTCGGATAACTCGAACTTCGGGATGACTCGAACATAAAGTTCGGTCCTTCAAAAAATTACAATACAGAATTTTTCTAAAATGCATCACTATATTCATATCTACAAACACATGTGACAGCTTAATGCAAGTCTAAAGTAATGCTGAAAGCTCCTATAGGATCTTTCAGCCTTACTGTAGACCTGCATTAAGCTGTGAGCATAAGAAAATGTCAAGATCAGAAATCGGATAACTCGAACTTCTCTTATCCCGAACTAATTTGTAGAGTCCATTGATGTTCGAGATATCGAAGTTCTACTGTAGTTTATTAGCCCTTTCACTGTCATGAAGACGGATATGTGATATCCCATGCAAACAGTTTTGATCTAGATGGGACCTCGAGTAACTCGGTGTCTCTCTCATCAGGATACAAACCCTTTGCCTCTCTGTTTACATGTCTATAAAAAAAAGAAAAGTACAATCTGAAAGAAACATTCTGAAAATTGACGGTGGCTACAAAGCATCACATAGAAAAATGTTTATACCAGGTGTTACAGCTAATTGAGATCTTGATTCAAAGTATCGTTTTAAATGCTGTTACTGGTTATACGCTGATTGTGGCTTACGAAAGCGCTTATCGCATGAAAACAACCGCGATGTTAACGTTTACAAAATCACCGTTCCAGTAATAATGTATTTTTGTTGCTATTGGTTTTTCTATTGATACTCGTTCTAAAATTCGTATAGTTTGTATTTTGTCTATTATAGAAGTAATGGATTCGATTTTGATTAATAAACTGCCTAAGACTTACATTTAGACAAATGCACGCTTATAAGCAGTTAAGGGAAACAATAGGGTGATTGTCATAATGATTAAATGTTCATTAACTGATAACAGACAGTTAATAGCTTATGCAACCCATCCACTATTCCGTATATATGAATATATATATAACGTACACATATGCCCCGAACTATTGCAGACTGGGTCTACACTTTTTGCCTATTTGTATTTACGGAATTACGGGAGAACATTTGTAAAAGCGACAAATCTAGTTCACGTTATTATTCTTCGTTTTAGCTTACGTCAAGCCTGTAATGGATCCGATGTGAAATTAGACAGAAATGCCGAAAGTTAATGAGCCACGTTGAATCACATGATTCTGATGAACAGACTCAATAAAACCGAGTCTGCAATTTTCTCTTTTTTGCGTTGCTGCTTTTGCTTTCGAAGGATATCCTATTTTCGGAATTCAAACTAAAACCACTCCGATCAAAAGCTTTTGATAAAACATTTACAGACCAAGCGTATTATTATTCGGACTACCACAGAATGGATATCAGCTGCATTTAGACTTTCAAAACTCATACGAAAATCTTGATTTTATCAACATATTAATGCACTTGTAAATATTGATCTTGTGTTAATTCTGAAGTCCGTCTGCATTCGGAGTTTCTTCTTAATGAACGCCAATTCTGAGCAATGTCGAGTATAATAGTATTATAATATAGTATGCTATATTATAACATAATGTAATATAACACGATACTATGTAATATAATATAATATAATGTTTTATTAAATACATGTATGTTCGAATAAGTTGTATAAACGATTGATTCTACTGAGACTAGACTCCGGGTTACATTTGACAGTTTATTTAACACTTTCCCTCGTCCCCTTTCACGCATCTGCAAACAGAGTAGACGCAAACCAGACGGCTCCTATAGGAGCAGTCTGGTAAGGGTCTGCTCTGTTTGCTAATGGAATTTGATAGATCTGTTTATTCACTGTCTAAAATGGCTACGATGTTCCAAGTTCCATATTTCATTATAATTATGTTTTCCATGAATATTCAGTCGGTATTATAATTTGAAATAAACACAGAACAGGGTTAAATCAAGATTGCTGAAACGGAATTTCCACAAATGTTAACTAGCAATCTTTGAATTTACCTTTTCTGTAGAGTTACTTAACAAATGAAAGGTTCGCAGCGAAAATATGTCTTAATGCAGTGCAACCAGTGTTGTGTAAGATCAAATATGTTGTGGTATTTTGACAATATTTTAACATGTTTGAGTTTATTTTGACCAATATATTTCTGTGAGGTTACAGAGTGGGAAGCAGATGCATGGCGGGCAGTGGGGTCTAAGCACGACAGATACCTGTGTGACCAAACTGTAGATCCTGATCAAGTGTAGACCTTGATAAAACCTGACAAACAGTATACACGGATTAAACATGATCAACAAAACATTTATTCTGATAAAAAAAATCATAATTATGTGTAGACCCTCAGTTAAATTGGTTTTACTCATAATGTCGGACATAGGAAGAGTTGCTTCTCTTGATTTATGTGAGCGTGGTTATCTCGCCGCTGGCGTACGGTCAATTGGTTGATTAGCTGTCAATCAAAACTCATGGAGTAAGGTCAATTTGTCAGAGGTATAGAGTTCAATTCCTCAGTCCACGCAGAATTCATCTGCACATGACCAATCACATTCTATAAATATATCGTGGGCGGAGTTATCGCCACAGGGGATCCTATGGATTGGGTTGTTCAATAATGAAACTGTATGGGGCACTGTGTCCTGAAAACTGATTTGCTGACAACTTAAAATTAACTTAAAATTTGTTAATAAATAAAAAATCACCAATTCAATGGAGTAAATAAATATATATGAAACATAACCTGAAACACTTCAACAATTATTACTTATTTATGTGAAATTTACAACATATTAATTATTATTATACAATGGTCCATTTGCTATTAGAAACATGTTGATTTTCAAATTTCAATCATTTTCCACGATTGTCAAACACAGACTCCCTACTTGTTCTTGGTAATTTACATGTAGGTGTCTGTCAAATGTAGTAAATATATCTTGAAAGTGGGTGATCCTTTCGAAAGCAAAGGTAGCAATGCAAAAAGAGAAAAATGCAGACACGGTTTCAATGAGTCTGTTCATTACCGTTATTGCGTTGAAACCCTGTGTTATAAGCAATTTTCCTTGATTAATGCATTTTTAATTCCATTTATAATTTCATCAATAGATCAATATCACATGTTCGTAACAGTTTAGAGTTAGCAGTGGCCATCTACGTACAACGTGAGTTTTTAACATGCAGCTATTGTTTTATATATTTTAATCAAAATGACGCCGTTTGGAATTTTTCGAATATTGTTTTATTTTACTCTAAATTCTTTCGCTGCCAAAATTTGTTGTCTGCAAACTTTGTCGTCTGCTACACACACAATAATAAACAGTTTTAATCTTGATGATACGCCAAGTGACTAGCTCTATTTTATATCACATTTCAATACCTACTGAATATTCAGGGACAAACAGTTATAATGAAGTATGGAAGGTGAACCTAAAGAAACACATTTATCAAATTCCATTAGCAAACAGACCAGACCCTGATAAGATGGCTCTTATTAGAATCTTCTGATCTGGATCAACTCTGTTTGCAAATGTGAAAACACGTCTCTATGAGGGTAAAGGTTAAGGTGTGCCTTATAGTAAATTCAACCAGGTTATCCACCGGGACGAGAATTTGCAGAGTATTACTATACACATTTTCGGCGTTTTCCGTATAAAATATTGAAGTGTGCAGTGTGAAGTTTGATGTTTGAAGTTTGTTGTTTGAATTTTGGAGTTGGCAGTTTGAAGATAGAAATTTAAAAACTCCAAAAACATATTCGCCATTGTATTGCTGAATGTCTAACACACTGCAGCCGTGGATTCGCTAAAAAACTAATTTTTCCGAATGTATTTCTGAATGCCTAACACACTGCATAAGTACATTCGCCAATGTACTTCTGAATGCCTACCACACTGCAGCCGTGGATTCGCTGAAAAACTATTTTTTCCGAATGTACTTCTGAATGTCTAACGCACTGCTGCAGTACATTCGCCTATGTACTTTTGAATGCCTAACACACTGCAGCAGTACATTCGCCAATGTACTTCTGAATGTCTAACACACTGCAGCAGTGGATTCGCTGAAAAAACATTTTTTTCCGAATGTACTTCTGAATGTCTAACACACTGCAGCAGTACATTCGCCTATGTACTTCTGAATGCCTAACACACTGTAGCAGTGGATTCGCTGAAAAACTAATTTTTCCGAATGTACTTCTGAATGTCTAACGCACTGCAGCAGTACTTTCCCCTATGTACTTCTGAATGCCTAACACACTGCAGCAGTACATTGGCCAATGTACTTCTGAATACCTAACACACTGCAGCAGTGGATTCGCAGAAAATCTAATTTTTCCGAATGTACTTCTGAATGTCTAACGCACTGCTGCAGTACATTCGCCTATTTACTTTTGAATGCCTAACACACTGCAGCAGTACATTCGCCAATGTACTTCTGAATGTCTAGCACACTGCAGCAGTGGATTCGCTGAAAAACTATTTTTGCCGAATGTACTTCTGAATGTCTAACGCACTGCAGCAGTACATTCGCCTATGTACTTTTGAATGCCTAACACACTGCAGCAGTACATTCGCCAATGTACTTCTGAATGTCTAACACACTGCAGCAGTGGATTCGCTGAAAAAACATTTTTTTTCGAATGTACTTCTGAATGTCTAACACACTGCAGCAGTACATTCGCCAATGTACTTCTGAATGCCTAACACACTGTAGCAGTGGATTCGCTGAAAAACAATTTTTTCCGAATGTACTTCTGAATGTCTAACGCACTGCAGCAGTACATTCGCCTATGTACTTCTGAATGCCTAACACACTGCAGCAGTACATTGGCCAATGTACTTCTGAATACCTAACACACTGCAGCAGTGGATTCGCAGAAAATCTAATTTTTCCGAATGTACTTCTGAATGTCTAACGCACTGCTGCAGTACATTCGCCTATGTACTTTTGAATGCCTAACACACCGCAGCAGTACATTCGACAATGTACTTCTGAATGTCTAACACACTGCAGCAGTGGATTCGCTGAAAAACTATTTTTGCCGAATGTACTTCTGAATGTCTAACGCACTGCAGCAGTACATTCGCCTATGTTCTTCTGAATGCCTAACACACTGCAGCAGTACATTCAGCAATGTACTTCTGAATGTCTAACACACTGCAGCAGTGGATTCGCTGAAAAACTATTTTTTCCGAATGTAATTCTGAATGTCTAACGCACTGCAGCAGTACATTCGCCCATGTACTTTTGAATGCCTAACACACTGCAGCAGTACATTGGCCAATGTACTTCTGAATGTCTAACCCACTGCAGCAGTGGATTCGCTGAAAAACTATTTTTTCCGAATGTACTTCTGAATGTCTAACGCACTGCTGCAGTACATTCGCCTATGTACTTTTGAATGCCTAACACACTGCAGCAGTACATTCGGCAATGTACTTCTGAATGTCTAACACACTGCAGCAGTGGATTCGCTGAAAAACTATTTTTTGCGAATGTACTTCTGAATGTCTAACGCACTGCAGCAGTACATTCGCCTATGTACTTCTGAATGCCTAACACACTGCAGCAGTACATTCGCCAATGTACTTCTGAATGTCTAACACACTGCAGCAGTGGATTCGCTGAAAAACTATTTTTTCCGAATGTACTTCTGAATGTCTAACGCACTGCAGCAGTACATTCGCCTATGTACTTCTGAATGCCTAACACACTGCAGCAGTATATTCGCCAATGTACTTCTGAATGCCTAACACAATGCAGCAGTGGATTCGCTGAAAAACTATTTTTTCCGAATGTACTTCTGAATGTCTAACGCACTGCTGCAGTACATTCGCCTATGTACTTTTGAATGCCTAACACACTGCAGCAGTACATTCGCCAATGTACTTCTGAATGTCTAACACACTGCAGCAGTGGATTCGCTGAAAAACTATTTTTTCCGAATGTACTTCTGAATGTCTAACGCACTGCAGCAGTACATTCGCCTATGTACTTCTGAATGCCTAACACACCGCAGCAGTACATTCGCCAATGTACCTCTGAATGCCTAACACCCTGCAGCAGTGGATTCGCTGGAAAACTAATTTTTCCGAATGTACTTCTGAATGTTTAGCGCACTGCTGCAGTACATTCGCCTATGTACTTTTGAATGCCTAACACACTGCAGCAGTACATTCGCCAATGCACTTCTGAATGTCTAACACACTGCAGCAGTGGATTCGCTTAAAAACTATTTTTGCCGAATTTACTTCTGAATGTCTAACGCACTGCAGCAGTACATTCGCCTATGTACTTTTGAATGCCTAACACACTGCAGCAGTACATTCGCCAATGTACTTCTGAATGTCTAACACACTGCAGCAGTGGATTCGCTGAAAAACTATTTTTTCTTAATATACTTCTGAATGTCTAACGCACTGCAGCAGTACATTCGCCTATGTACTTCTGAATGCCTAACACACTGCAGCAGTATATTCGCCAATGTACTTCTGAATGCCTAACACACTGCAGCAGTGGATTCGTTGAAAAACTAATTTTTCCGAATGTACTTCTGAATGTCTAACGCACTGCTGCAGTACATTCACCTATGTACTTTTGAATGCCTAACACACTGCAGCAGTACATTCGCCAATGTATTTCTGAATGTCTAACACACTGCAGCAGTGGATTCGCTGAAAAACTATTTTTTCCGAATGTACTTCTGAATGTCTAACGCACTGCAGCAGTACATTCGCCTATGTACTTCTGAATGCCTAACACACCGCAGCAGTACATTCGCCAATGTACTTCTGAATGTCTAACACACTGCAGCAGTGGATTCGCTGAAAAACTATTTTTTCCGAATGTACTTCTGAATGTCTAACGCACTGCTGCAGTACATTCGCCTATGTTCTTTTGAATGCCTAACACACTGCAGCAGTACATTCGCCAATGTACTTCTGAATGTCTAACACACTGCAGCAGTGGATTCGCTGAAAAACTATTTTTGCCGAATGTACTTCTGAATGTCTAACGCACAGCAGCAGTACATTCGACTATGTACTTCTGAATGCCTAACACACTGCAGCAGTACATTCGTCAATGTACTTCTGAATGCCTAACACACTGCAGCAGTGGATTCGTTGAAAAACTAATTTTTCCGAATGTACTTCTGAATGTCTAACGCACTGCTGCAGTACATTCGCCTATGTACTTTTGAATGCCTAACACACTGCAACAGTACATTCGCCAATGTATTTCTGAATGTCTAACACACTGCAGCAGTGGATTCGCTGAAAAACTATTTTTTCCGAATATACTTCTGAATGACTAACGCACTGCAGCAGTACATTCGCCTATGTACTTCTGAATGCCTAACACACCGCAGCAGTACATTCGCCAATGTACTTCTGAATGCCTAACACACTGCAGCAGTGGATTCGCTGAAAAACTATTTTTTCCGAATGTACTTCTGAATGTCTAACGCACTGCAGCAGTACATTCGCCTATGTACTTATGAATGCCTAACACACCGCAGCAGTACATTCGCCAATGTACTTCTGAATGCCTAACACACTGCAGCAGTGGATTCGCTGAAAAACTATTTTTTCCGAATGTACTTCTGAATGTCTAACGCACTGCTGCAGTACATTCGCCTATGTTCTTTTGAATGCCTAACACACTGCAGCAGTACATTCGGCAATGTACTTCTGAATGTCTAACACACTGCAGCAGTGGATTCGCTGAAAAACTATTTTTGCCGATTGTACTTCTGAATGTCTAACGCATTGCAGCAGTACATTCGCCTATGTACTTCTGAATGCCTAACACACTGCAGCAGTACATTCGCCAATGTACTTCTGAATGTCTAATACCTAACCCACTGCCAACTTCACGCAAATCTCTTTAACCCTTTCCTTCATATTGACACCTTTTGATGCCTCTATAATGTCACTTCTTAAACCCTTTGTGAAAAATAGAGCAGTTGCTCACATTGGTTTAAAAAATACACACTTCTAATGTTTTCTCCTTTTCTCTAGTAAATGCCCCTTTTCAGTAGATTTATTCAAAGAAGTTGAATCTAAAAACAGCCTATTAGGAAATGGGTTAAACCTTTCCCTGTTCAATATGCAGAGCTAATGATATAGTATACATGTATTAGCTGAATTTATATACTTACATATGTACATTTTTTTTACATATATTACAGGTGTTTTGGGGTATTGATAGAAACAATAGAGTAAAGTCTATGATAATGCCATAGCAAACAGTTGACACTGACTAGAAGGCTCCTACAGGAGCTTTCTGATCTGGGTCTACTTTATTTGCAAAGGCGTAAAAACATTTATACAAGCGAGGTTTTACGCAAGCGTAAAATGGCTGCGTAAAGCATGTTTAAGCAGGGTAGGTTATAAAACCCATTGAAAGAGTTAATTGCTAAGAGTGCAGAAGGTTGTTTGAACACATAGTGCTGGACAGCAAATGACCTGAAAATGACCTGCATAGTGTTAACAACACAATCATCAAGCAGATCTTGGGCATTAGTGAGGCTAAGTGAGCACAGTGAAAAAATATTGCAGCTGCATTTTTATTAAGTGTAAATCTGGAGTGTTGTTTGCAGTAATTTGAAGCATGGCCATTTTGAATTTCCATCAACTATATGTGCGACCGCTGGGGAAAATATATTACAATGCAGTAAATAAATGCAATAAAAGCAAATACTATTTGGAATTTTCTATCACACATTTAAATAAAAACTAATCTCGCAGTTAATCATGTGATCTTTCAACTCCCATCAAAGAGTGGTTGCGGCTATCTCAGCAGCCAATAAGGGAAAGGGTTAACACTATTGGCAAAGTTTTCGTGAGAACAATTTAGCTACAGATTCGACATAAAGTAACTAATGTCACATATGGATCCAAACTGTAAGCTCGGACACTGTTGATTGGAAGGAAACTCAATGAAAATGAATTGGATGCACATATGGTGTACTTGTACTTAATAAAGTACTTGTTTCTCTACTATAAGTAAAAGTATCTATTAATTATTGTATGTATTAAAATTGTATCTATTAACTGCACAGTGCATGTAACCAAATTACATATTTTAGGTACATTGATTGTATGCTGATGAAATACAGTAAAACATCTCCATAATGGCCACTAAATTGTGTTAATTGGTATTTAGGGCAGGTGGCTGCTTAAAGCATGGTGAAAATTTCACCTTGCTTTACGCAGCCACATGCCTTTAGCACGAAATACTTGATGTAAATTGGTGGCCGTTATAGAGAGGTTTTACTGTATGCAGCAATTTCATATTTGGTAGAGACACAATGCTATTGTAAATCTATGAACAGAAGTATTAAATTGGTCAATAATTTGTATCTCATAGATCTCAAAGAAAACTGCACACTTGGAAAAGAGCTACACATCCATGAGACTACTGGATATCAAACACTGTAAATATATCCTTTCACATGTGGTGCCATCAGCATTGTTATGCTCAAAGAGGTTTGGTAGGACAATAACTCACACCTTGCATCTAGGTGTATTTCGGAAAACTAAATGCTGTCCTGTCTGCGATAAAGGCTAGTCGAGGTTGATCTAGAACGGAACAGAGTGTGTTTACTTGTTTGATCCCTACTTGAGACACTTCAAATTGATGTGAATTCATCCCTTTACACCACTTCTCTAAGATGGCATATGAACTTACGTATACCTTCTGCTAAAACATCTTATAAATTGTGTATGTGTAAAATGATTTTCCGCAGGGTTAAGCATATCCATTAACCATTCGCTTTCTATTCACGTCAATATACCTACCTGTAAATAGTGAAGACCCAGATAAGACAGCTTCTGTAGGAGCTGTCTCATCAGGGTCTGCACTATTTACAAGTTGATTGTGCAACCAGTGCACTCCACAGCAGTGAGTACACAGCGAAATACCTGTACACAGTGAAGATATATGTAATTATACAACAGGGCATGGGTAAAGAAGGAGAAGTGTATTTTAAAATTCAGCAAGAGAAGGGTTAAAGTGGTTACATTGTTTGCTCAATAAATAAATTAGAATGAAGAAAATATGATATGGAGGTTTGGTATTATAGATTTACTAGCACTTCTGACATGCACTACCCTACCTATAATACCCTTTATTGCATTTGTTACTATAAATAGTAACATTTACACTCCAAATGGTCCAATAGCAATCGAAAGATTGAGTCGTATTGTCCGAGCGGGCATATACGGACCTAGCGACGGGTCAATAATCGATATTTTCTCGCTGCCAAGATAATTGTTCTAGTCTATATATAGCAACAGAACCCGATACGTGGCGAGGGTCTTATTCTGCTCCGATGCTGCAAATGTTGTCAAAGTGCTTGTACACATACCGATTGAGCAGACATTATTTTTCACAGCTGGGCAAGGGTTAATATTTTACTCAATAGATACGTTTTCGTATGACTTTTGCAAACAATGTAGACCAAGACAAGACAACTCCCCGTGTATGTCTGATTGCGGTCTGCACTGTTTGCCTTCTGGATCTTTTAGACCTGAGTCTATCGAGCCTTTCAAAGACATATTTGCCAATACAGTAAGACGTCTCTATAACGGCCACTAAATTACATCAAGTAATTTGTGTTAAAGGCAGGTGGCTGCTTAAGGCAAAGTGAAAGTAAAACAGAACGCTCCTATAGATGCGTTTTGTTTTACTTTCACTTTGCTTTAAGCAGCCACCTGCCAGAAATACAAACTAAATAACATAACTGAATGGCCGTTATATAGACGTTTTACTGTATATACATATTGATGTACTAATTGAGATAATAAATAGTCCAAGTGGGCGGAGTTTAACCATTTCACCGCCAAATGTCGCATAAATGCATCACGGCAAATGTCCAAGGTGGCGTCTGATCAGGGAATTTTTTTTCCCAATATATTTTTCTACATCTATGCTTTATTCCTTTGAACTTTTCATTTATTCATCTCATGTCCTTATTGTACCGAATGATTTAACAAAAGTTGGATTGCATACAAGTAGAAAATTTGCGTCGAAAGGGTTAAATGGAGTAAAAGATTAAAGGATATGTATAGGTATAAATACTGTACCGCATATACCTTCAAACCATTGTCTGCGATAGCTTTCAAACAACAATATAAGAACAGGCTGATTTGGATTCAAAGATGAAAGTGACAGCTTCTGTTTGTTTCATCGTTCTGTTGGCAACCTTCCTGATGTGTAAGTATTACAGTTCTTTCGTTCAATCCTTTACTTCTTGAACATTGTGAATATTTATTGAATTAACCCATTACCTCATAGGCTATTTTTAGATCCAACCTCTTTGAATAAATCTAACAAACAGGAGCATTTAATAGAAAAAAGGAAACGTTTGGAATTATGTAATATTGAAACCATTGTGATAAATATGGCATTTGCTCCTTAGGAGCAAATGCTCTATTTATCACAATGGTTTCAGAAAGTGGCTTCTACAGAGGCGTAGAAAGGCGTATTTATGGAAGGGTTAATATATATATATATATATATATATATATATATATATATATATATATATATATATATACGATTTAATTGTATATGGACAACCATTTTTGGAAGAAACTATAATTTCAGATCTATATAATTTAATAAACAAACAGAACAGACCCAAACCAGACGGCACCTATAGGAGACGTCTGATATAGGTCTACTCTGTTTTAAATGGATATAAGCTCACTATATGATTAATAATCTATAAGTGCATGTAAATGCAGAATTCCGCCATTATTGGAATTCCTAGGACTATTCTGGAAATATCCAAATTCCAATAACACGCAAAACATTATATTGTTTTTAACTGCATGTAAAGTTAAAACTGTTTCTTTTTTTCTGAAGAATATTAAAACTCGTTATTAACCCTTCCGCTGCCAATGCCGGATCGGTGATTACATATGCAAACAGTTTGGATCCAGATGACACGCCGAGTAACTCGGCGCCTCATCAGGATCCAAACTGTTTGTTACTATTACTTCATCTGTTTTTGAAACAAAAATGAAGAAAATCAAAAGAATGAAATTTGTAGCAGACGACAGTTTGGCAGCGAAAGGGTTAATAGAATATAATGTACGTGTATATGTAACAATACTGTATAGTTGTGCATTGTCAATATAGTATTTACTTCAAGTATTTTGAATGGTATATATGAATATGGTCTAATTATTTTGAGTAACGGCAAAATAATGTTTTAGTTTTACACCAATGGGCAATTTATCGACAAAAAATATCATATTTAAAGTTCTATATTTCTATTTTTACCCTTTACTAAATAAATACGCCATTTGCAAACAGAATAGATCCAGATCAGACGGTTCCTGTAGAAGCCGTCTGGTCTGGGTATGTCCTGTTTGCTTATAACATAATATATATATGAACCGACATTTCCGCCCAGACCAGACATTCCTTTTATCCATATGCCCCTATACAAACCAGAACACCCTGCCGAAACACCGTATAACTAATTTATTTCCAGTCTGAGTCCATTATAATAAAGAATACATGCATAACCTACCGAAATTCTATAATTTAATCCCCAAAAACTTGTTTACTTACAGCGCGTGCGATTTGGCATTTGTATTCCGTATTTCCTGAGTGAGAAGCACAAAAGCGCTCAGGAAATACGGAATCCAAAACCGTCATAAATAGGGAATATTGCACGAAGTGACGATATGAAGAGTTGTATCAGATGAGTGGTTGTTTGGCGGCGCAGCTCGTGAGATTACGACGGACAAACAACCACGAGTGTGATACAACCCTTCATATCGTCACTTCGTGTAATATTCCTTTTATTATATATGGAAAAGTAGTAAAGTCAAGCAGGCAAAGCCACATACAAGACGCAACCACCACCAAAACACCGATAGACAGCATGACACACACACACACACACACAAAATCACACCCAAACGCACACTCACACACGAAATGAACACAGAAAACACCAAAAGACACACAAGAACCAGAGACAAACGTTCCACACATGAACAAAATCACAAGCACAAAGACGCAAGGCAAACAAAAGGAAGGGTGACAAAGAGAGTACCGCCTTGGCACGGTCAGTAGCAAAAACACCACTGGGGGTTTAAACCGGTTTACGGACGTCCTAACCTCACACTTCTCTCAAAGTCACCCTAACTTTACAAATAGTGTAAATACAGGTATCCCCGCTGGACTTACCCACAACATAGACGACGGTGAACACAGGACAACATGTAAAACATAGCATAATAACTGACAATCCGTCAAATATGTACTCAATGACTTTGCTGAAGTCAGAGCACCTGCAGGTAAGCCGTTAAGGGCACGACAGGGAAAAAGTAATACATGAGTCTGGTAAGCTCATCCTGTATCCAGGTTTAAGAGTATACCATCATAGAGTACTACCCTCGGCCTGTCATCGCGCAAGCAAAGAGGGAAGCGAAGCTACCGACTGTAAAAGGGTCGATAACCAAACATGCAGTGCGTTGCAATATAATAGGATCATAACCTATCTTTTTAAATGTTTTAATGCGTTTTTTAAACAAATCATGAAAATGGATATGACCCCGAATTTTCCTAAGTTTGTAGATAACATCCCCATAAATTCTGGTTGAGAAATGCCTTGTCGCAGTAACGTCCGTAGATTGCAATTATATTTACTAATGAGAGGTAAATTTCGATAATAAAAATTAGAAAAAGTTTTCCGAAGTTTGTGATATCTGTAACCTTGCTTAAGAAGTTTATCAGTTATAACTAAATTACGTCTGTTAAAATCTTCAAGCAAAGAACAGGCTCGAGCAAACCTAATAAGTTGAGAAATATAAACCCCATAAGATGTAGAACGTGGCACATCTCCATCTAGAAAAGGATAATTAACAATCTTAAAATTAAAATATTCTCTTTTATCGTATATTTTGGACGAACCTTTATCATTTGTAATTGAAAGATTCAAATCTAAAACTGAAGCTTTAATGTCAGATTGATTAGCTTTGTTTAAAGACAGTTCTTTTGGGTAAATTGAAGAAATCATAGTATCAAAATAAGGATTATCTAAATTCAAAATATCGTCTAAATACCTTGACGTTTTATTAAAAGCATTAACAATATCGGTCTGTGTATCAGGTTTTAAGCTAAGCATAAAATCCCTCTCATAGCAATACAAAAACAAATCTGCAACAAGAGGGGCACAATTTGTACCCATTGGTATACCAACAACTTGACGATATATGGTATCCCCATAATGCACAAATATATTATCTAAAAGAAAGGTAAGAGATCTACAAACATCAAGGCAAGTCCACATTGTGTAATGTTCAACTTCTGAATTCGAAAAGAATGAACGTTGAACATTACAAGCAATGAACATTTTGTTTTCTCTGGCAAAGGTTTTTTCTATTAATTTAATAAGTTTATCCTTTATAAGATGGTGAGGTAGAGTATTATAGAGTGTAGAGAAATCATAAGAGCTCAGTAAAGAAATGTTATACTGTTCATTTTCAAGTTTTGTTAAAACATCATTTGAATTTTTTATGGACCAAAAAACATTAATACCAGACTTTTCATATATTTTATCACAGTAGCGTTTTACATGTTCTTTGATCGTAGTAAGACAGGACGTCAAAAGTATAGATAATTTAGTAGTGGTACAACAGCTAGAGTTGGCAATAAAACGCGCCTTATAAGGGTTTTTATGTAGTTTCGGAATCCAGTACAAAGTAGAAAGTTTATGTTGTTTTATGTTAGGACCAGACTTAAAATTATTGCACATTTTACATGTTCCGAGACTATATCTTTTTCAGGTGTTTGAACTGTTATATAAGTTTTTGAATCAGTTAGCTCCTTCTTTAAAACATCAACATAATACAATATTCAAATAATAATTACATTGTTTGATGCCTTGTCAGCAGGAACAAGAACATAATCTGAATGAAAATTAGAAATGTTTTTCTTCAAATAGCGAAATAGAACTCTAGGTCGAGGTGGTAAGAGATGGTAATTTGATTTGTAAAAAGTAATACGCGTATCAATAATATCGAAAATACATTTCTTCCAATCGGAAAGGGCATTAACATCAGCATGTTCTCGTCGACACCATTTGATGCAGAATTCTTGAATAGCTTCCGCAATATGAGTTCGACAAGCGTCAAAATCAATAAGGGAAGGTAATCTATATTTAGGTCCTTTAGTTAGGAGGGTCCTGAGACGTTTATCCTTAATGATATCAAAATTACCAGTAATGACATGACCAACTGGTTTATAGCAAAAGCTAGAAATGCTACAATCTCAAGAAATAGGGGTATTAACATCAATATTTAAGTCAGAGACAATTTTATTGTAGTTAAAAATAACATTTCTAATAGGTTTATTATATTTATAACAGATGATAGGTGATTCAGAGTTGATGAAATATTTGGGAATAGTATCGATTACATTCTTATCACGAAATATACTTTGAATATCAATAAAATCGATACCTTTATTCCTTTTATTATATACCTGTTTTAATAAAAGCTCACAAAAGAACATCAAGATTCTAACTCCTTTTATTCAGATACATTGCGTTACTAAAATTAGACACGTACGTACGTATCCGGTGCGTCACGGACATTTACTGCTATTGCTATAATTATAATTACTGTCTGGGATTGCATATTCATACATTGTAATTTTTTTAATAATCTTGTAGATCGTAGTTTTTTTACTTTCATTTGGATGTTACTTAATTGAAACGAGGATTGCATGAATTATATACACGCTAATTATAGCTGTTCGCTAATCGATACACATTTACATTGCGTTACTAAACATAGACGCATCTCTTGTGCGTCACGGAAATTTACGGCTATTGCCGAGCCACTTTTCGACGTGAAAATACGGATGTTGTATTGCACGTACGTGCAATACGGAAAATTTATCTGAGAGGTTGTATTGCGTGATCGAATACAATCGTATTTTACT
The DNA here is from genome assembly GCA_963576725.1 of Azorinus chamasolen. Classification (NCBI taxonomy): domain Eukaryota; kingdom Metazoa; phylum Mollusca; class Bivalvia; order Cardiida; family Solecurtidae; genus Azorinus; species Azorinus chamasolen. Next base: position 26,772,454 of record OY755238.1, on the reverse strand, counting down.
GCAGACACTGGCAGGTATATAATCAAAGCACTGGAAGTGATGTTAGCAAGGGGCTCCTGGTTTATCGATCAGTCATATTTGAAAACACAGTCCGAGATCACGTGATATGTGGCAAATTTTCCCGTGACAATTTAAACCTACTTTCGTTTTCGTCAATTTAATACGAAAACTTATGTTTGAAACTTTTTAAGATCAGTTTCTTTCAAATGGATGGACACACTATTAAAAACACCAAAGGGTCATTTTTTATCTCACGTATTCAAGGTAATCTAATGAAGTTTGCATCTCAAATAACCCATTACCTTATGACCAATTCCTATGGATTAGTGGTACATGTATCCTATCGATTCGTGCATTGTGTAATCACGTAGTTTTCTCAACCCGTGACCTAGTTTTTGTCAATAGCTTCTATGAACCCGTGACCTAGTTTTTGTCAATAGCTTCTATGAAAATGGTTCGTCGATATGGAAAACACCATTACGTCAGCAATGGTTACATTTAGTTTTCTTCTATTGCGCTGTATAATAATAAATTTCAAAATAATCATTGTTATGAATTTTTATCGGAACGAATTTTGTCCCGGAGAAAATCCCGCAACATGAAATTTCTTGCCCGGTATGCTATTTAGATACTGACCAATCAAAAGGAATTAGGTCAACAATTCGTCGCAGCCGACTCATCGATTTAGCAAGTAAAATTTACAATTTTGATGATTTGTTTCTGAAAATTTATTATTTCAAGATGAATAAATGTTTAGAAATATTACTATACAACTAAAAAAGACGTAGACTGCACAACTGTCATACACATTTATATAATTTAAACGTTAAGGAACACGAATTGCCAGGAATAGAGCATTTTTAGGCTATTTTTAGGCTCAACTTCTGTGAATGAATCTACTGAGAGTGAAGGTCTTTCAAAACTATCATGCTTATGTCACGCAGTGGTCATTAGCTCTATCCGTGGACAAAAAAGCACATTCTTCCGCAAAATTGTTCTCCCTGCAAATCTCAGAAAAACATTTCATAAAATAATCATATACTGCCCTACACTATACTTTCGAAGAAACATCCACTGTGAACAAGATGAGTAGAGTTCATATTCTGTGCGAACACATTAGAACTATTTCCTCGATGTTATTCGGTTTTCCCTTCATCGCACAGTATTTCCCAAGTTGGTCTAACAATATCAAGGGGCAGCATATCCCCCTTGCTAATAATCAAAGCACTGAAAGTGCTGCTAGCAAGGGACTTTTAGCAAAGACGGTTATGTATTGGTGTTACAAAATGCTGTTTTCTTTCCGAGTATTTTTGTTGAGGGTTTGGTGCAAAAGTGCTATAACTTCGCCACTAAAGTGAAGATATAACAATAGTTTTGCACCAAATCCGTTACGATGCGATAATGTGTATATAAAGGTTTGTTCATTTGGTTACACCATAGAGATTGTTGAATAAGTTATTGAGTTATTTGAAGAATAACTTGGTAAGGCATGCTTATCCTGAACTCTGAGTAGAGGAATAAAATAACTACAAGACAGTTGCATTTTGTGTAAAACATTTATTGGAAAGGTTCAGCAATGAACTGGGAAACACCATGATAAAAGTATTCATGCATAAAGCCCTTAGCAGCATTTGAACGTGTGTATAGTGACCAGCACTGTTTGCGTTTTGACCCTTTCAACTCTAAGTAGCTATTGTGGGTTTTTATGTTGTCTTATAGGTCTTTTTTGTCACCAAAACATGAACCAGTGTACAACTGTACATGGAATTTGGGGTATTTTACAGATACTGTTTTAAATTAGCAAACAGTGCAGACTCTGATTAGAGGGTTCCTATAGGAGCCTTCTGATCTGGGTTTACACTGTTTGAAAAAGTAATGAGTACATAAAAACAGGTACATAGTGCTGAAAGAGTACATGGCAGACAAATTCAGAAAGGCTAAGTTCCTGTTGACGCGTGTGTTATTCAGTATACTACATGTATGGAAACACGAACCATTCCCACATGAATATTAGTTAAAGAAATTTTACTGTATTTATATTCCAGGACTAAAGTTTACCCATACACAGTATATGTGCCACCTCTTAATGCATTTGCTCTATTTATCACAATGGTTTAAAAATACACAATTCTAAAATTGTTCTTGCTCCTTGTCAGTAGATTTATGGTATCCAACAGGTTGGGTTCAAAAATAGCCTCTGAGGGAATGGGTTAACATGGAATAGTAACAGCAAACCCTGAGCAGACGGCTTCTACTTAGTTGCAAATGTGTCAAAAGTTGTCCCTATGAGAAAATGTGTTGATTCATGAATATTGATTTATGACATTATGAATAACAATTTGATAAAACCTTCACGGCATGAATAATCATGTAAAAAGTAGCGGCACCATGAATAACGGTTTTTTACGTTGGCATACTATATACACATGAATTTTGGCCTTGGTAGAAACAGTAGATTTAAACTTTTGTTATTTCATATGCAAGCAGAGCATACCCTGATCAAATGGCTGCTACAAGAGCCATCTGATCTCAGTCTACAAAGGCGTAGACAGGCTTCTTTATAGAATAAAGGATTTATTTATATGATGGTCTGTGAGCACAGGAACATTTTTGGCAGATACTACAGAATGAATTAAAGCTTATTCCATAAGCAAATAATATAGGTCCTGACCAGAAAGTGTCTACAGGAACTGTATAATATGGGTCTACTCTATTTAACCCTTTCCCTCATATAAACGTCTTTTGCATGCATTAGACCCAGATCAGACGGTTCCTATAGGAGACGTCTGATCAGGGTCTGCTCTGTTTGCTTTTGACATGATATACATCTGATTCTACAGTTTTTGTCAAAGCAAACACTTCCCTTGAAAGGTTTACATGGTTAAATGTGTGCTAATAAATATTCATGCTGTCATTTTAGCATAGAAACTAAAGAAACGGATCTATTAAATTCCATTAGCAAACAGAGCAGACTCAGACCAGATGGCTCCTTAAGGATCCATCTGATCTAGGTCTACTCTGTAAGTGAGTGAAAATGTGTTTATAAGAAGGAATTGGCAATATATTATTCCATAAGCAAATAAAAAAAGACCCTGAACAAAAAGCTTCTACAGGAACTGTCTGATCTGAGTCTATCCTGTTTACCCCTTTCCCTCATATCAATGCATTTTCACACATTATGCAAATGGAGTTGACCGAGATCAGATGGCTCCTATAGAAGAAGTATGACTGATCATGATCTGTTCTGTTTGCTATCGACATGATATAGATCTAATTACATGATTGAAAATATTCATGATGTCATTAATTTTTATATGAATACTGTAAAAGGCATATACTGTTTTGTATATCCAGTAAATGGCTAAAGTAAACACTATCCATGATGTATATTGTAATTTCTTTTCCATATAAGTGACACACAGTTTTGATTGAGATGAGAGTCTGGGATATTCAGTGTCTTCATTCGGAATCCATGATGTTACATATTTATGTTGAGTCAATTAGCAAAAGAATGATAAATGTATATGTTGGGGACAAATCCTGTATACTGGTCAATGCTGTCCATGAAGGTGTCCCTTATCCTCTATACACAGTAGCTTGAAATTATTCCCTGTTGTCTGCTCCCACATTGCATAGCCGGAATGCCTCATGGCTCTGTTATAGTATTCTGCTCCCATGCATGTCTGTGATATGCCTGGACCAATGCCGAAAGTTCTGGGTCAAGGCAAAGTCTATCCATTTGCTGAAATAGAAAAGGACATGCAGTGATTATGTCCCTAAAATCAGCTACTGACTATTTAATCCTTCCTCTGTTCAATATCCATGTAAAACTAATGATATAGTTATTAGCTGATATTTTATAATGGCATATGCAAATTAGTTGTTCGGGTATTGGTAGAAACTATAGTCAAATCTATTATAATTTCATAAGCAAACAGCAGACCATGACCAGATGACTCCTATAGGAGCCATATCTGCCTGGTCTACTCTGTTGGCAAATGTGTGAAAAAACACTTATAGGAAGGACAGGATTAACACTATTGGCAAACTTTCCAGGACAACAGTTTGGATACAGATACAGCATAAAGTAACAAAAAAAAAATATTTGGATCAAAACTGTTAATTGCTCAAACATGGTTGATTGAAAAGTAACTGTATGAAATGATTTTTTTTATCATTCTTTGAACATTCTTATCAGTTGCCTTTTCAAATACCAGTACATATTGCTTAAAAACGTATTGATGAAAAGGCAGTTAATATGTGCTGACTGCACACTATGTCTACAGTAACAACCCTCTGAGTGCACCATATCTGCATTGTTTTGTCACCAAATTACATAGTTTAGGTTTGTTGATGCATTACTGCAATTACATGTGTATAAAATAGACAACTACAATATGTTTTACAGACATCTGCAATTTCATATTATTTGACAGAGACACAACACTGTTGCATATTTTGCACACACAAAACAAGAGTGTTCGGAGGAACACATGTGTCACCTGCTTGCAGCTGATACAAAAACTTATCGTTAATATGAAAAAGGGGAATAACTCAAAAAATATTGATGCTAGAGTTGTGGCCCTTGGGCATGACACTTCCTCTTATCCTGCCTGTTCCATGTGTGAAATTTGAAAGCTCTATAATTAGTTTAGAAATGACAGTCAAAAAAGAAAGTGTTACGGACAGGCGGACAGACAGACAGACGGACGTACAGACAGACAGACAGACGACGGAAAAGTGATCCCTAAGTGACACACCGCCTCTCGGCAGGTGACACAAAAAAGAAAAACGTGTAATTATTATTAATTCTGATGAAGCTTTTGTACAGTCTGATGTAGACCCAGTTTTAATCCTTTCCCTGTTGTATATATTCATGTAAGAAATAATGACATCATGAATATTAATTCTTCATAATGGCATATGAACACATGGAATTTAAGCTCAGGCAGAAGCTTTAGAATCAGATCTATATTACACCATAAGCAATCAAAGCAGACCCTGATCAGACGGCTTCTAGGAGCTGGCTGATCTGGGTCTACTCTGTTTGCACATGCGAGGAAACACGTTTATATATGAGGGAAAGGTTTAAAAGTATAAAAAATAAATTAAGTATTTATTCTTAATCTTATATTATTGTTTATCTGTAATCTATTTATAAGCATACTATTCTTATCTTAGCTTGTTAAAAGTCATTATTTCAACACTTGCCTTGTGGACTTGAAACATATCGACTGAGTAACATTAAGCATTACTGTGTAGTGTGTACCCCTCTGGTGTCCCGAAACAAAAAGTCGTACCTTTTGTCGAATTATGCGCGATTTCAGTTCTACTGTGCAACAGTATTCAAATTAAATTTAAGAATACACAGTCCAAGTGAAATAATTAAAAGCAGAGTGAAACGGTAATTAAAATTTAAACAATTCTTACCTGGTTTATCGATCAGCCATATTTGAAAACACAGTCCGAGATCACGTGATACTTTGCAAAAATTTCCCGTGACATCACAGTCTCTAAATTTCGGTCTCCCTAAATAGCATCGAGAAGCGACGAGAAGCGTCCAGAAGAAGAAAAATGTATTTTATTGTCCCAACTGTCCGGACCTGGACGGCTTTAAGACTCAGCTGCTGTCTAGCTCTTCCTCATACTGAGTACAGACGATGGTTTTAAGTGTTTTTATCTGTAACCTGTAAATAGGATGCTCATCCTTTTAACGATGATACTTAAGTGGTTCTGCACTCGTATGGAAGAAGAAGAAGAAGGAATGTGTATTAGCTTGTAAGCGTGTTGTTTGCACTTTGTGTAATTAATTTTTTGCTAATTATGCTAAGCGCACACGCCTAGCTTACATGGCAGGGATTTTCACTAATAAAATCAGCGCTATTTATATTGATAGCAGTGTTCGAGTGGACTAGTTAAGGCGTTTGGACTTAGTGATCAAGTTTACCCTTTGTATGACCTGGCGTGGGTTCGAAATTCACCTATTAACCCCCCCCCCCCCCCTCCCAAAAAAAAATAAATCTTTTTTTCTTGTATTTGTATAATTCTATTGGTGATTTTTCCGTTATTCCATCAACATATTTACAGAAAATTGAAATACTAGGAAGTGGTGCTTGATAGTCATCGTCTTCGTTCTATATATTTATAGCGCATGTACTATTTGATATTTTCGTTAATTTAACACGAAAACTTATGTTTGAAACTTTTTAAGACCAGTTTCTTTCAAATGAATAGACACTCTATCTAAAACACCAAAGGGTCATTTTTTATCTCACGTCTTCCAGGGAATTTAATGAATTTTGCATCTCAAATAATCGTATGGCCAATTCCTATAGATTTGTAGCACCCTATCAATTAGTGCATTGATCTATCACGTAGTTTTCTCAACCTGTGAACTAGTTTTTGTCAATATTCTCTATGAAAATGGTGCGTTAATATGGAAAACATCAGCAATTTTTTTCTATTGCGCAGTATAATCATACATTTCAAAATAATCATTATTATGACTTTTTATCGGAACGAATCTAGTCCCGCAAAAAATCCCGCAACATTAATTTTGATACTGACCCAATAGGAATTAGGTCAAAATCGTCGCAGCTGACTCGATCGATTTAGCAAGTAAAATTAACGCATTTGATGATTTATTTCTGAAATTTTATTATTTCAAGATGAATAAATGTTTTAAAATATTACTACAACTTAAAAAGACTTAGACCGCACAACTAGCATACACATAATATAATTTAAACTATAAGGAACACGAATCGCCAGGAATAGAGCATATGGGCTATTTTTAGACTTTTTGTGAATGAATCTACTGAGAGTGAAGGCCTTTCAGAACTATCATGCTCATGCCACGCAGTGATCATTAGCTCAATCCGTGAACAAAAAAGCAGATTCTTCCGCAAAATTGTTCTCCCTGCAAATCTCAGAAAAACTTTTCATACAATAATCATATACTGCCACACACTATACTTTCGAAGAAACATCCACTGTAAACAAGGTCAGTAGAGTTCATATTCTGTGCGAACACAGACGATCTATTTCGTCGATGTTAATCGGTTTTCCCCTTCATTGCATAGCATTTTCCACGTTGCCTTAACAATATCAAGGGACAGCATCTGTCCCTTGCTAAAAACCAGTACACCCTGTCGAAACACCGTGTAACGAATTTATTTCCAGTCTGGGTCCATTACAATAAAGAATATACATGCTTATAAATTCACGCTCAGGAAATACGGAATCCTAAACCGTCATACAAACCAGTACATCCTGCCGAAACACCGTGTAACGAATTAAGAAAGAATACATGCATAACCTAACGAAAGTCTGTAATTTAATCCCTAAAAACTTTTTTACTTACAGCGCGTGCGATTTGGCACAGCTGTCAATAAAGCCCTGACTCAAAAATGACGTTTGACTTAACTCAAACTCACGCACTTATTTTGCACGCAATGTAAGTAAACAAGTTTTGGAGTATTTGGGGAAAACAAAAGAAGCAAGATACAAACATATAATTGATACATAAGTTGTTTTTATCCATATGTATGTAGATGTTTGACAGTTTTTATGAATGAATTCCGTTTAATTCACAGGAATTATTCCGCCTTATAAACACAGACACAAACTTGATTCCCGTACATCTAGGATCAAACAGGATGTACGGTTTCATACACCCCTTTCACGTGTGTGTGTGTGTGTGTGTGTGTGTGTGTGTGTGTGTGTGTGTGTGTGTGTGGGGATGGGTGGGTCCTCACTCCTCAGCCACATTTCCAGAATTACTCTGTCTCATCTGCATCCAAAACCATATGAATCGCGTTTCATTGCTAATTGTATAACTTGTATAACTACAAAAGTGTCTACACGCTTGACGTCATGCTTAACTAAGTTAAAAGAACATGTAACATTCTATTGTGATAAATCTCTTCTAGGCTATTAAAAACTCTTCAGAAGTCTTAAACAAACACAAAAGGATCATTGCATCCACTGAAAGTACATACGATGTTTCTACTTTGTACACAACTCTTCCTCATGATGAAATTAATAATAAAGTTACTAAATTAATCAAGAAATTATTTTCCAGAGAAAAAAAATCATTTTGGGATGTGAAATACTGCGTCGAGATTTCCATGGTAAAATAAGAGAATGAATTTCTTAGTTTATGATATCTATATCTTTGCTGAAGCAGCTATTCACTTAAAAATCAAACGTGCCCGGCGCATGCTTGGAGTCACCCACCGACCCCCCCCCCCCCCCCCCCCAAAAAAATAAAATAAAAAAAAAAATATATATATATATATATATATAAAATTGCGATCGAAGTATGTAAAACTAGCCTAAAACTATCTATTTGTACCTTAAACCACTCCAAAAAAAACAAGAAAAACACGACCCAGAAAAAAATTCCTATCGTGTCTATATATGTATTGAAAGGTACCTACCTACGTCAGATCAGCGGCGGAAAATACAACAGTCATGTTTTTCAAAGTCTTACAGCAAAGCCAATTCAACACCGATTTCGATAATTTTGGTCTTGATCCGTTCCAAATTCCATGTGCGAAGTTGCACGGTTAGTGCTTTCATTATATATTGCTCCGTCTTGTCACTGCAAGACCGCGAACTTGAAAATACGCTAGAGCGAAACGATGTGACTCCCGCCAGAATGCATAGAAGTATACAGGGGGATCTGTATTCGTTAAACTTTTCAACACAAACGCGAATGATGCTGAAACACATTCGAAAAACATTCACTTCACCGCAGTTAAAACGGTGCTGGCTATTTCCAGTCTGCTACGAGACGCCAGTTTTCTTTCTCCAACTTTCATTTTGAACGGATGCGACCATTTTGATGTGACCCGGCTCATGTACTGTTCGATATGCAAATTGACTACTACTTCCGGGCTACAGCGAAATGGGCACCTCCGTTCATTTTTTTTGGGGGGGGGGGGGGGGTCCGTAGGTGAGTCCAAGCATGCGTCGGGCATCTTTGTTAAAAATGATATTTCGACTGTTAAAGTCGTAAGCAGAAGAACAACAGGCTCTTGCAAAAAGGATAACTTGAGACATGTAAACCCGTAAGATGGAGCATGCGGAACAAGATCAGGGAATTTACAATATTAAAATCAAAATTGTCTCTTTTGTCATAAGTTTTAGAAGAAATAATTCCATTACCAATTTAAAGTTCTAGATCAAGAAAAACTGCATAAGTGTCGGAAGGATAAGGTTTATTTATTTTGGTAAATAATAAGAAATTGCTGTACCTTTTTGTTATGGTGCTGTTCGGGGGTGGGGCTGTGTGTTTTTTGTATGTGGTGTTGTCCTGCATGCCTCACACATGTACTTGATATAATCTATTTATATTTATTTCCTTTCAGGTGCCCCTGTCACCCAAGTCCAGGCAGGTATGAGTAAGATTTTCTTGGTTACTCAATATGAGACATTCAACTTCCATACAAAATAATACAGTACAATCAGACTGTCTAAAGCGACCACTTAGTGAATAAAACAACTAATACATACAGCTACGTAATGCTGAACAAAAGTAATGTAGAAAGCTCGTATGACTTTTGTTCTGTATTAACCCTTTCCCTCATATTGACGCCTTTTGACGCCTCTTTAAAAGTCACTTTTTGAAACCATTGTGAAAAATTGAGCATTTGCTCCTAAGGGACAAATGCTCTATTTATCACAATAGTTTCAACACTATACACTTCTCCTATTTTCCTTTTCTCTATTAAATGTTCCTTTTCGGTAGATACGGGTTAAACTTCCCCTTTCGCGTCTCTTTTTGTGTTTTAATAGATACATGTACGTACATTTGCTGTACTTTCTTGTCATGGTGCTGTTCGGGATTGGGATGGGGCGTCTGTGTGTTTTGTATGTGGTGTTTCCTTCATGCCTCATACATGACGGTGCTTTTAATAATGTTATTGATATTTTTTCCTTTCAGATCCCCCTATCCACAAACTCCTGGGTAGAGATATGAATCCAGGTATGAGTAAGATTTTTCTTGGTTTCTCAATATGAGCCATTCCACTTGCCATACAAAGTAATACAATGTAATGCAGTACAACCAGACTGTCTAAAGCGACCACTTAGTGAATAAAACAGCTAATACATACAGCCACAGAATGCTAAACACAAGTAATGTAGAAAGCTCGTATAACTTCCGTTCTGTATTAACCCTTTCCCTCATATTCACACCTCTTGACGCCTCTGTAAATGTCACTTTTTGAAACCATTATATAAAGTCGTTCATCATTGTCCTGAAGCACATTTATAGCCCGTTTAGGCTCAAGACGTTTCTGTGTTTTGCTCAATAGCACTACAGCAATAACTATTTGTCACAATGGTTTCAAAACTACACAATTCTCCGTTTTGTCTTTTTCTATTAAATGCTCCTTTTCGGTAGATTTTGTCAAAGAGGCTAGGTCTAAAATAGCTTATGATGTAATGGTTTAAACTGCCCTTTGCTCCAAACACAACGTTATAAACAGAAGAACCTGTTTTAAGCTGCAGTGCGTTTATCGAACACATGAGTCTTTAAAAAGCAGTCGGTTGCTTAATGCAAGGCAGAGGTCCCACCTAATGCAATAAAGCTCATATATGAGCTTTCTGCATTTCTTTCGTCCTGTATCAAGCTACCATCTACCTTACAGACATCCTTTTGATGACCGCTTGAGACAGGTTCTCCCGTACATCTTCAGAGTGGTCATTGCAGCGATGCCGTACTGAACATTGAATGGGTTGACCTGAACGGGAATGCGAAACTCCAACGTCCTGAATCGCCATGTTTTTCAGTTTCACAAGACCAAAAGCGACAAAGCACCGATATTTCAGTATAACAAGACCAAAATCCAAAAAGCACCGATATTGCAGAATAACCACACACAGTGTCACATAGCACCGATAGTTCAGTATAACAAGACCAATGGCCACAAAACACCAATATTTCAGTATGGCCACACTTAAAATGGCATAACCCCGATGTTTCAGTTTGGGAGAGAAACACAATAAGCAGTCTTGCTTTCGTTTCCATCCTTTTTCTTTTCCTTTGTGTTATCATTACAATAGTCATGCAAATATTTATAAATAAAATATGTTTAAACCAAATGCAATTTTCACAGGAATAAAGCACAGATATAGAAATAGAGTTTGAGACAAAAAGTGAAGTCGCTGATCAGGCGTTTGATCTGGGACTGCACTATTTGTCGTGGTACATTTTTGTGTCACCTGCCGAGAGACAGTGTGTCACTTAGGGATCATTTTCCGTCGTCTGTCTGTCCATCGGTCTGTCTGTCCGTCTCTCTGTCCGTCACACTTTCTTTTTTGGCTGTAATTTCTAAACTAATCATTTGATTATAGAGCTTTTACATTTCTCGTGTGTCTTCCTCTCATTGAGGACCATTGCTGGACTAAGGTTATTTCATTTTGTTCTGATTTAACTCCAGCATGTTAACAGTGTGTGTGTGTCAGCTGCCAGCAGGTGACACATATGTTCCTCCGAACACTCTTGTTATTGATATTGGCGGCGAGAGGGTTAATGGAAGATTTATGATTATACTTATTTAATTGTTCGGATTAGCGAATTTTTACCGCAGAACATGTGTTCACCATTTTGCCCCAAGAACGCCTTCTAAAACACGTGCAAAGAGAATACACCCAAATCAGACGGCTTCTGTGGGGGCCGTCTGACTCGGCTCTGCTATGGTCGTTTATGAAATAAAATAGATCTTATTCTACAGTTTCTACCAATACCAATATATTTAGTGTGCACATGCCTTCATACAAATCTAGCTAATAATATACATGAATGTATTATTTCTTACACGAAAGTATTAATCAGTGTTTCACAGAAATTATGTTCGTGTCATATTTTGAGCATAAATACTTTTGTACTTATAATAATAATCACCATTTACTACAAACTATAAAGGGGGTATTACTCTATTATTGCCGATAGTTGTTATTGTTTTCATATCAATATGTTGTCACTATTCCTCTTCTTTCTGATTATCAAAGACTTTAACTATATCTTCACTATGTTTATCAAAGACTTTAACTATATTTTTCACTTTGTTCTCAAAATCTTTCACTACAAGTATATTTTTCAGTATGCATTTCAATGATTTTCACTACATTTGTCGCTTTGTTTTTCACCACAGGATGCGTAAGCCCCTGTTGGTCCCGCGTCCCTTGTGGAAGCGGGTACAGCTGCAACACAGCGACTAACCAATGCTGTAAATCAAAGCGGTAACATGGCTGTGTTACCCTGTATATGGTATGTATAACGCAGTTTTGTTCATTTATTCCTTTCGGTGCCAAATTTCTAATTGTCGTCTGCAATCCATTTTTGTTATATCATTCGATAAAATGAGGAAATAAGATAAATAAATGCAAATTTCAAAGGAATAAAGCACATATAGGAGCTATCCGATCAGGTTCTGCTCTGTTTCCTTAGAAGATGATATAGATCTAATTCTACACTTTCTACACACATTTAAAAATACAGCTAATCAACATGCATGATGTCATTACTTCTTACATGAATATTCATGGAGTAAAATTTTAAGCTACCGCCTGCCTTACAGACCCATAATTAGACCTATCTTAATGGCCGCTTAAGATAGGTTCTACTGTAACTTTAGTTTGCGGCGAAATGACTAGATCTATAAAATGTATTAGATAGTGGGTTAACCTTTAGTCTGCTATGGGCGGATGAGTGAATACCTATGCAAACAGTTTGGATCCAGATGAGACGTCGAGTAACTCGGCGTCTCATCAGGATCCAAACTGTTTGACACTCTAATCGCATTTCGGTAGACAAATTGGTTATAGCTTGATTTATAAAAATGCAGTAGGTGAAAGATTCTACAAAAATAATTTGCTTAGCAGGTTAACTATTTACTTGGCAGATACACCTTTTGACTCATTTGGAAACCGTGTAGATCTAGATCAGACTGTCATTATATTTGCCCTATGTTTTCAAAGACTTTCATTATAATTTTCACTTTTTCAAAGACTGTCTCTGTATTTGCTTTATGTTTTCGAAGACTGCCTAAAAAAAAGTCACTACTGTTTTCAAAAACTGGCATGATATTTGTTCAATTTGTTTCTCACCACAGTACCCGGATGCAGAGGCAGATGCCAGAGCTACATGCCTAATCCGTGTCCATATGATTACTACGGCAACAACTCAACCCTGCAATATTAATATACTCTATTGTTTTCTGTGCATGTAACATTTAACCTGCTAAGCAAAGTATTGTTTGTATAAAATGTCATCGATTTCAGTTGTCACTATTCGTTTATCTTGCGATTATTTTCAACAGCACGGTCAGAGTGTCAAACAGCTTGGATCCTGATGAGACGCCGAGTTACTCGGCGTCTCATCTGGATCCAAACTGTTTGCAACGGTAATCACACACCACCCGCCCACAGCAGGCTAAAAGTTAAACATCTATAATAGTAATATAATTATCTAAATTATAAATTTCTTTTTCTCACAATTAAAGTTTCTTTCTGCTATATTCCTCTTAATAAAACTTGCAGTTATTTCTGTCTCTCAGTCACATTTTCTACAATCCATTTATATAGCCCACTATATAGATATACATACACGAGGGTTGTCCCAAATGTCGCAGAAAACCCTAATTTCTCTTGAACCCGAAGTCAGTTTTTATTTATACCGTAAAATCTCAATTGTATGTTTGTACCCGATGGCTGTCTCAAAATGTCGCAGACGACCCAGCTTCCTCTTGAACCCGACGTCCGTTAAATTTATACAGTAAAAACACGATTATTCGAAAACTCAAATATGCATATTACTGATCCTTAACACTGTCGACAGAGTAATGCAGAGTGAAAGTTATACAGAAAAATCTAGGAAAAGCACCCTGCATTAAGATGTCACTTGCCAAATAGAAACCAATTCTTCATTACTATTTTAGAAGTACGAGTCAAATGTCGATAGTTCGAATTTTTAATAAAGAAATAAATAGACCCATGCAGACAGGTGGCTGCTTAATGCCGGTTGGAAGCCATACAGGAGCTATGTGGCTTTCACCCTGCATTAAGTTGCCACCGGTCTTGAAGATTGATAGTAATACGTATTTTAGTGTTCGAATAATCGCGAGTGTACTGTAAATAGTTTTTCCCGTACAGTTGAACCTACATATCTCGAACTTCAAGGGCCATGAAAATTACTCAGCGATAACAGAAGGTCAATGACCGCCAATATCGCAAAAATGCACCACGAAAAATAGTGCTGTTCCTGGTCAGACGCCGGCTTTTCAAGGCGGCGTCTGATGAGGGACTTCACTTTTTTGCATAAATCTCTATTTCTATATATATGTGCTTTATTCCTTTGGAATTTGTATTTATTTATCTCATTTCCTTATTTTACTGAATGAATTGCAGATGACAATTAGAAATTTTGCGCCGAAAGGGTTAATCCGATTTCTAATATGGAAAATTTCTCAAGTGTACATCTTAATGTAGGTCTAGTGTAATGTAGAAAGCTTCTGTATGAGTGTTAGGCATAACCTTTTACATGTATTAAGCTGTCATGTTTTTTCTAGATATGCAGTGATACATTTTAGAATAATTCTGTATTGCAATTTTTGGAAGGGTCGAACTTTTACTTCGAGTCATCCCGAAGTTCGAGTTATCCGAGTTTGAGGTATCCGAGTTTAACCCTTTCGCTACCAAGTTCTGTCGTCTGCTAACTTTGTCGTCTGCTACAAAATTTCATCTATTTTCATTTTATTCATTTTTGTTTCAAAAACATAGTAACAGTAACAAACAGTTTGGATCCTGATGAGACGCCGAGTTACTCGGCGTCTCATCTGGATACCAACTGTTTGCATAGGTAATCACAGATCCGGCATTGGCAGCGAAAGGGTTAACTGTATACTCGTATATAAAAGTATGCAATGAATGTTTATGACGTCATTATTTCTAACTTGAATACTGATGAGATCAATTGTTACTATGTTTTTGAAACAAAAATGAAGAAAATTAAAAGAATGAAATTTTGTTGCAGACGACAAAGTTAGCAGACGACAGAGTTTGGCAGCGAAAGGGTTAAAACGTAACTTGGGGTTATTGATACACGGCCAATAGTTTCTAAAAAAAAGTCGATAGCATCGGAAGAAGTCAAACTTTCTACAGATCCAAATTTGAGCAGACATATGTATAGTGTGTCTGATATTGAACATACATGATCAGGTAACACCCAAATGACTGCAACACTTACGGACTGGTGCAACATATTAAATCGTCTGAAATCTGGATCACGTGACACTATCTGTAACCAAAGATTTCGATAATGGCCGATGATTGCCGAATGCACTATCTTTTTCCAAATACTTTTCGTGGGAAATTCGGTGGTTTCTATATAGTTGTCTAGATATGTCAGCAGACTATACTTTTCAAATAATGCATGAATGTCCGGAATAAAACCTAATTGGGACTTACATCCTCTGAGTCTATACAGGTTAAGTCGCGTATTGAATATCTTTTTACTTAAGACTGATTTGGGCATAGCGCATATTTTTTGTACAAAACATAGTTTCCTTTTCTCAATATCTGACATGATTGGTAGCCAACCTAACATGGATAATGCCATATCTGTAAGTGTCCTCTGTGGTAAACACTGCACAGTTTTGGCAGCCATTCGCACGAACTTTTCCAGCCGAGTGATGTCGCTAGTACTTAAGCTGTTCCATAGTTCGCACCCGTACAGTACTGTTGGCAAGGAGACTTTCTTGACTACGTTACCTACCACTGCAGGACTGACGTATTTCCTAAATGGATCGACTGACAAAATAGAAAACAGAGATTTTCTTGCTTTGCTACAGCGGGATTCAACAGAATTGTTGCTTCTTAAGTTTGCTTTTAACTCGATCCCTACATGCCTAGTGTTCCGCGTCTGTTGAATTTCAATCTGCCCTAGCGAGACCTTTAGATCTGAGGGTATTTTACTGGCTAAAAACCTAGCTACTGCACTCTTAGACTGATTAAATTTAAATCGCCATTTCTTGGAATACTCATCTACAAGCTTTAACATCTCAGAAAGATTGTTTGAACTGTTAGCGACTAAAGTAACATCGTCTGCAAGTGTGGGGTTACTACACTGAAGGGAACCAATGGACGATCCTAGTCCGCTTTTGCTGAGAATGTCTAGCATTTCATTTATGTAAACAGTGTAGAGCCAGCTAGAGAGTATACTGCCCTGTCTGACCCCCTGCAGAACCTTGAAGCGCGATGACCATAAACCATTGACCATGACTTCACCGGAAATTTCTTTATAGGCATTAATTAGCCAGACTAACACCTTACCTTTTACGCCCATTCCGATGAGCTTTGAGAATAGCCCTCTGTGCCAAACGTGGTCAAATGCTGAAGTGGCATCTAAAAATGCTACGAATGTGTCATTTCCTAGTTCTTTATTGTGAAGTATAGTTTCTTGCAGGTTAAAGGGTGTCGTTAATGAACCTAAGTGTTTCTGATAACCATTTTGCTGCTTGTTTGGAAAGTGCATACATGTTGCAGAAACATGATCATCTATTTTTTTCTTTATTATAGCTTCAAATGTCTTGTAAATAATTGACAGTAACGTTACAGGCCTGTAGCTACTCACGCTTTCTTTCGGTTTTCCTTCTTTAAGTATTGGCACTATAACACCAATCTTGAAAATATCATGAGTAAATTGCGTTTCTATCATTAAATTGAAAAGTCGGGTTAGATACAAATGTAACGTATCGCCTCCGTACTTTACATGCTCACTTGATATGCAATCAGTTCCCGGTGCTTTTCTTACTTTGAGACTTTTACACTCGTTTGTGACATCTTCAAAACTGACAGGCGAAGATAGCTTTTTACTATCTTCCCAAAAGTCTGAGCTCAAGTAATGTTTAACGAGCGATTCCCTAGAAAGTTTAGATGCTTCATCGTAGCCACAGCCTGATTTCGGTACAAACAAACTCGAATAGTGATTTTCAAAGACAGATGTTATTTCAGAAGGATCAGTCAAAACCTTTCCATTATGTTCAATACATGTGATTGCGTTTGACTTTCTAGTCCTTTTCTTTTTAATTAGGTTCCAAAACAAACGTATATCAATGTCTGGCGCTTTATTCAATTGGTCATAAAACTTAGTTTCTACATCACGTACTGCTTTTTCTTGACACTTTCTAAATTTTGCTTTCGCTGCTTTGTATGCTTTATATGAATGGAACTGACTCCCCCTAGGTCTACCTTGTTGTATCCATATCAGTCTCTTATTCCTCTGAGCAGTATGTGCAACTTTGACCTCTGACGTCCAATAAGGTTTCGAATGTATATTTGTTTTACAAACAGGTAGAGTGCACCGGGCTGCTTTATGTATACAGTCGACTATGTGTGATGCCAGATATTCAACTTCGCTAATTTTTATATCATTTTTATCAACATTTAGAATGTCAAATTGCCTCAAGTTGAGATCTAGACAGATTTCGTAACGTTTAAGGAAATCTCCGTTACACTTATTCCATGCTACGGACGTTTGCACTGTTTGCTCGTATCTGTCTAATTTCAAACTCAGTTTTGTAACAATTGGTAAGTGATCTGAAACAGAACAGATGTAATTATCTACAACTACATTGTCTACAACATATTCTTTAAGACGTGCATTACTTATAACATAGTCCAACATTTTTTCAGACGGGCGAAATGTGTATCTGGGGCCCCTTGAAGGTAGAATATTAGCATTTATGTTATAAATTGCACTTGACAATAGTCTATCTCCGTCCGACCCATGATTCTGGCGTGTGGTAGAAATAACCCCATTGAAATTTCCACATATAACAACATCACCATACTCAGAATAAGTTTCATATAGACTCACTACAACACCTAAGGTCTCTTCATAATCTTCGATGCTGTAATTAACACTAGGCATATAAACTGAAAATGCAAAAATTGACAGGTTACTGTTCTTACAGAAGATCTGTACACCTACCACTCTCCTAGACGGTATCTGATCAATAGGTTTTACAGAGAACTGACAGTTTTTCTTGTACATTATGCTGACACCGCCCCTTCCGCACCCACTACCAAACGAGTCTGTATCGCTGCAAACAGTTACTGATCTATAGTTATGATGAAGTGTACTGAGAAAGGATTCGCACTGACTCTTAAGTTTATGTTCGCTTATAAATGCAAAATTAACATCGAACTTATCTAGAAGTGCACTAACACTACCAGCTTAGGACATAATGCCTCTAACGTTCCATGTAAGCAGTGTACATGTTTTGCCTGACATCAAGGGTGATTCGACAGTGCGCGCCTAAAAATACAATGACTAGTAAATAATATCTAATAACCATTAGTGTTTGACTGAGAACTGGCCGCATTTTTATTTTCACTGAAGAGCGAACTCCATCGTTGTTCACCATACCATCCACGACAATACACTTTTCTCGGCCAGAAATACATATCCTCAACCAATTGACACTGATCATAGTTAACTGTAAGCTTGGCTGCTAGATCGCCAGAGAGCGATCTTATCAGGCGAATGCCGACAGGTTTGACACCGCTGTCTAACATGTAATTATATATGCCCGTGCGATTTGACGTTGACGATATACCGCCGACATAATAACGCTGAGTCCGTTTCGAGGCCGCGCTTTCAAACACAGGGGTTTCACTGTTACTACTCCTTATTTGATGCTCATCTTTACAGGATTCTGCGTTTTGCTTACGACATTATACTCATTCTGTGTTTTATATACATGTACCTTGCTACTGCTTATTCTTACCTCTATCTTTTTGCCGTAGTTTTCCTTTTTGCTATTTTCGTTGTCATTTTTACGTTCGAATCTACGCGTTTCTCTATTGTACACTAAGCTGGTACCCGAGTGTGGCGCTTGTTTCTCACTTTCGGTTTCACTTTCTGTAGTATGCCCGGTGTTCGAAGAGTATGTTTCCCGCAATGGTGAACTATTGTCTGACACTGTCGGTTTCCCCCGGGACACTCTTTCTGCACTGTCTTTCGCCTGTGTCTTCTTTGAAGATACGACCTGTGAGTATGTCTTCTTCTGTGCGTCTTTTCTGTCTGTGTTCTCAAGAGGAGATTCTGCTATTCGACTAGAGCTGTCTGTTTTTGCAATTGTACTCTCTAATTCTGTGAGTTTATCTTCGAAATGTTTCTTCAAGTTTGTGAATGCATCATTCTGGTCACTTATGTATTTTTCGAGTTCACCGACCTTTGATCTGAAGTTCAGGTTCTGCTTATTTATATCTACTACTGATTCCTTTAACATCATTATTTCTGCTTTGAGATCCGCTAGTTCACACTGAACCGACTTGCTAACGTTTGATGACGTCATGCTATTGGCAGCTGACTTTCTGTCTGTTTGTGACGTAGCCGAGCGTTTCTTGCAAAACGTGTCGCTGATGCATCTAGTATCATTGTTCGAGATGAATGATTGAACATTGAAACAGTCTGATGCGTATTTGTAAGCTGCGGTTCCTCCTGACTTGGTAGACTTTCTTGATATTAACTGGCCGTTAGGGCAGTTTTTGAGCTGTTTGGCTTTTCTCGCTAGAATGGACCTGTACATTGATATTGTCTCTTCACAGTTGTCTGTTTCCTCCAAGAGTTTCTCGATAAACAAGTCTCTGGGTAAGTTCGCGAGATTACCTTCGAGCAGTTCGAAAAACTGTTGATTACAGATGGGTTGTGAATATGCATCGTCGTGTGATGACGTACATGCTGACATCTCTATTTGGGTATCATGCCATTTAGTATCGTCTGGGTTATCCCAGTACCCAAAGGGCTGTTCCCATAGGCCTCCACTACTTTCATTGTGCGATACGTAATCTCCATTGTTCAAGTGTACCGCCGTCAGCGTCGTATAGGTTTTTTCACCGTTACCGTTAAGTGGTAAGAAGTCATCACTATTGCCTGTGGCCATCAGTGCGTTTCTCGCTATTATCAGTCTAAATATAGCCCTGACTTTCCAATACTTCTTGACAAAGAAATATTTTTCATGTCTCTAAAGTCACAAAACAGAGATGTGTTTCCTTAGAAAAGTTCTAGGTACAGGTAGTCTTGACCATAAGCAGGCAATACTCACATTTCAGGTACTTTCTAACATTTCCTAGCAACTGAAAAATCCACTTTTGCCAAGAGAACAGACCCGTTACACTAAACAACAACCGGAACCGGAAAACTCTGAATTTAATTTGGACCACTGTACTTTTTATCATGGCAGAAACTTCAGAATCAGATCTATTTAACTCCATATGTATACACAGACTGTTTCTATAGAAGTCGTCTGTTCTGGGTATGTTTGGTTGGCTTATGGAATAAGATACATGTAGATATGATTCCACAGCTTCTGCAATGGACAAAATACCATTTCTTTACCCTAACCTGCTATGAAAAAATAATGCCTAATTTGGATCTGTTCAATTTTGACTTCTTTGCACAATTTTTGAGAAAAACTTGACCCCGTATCAAACAGCTTAGATTCTGATGAGACAACACTCGACCCCGTATCAAACAGCTTAGATTCTGATGAGACAACACTTGACCCCGTATCAAACAGCTTGGATACTGGTGAGACAACACTTGACCCCGTATCAAACAGCTTAGATTCTGATGAGACAACACTTGACCCCGTATCAAACAACTTGGATTCTGATGAGACAACACTTGACCCCGTATCAAACAGCTTGGATACTGGTGAGACAACACTTGACCCCGTATCAAACAGCTTGGATACTTATGAGACGAAGAATTTTTGACGTTTCTAGATCTCAGCTGTTTACAAATACATCATAAAATTTAGCTAATAAATATTCATGATGTCGTTATTTCTTACATGAATATGCAGTAGGTAAAGTGTTACCTGATACACAGATTCCACAGTTTCATATTAACTTTTTTGTTTGCTGCACACTGATCCATGATTCCCCATTCAAATAGTTTAGATCCATATCAGACTTCGAGTAACTCGGCTTCTCATCAAGATCCAAACTGTTTGCATTGGTTGTCACAGATTTGTTTATATTAACAGGCCCCGTCAGTCTCTCTTCGACGACCTCTAAGATAGATGGAAGTGTTAAACCTGCCAGATTTACTACCAATTATATTCAATTGGACGGATTGTGGATTGTTTTCAAAATCACTCTATAAGTCGCTCTATATGGATTATGTTTTCAACATCACACTATAAGTCGCTCTAAATGGATTTTTTCTAATATATCTTTTAAATTCGCCTTAAATTTGCTGGATAAGGATTGATAGTGCTTGTATGTGTGTGCGTTCAAAATAGGGCGACATATTCATATAGTTTTGACATACATCTAGGGTCGACTTATACCTAGTCTACGTATAGTTAGTTTCGACATAAACAATAATATAGACTTATACCCAGGTTCGACCTACACCTAGTGTCGACTTATACATAAATATAACTGGTATCGAGTTATACCTAGATGCGACTTTATACATTGTCGAAATATACATAGTGCCGACATATAGCTAAGTCAACTTATTCGACTTATAGTTCAGGTAAGATTTATACCTAGGTGCGACCTATACCACGGACGACTTATAGTTTGTTTCGACTTATGCCTAGGAACGGCTTATTCCTAGTATCGACTTGAAGTTAGTACCCACTAAGTTTCAGATCCTTGATATAAGTCGCACCTAGATTTAAGTCAATGCTATGACTAGTAGTGTAGCAAACAGGACTTCTGTCGCCCCGTACTTCATTCTCAGTGTTGTTATACCTTCTGATCCTTCGAGATTATGAATTTCAGTACTACTTGTTCTGGAAATTGAATACCGCTTAAGCCGGTGCTAGGGGGCGTGAGCAGTGTTGCACTTTCAATTACTGCTCATGAACAGACTCAATAAAACCGAGTCTGCAATTTTCTCTTTTTGTGTTGCAATTTTTGCGTTCGGGGGATCAACACCCTTCAGAATTTATAATCTTCACAACAGCAGGTGTTAAGTGCTTGTGTGGCGGCCGTAAAACGTCGCCCCATACTTCATTCTCAGTGTTGTTATACCTTCTGATCCTTCGAGATCATGAATTTCAGTACTTCTTGTTCTGGAAATTGAATACCGCTTAAGCCGGTGCTAGGGGGCGTGAGCAGTGTTGCACTTTCAATTACTGCTCATGAACAGACTCAATAAAACCGAGTCTGCAATTTTCTCTTTTTGTATTGCAATTTTTGCTTTCGGGGGATCAACACCCTTCAGAATTTGGTATCTTGCATATTTAGGGGGTCAACCGGTCTATGAAATATAACAAGATGTGTCATATATCAAAATGTTTGTCCGGGACTGTATAATTTGAAAACGATGTTCGTTAGTGCCAAAGTGATTGGAGTCGACAGAAATCCAAGATGGCCGCCAAAATTGAGAAAACAACCAAGTTTACCCAATTCCTGCATTACTCCGGTATATTTGCATATGTGTAATCCAAAACTGTTTTGTTTTAAGCGTAAACAAATCTTCTTCAAATTATTTACTTTCAATCGTTTAATAATGTACAGATTAAGGTCAATTTCAAGGTCAAGTTCAAGGTCAATGGCCAATTTATATAAAAAATGGCCATTTAAAAAGTTTTTTAATGTGAAACACTCCTTTCAAAAACAAAATACCATTTATTGTATTCTAACACGTATGTATAGCACTTTTCCTTTAAGATATATGGTTGCCATTGTTATATCAAAGAGTGTGGATCACATGTCTGTGATGTGCATTTGCCATTTTTTCACAATAAGTGGAACTGATGATGCATGCTAAATAGATATCAACTGAATTTATTGTAACACATTCCAATGGAAACCAATTAAACCAAAAATAGTTGTTTTGTTACTATGAAGTAATTATATTTTCGTAAGAAATGCAAAGTAACCCCCACCCCACCCACCCCTTGTATATGATTTAGCCACTATTTATGTAGTCTGCTTCAATGTCATCTGGTGAATAAATCGCAAGTAAGAACAAGAAAGCGGCGGATTCTTCAGAAAAAATACCAACAGGCGTGTATGAAATTTTTTTTTCTTTTTCAAAGAGAGTACCGCCTTGGCTCGGTCAGTAGCAAAATTGTTTATTTCTTTCTGTTTTGAAATTGTAAAGCAAACTATTTCTTTGTTACGGAGTGATCGCCGTGAAGTTGTCGGTTCTGTTGAAATGGTCGGCTTTTAGTCGATCTAAAACCATTTATTTATACACCGTAATTTGTCTAATTTGTAGGATTCTTACTCTTAAGTTGGCCAAACTTTAAAAAGCAAGTATACGTTATTTCTTAAAAGTAGCTTAAAATCGGCATTAAACCAAAAAACAATACATTTGAATGTGCATTTACAACCTCCAGCACAGTTATCTCCCTTTATAGCTACGCTGAAGCACAAAGTGTCTAATATTTGTCTTTTTATTGGGGGGGGGGAGATTTTTAACTAGCGTCTTTGTAATTTACAAAGATATGAGTGGTGATATCCAACTGTGTACAGGGAAACTCAGATGAAATCATTGTTTTAATAAAATAAATTATGTGTGCAGTAGTCTGTAATTGGTGTAAAGTAACAGGAGGAAACTTGTAGCCTGGAGCATACTCGAACCCGGGACCGTTTACTTGGCGAGTGCTCTACCAACTGAGCTACCCAGGCTGCTTGCTATACGAGCTCCACACACCAGAACCACAGCAGAGGAAGGGTATGCAGCTATGTATTTCAACTAGTTGTTAATGTTGATGTTGAAACTCATAAATGATGATAATACAGAGTGAGTCTGCTTATTTGTCTATTTTCTATAGTCTGACACTATACACATCAGGTCACCGTCAGACGAAGCTTAATAATGGTGACGACCTTTGCATATGCTATGGTATAATAAATATTGTTTGTGTCACCTAGGGATCACTTTTCTGTCGTATGTCCGTCTGTCTGTCTGACCGTCCGTCAGTCACACTTTTTTTTTATTGTAATCACTTCTCCCAGCAGCTGGCACATTTGTTCATTTGAGCACTCTTGTTCTATTTTGGAGCGATCAAGTTTATTATTATTGTATTAACTATTGTTCGTTAAATAATTATTCAGCAGTAATTTGTTCTCCATCTTTGCATATTACGTAACATTTGTTCAGACACCACATCATAAATGTGCTGTCTGATATGTGTCTACATTGTCTGTTTTCATTGTGTTTCTTATCTTGTAAATGTTTTAATTTAATCCAATTGTTCTAACAAGAATGTTAAGACTTGCATAGCGAATAAAAAGATATTTCAACTTTTTGGACCAACTGTATAAATGTTAAAACACATGATTAGTGAATACGAATGTCGTAACATATACAATTAAGCACGTGTTTATATTGTAGGTCCTTATCTTGACAAGATTTGGTGCAAATGCAGATAATGAAGGTCAGCCAACCACAATACAGTAAAGTCTCTTTAAGCCAGAATTTCGAATTAACATCATCGTCGATCTTTAACCCATTTGCGTCTAGTGGATACTTCCATATTTATATATTGGATTAGTCCATGTTTTATCTAATGGATGCCTGGCCTAAATTTTCAATTTCGTTTTGTTTTATACTGAAATTCCTATCAGCAAACAGTGTAAACTCTGATCAGACATCGCATTGTGCGGCGTCTGATCAGAGTCTACACTGTTTGCCTACGTCCCATATATGGGATCGTGGGCGCAAATAGGTTAAGACAGATTTCAACTTAAATAATGATAGCTCCAGGCCTAACCCAGCAAACTGCATACAACGCTATAATCGTCTTTACTAAATGACATGTTTTGAGGAGTTTTACAACATAACATTTTGTTAAATAGCAGATCCGTTGAACTCTGTAAAACATTGTCTTCTGCAACAAGCTTGGACTTCAACAATCTTCCGTGTTTCAAATTTTATTTCAAACATCCTATCAAATTGTCGGAATCTCAGTTGGAATCAAAACTGACTGTTAATGTAGTCTAATTTTCGTCGTTGGAAGCGAAAATGTTAAATCTAATTTCCGAATTACGGAGCTATATACTATGAACGAATTTAACCCTTACAGTGTGGGACCCGAGTCACTAATGTCCTTTGCAAACAGTGTAGACCCAGATGAGAGGGCCCCTAGGGTCTACACTGTTTGTCATGTTACACCTTTCTTTAGAAAACATCCCTAACTATTCACTATAAACTTGACCTATTTGAATTTTGGAAGAGTCCATTTGAAAATTCAGCGTTGTAAGGGTTAAATGTATTTGACATGGTGTTTTTGGTATCATTATTTTGCAGATACAATCATTGTAATATAGCTGTTGAAAAACTATATGTTCTGACCAGGGGTATCCTTAGCTGCCTACGTTCTTTATCCAGGACGCTGGATATAAATGGTCAACATTAGTTAACAAATATCCGGGTATTAAATTGCAAAAATAGAACCGAAGTCAGGTAGTTAAATAAGACATTACACACTAATGTCCGTGGCAACGGTTATTGGAGTTGTCTGCCTGACATTCCTCGCACATCCATATAAACCCACACACCAATGACATAACAGCATAATTATAATATGTTTCCTGTGTCACTTAAACATGAAAAATGGATTGGTTCCAACTTTTCATATCGATCAGTTTACAGTAGACAATATGCGAGTGTATGGATTAAGTTAAGGTATCTTAACTTTTAGTACACTATGTGCGACCTAACTGACAGTTGTAAACAGGTTTGCTCAAGGTTGTGCTAATCGACATCGCATCAGGATGTAATGTGGTTAACGCCCTGTCAGCGATCATCTATCCACATGGTAATTACACGCAAATAGCAGATAATTCCTTAATGCAGGGTAAAGTTAATGCCTAAATCACCTTATTAACTGTTATTTATATTCAATTCAATTCAATTTCTTTATTGCATAAAACATACATAATATGCTTATAGCAAACACGATAAAGAATACAATACAGTGATATATGAACATGTTAATAGACAAAAACGAATGCTAGATCTATACATTTTCAAAAAGAATACACACATGCCTACGATGACATAAGATGAGAGTGTATCGATGTCATGGGTCTACATTGGTTGCAAAGCCAAACACAAATATGCACGTACTAATTAATTTTTAGCTAAAACGTTCATGTGTGTATGTGCCGTAGTATTCGACCTCCTTCCCTTATAATCGGACATAACGATAATAATAGCGGACATTTCGAAAATACAACAGTTGCCATAAATTTGGTGTGCTTAGAATTATAACAATGGATTAATATAATATTTATACAGGTTATTTAAATATATGGGCGACCTAGTCATAGCATTGACTTCAATCTAGGTGCGACTTGTATCAAGGATCTGAAACTTAGTGTCTACTAACTTTAAGTCGATACTAGGAATAAGCCGTTCGTAGGCATAAGTCGAAACAAACTATAAGTCGTCCGTGGTATAGGTCGCACCTATGTATAAATCTTACCTGAGCTATAAATCGAATAAGTTGACTTAGCTATAAGTCGGCACTAGGTATATTTCGACAATATATAAAGTCGCATCTAGGTATAACTCGATACCGGATATATCTATGTATAAGTCGACACTAGGTGTAGGTTGAACCTGGGTATAAGTCTATATTATTGTTTATGTCGGAACTAACTATACGTTGACTAGGTATAAGTCGACCCTAGATGTATGTCAAAACTATATGAATATGTCGCCTTATTTTGAACGCACACACATACACGCACTATCCAGCAAATTTAAGGCGAATTTAAAAGATATTTTAGAAAAAAATCCATTTAGAGCGACTTATAGTGTGATGTTGAAAACATAATCCATATAGAGCGACTTATAGAGTGATTTTGAAAACAATCCACAATCCGTCCAATTGAATAAATTGGTAGTAAATATGGCAGGTTTAACACTTCCATCTATCTTCGAGGTCCTCGAAGAGAGACTGACGGGGCCTGCCAATATGAACAAATCTGTGACAACCAATGCAAACAGTTTGGATCTTGATGAGAAGCCGAGTTACTCGAAGTCTCATATTTATCTAAACTATTTGAATGGGTAATCATGGATCAGTCTGCAGCAAAAAAAAAGTTCATATGATTCTATGGAATCTGTGTATCAGGTTACACTTTACCTACTGCATATTCATGTAAGAAATAACGACATCATGAATATTTATTAGCTGAATTTTATGATGTATTTGTAAACAGCTGAGATCTAGAAACGTCAAAAATTCTTCGTCTCATAAGTATCCAAGCTGTTTGATACGGGGTCAAGTGTTGTCTCACCAGTATCCAAGCTGTTTGATACGGGATCAAGTGTTGTCTCACCAGTATCCAAGCTGTTTGATACGGGGTCAAGTGTTGTCTCATCAGAATCTAAGCTGTTTGATACGGGGTCAAGTGTTGTCTCACCAGTATCCAAGCTGTTTGATACGGGGTCAAGTGTTGTCTCATCAGAATCCAAGTTGTTTGATACGGGGTCAAGTTTTTCTCAAAAATTGTGCAAAGAAATCAAAATTGAACAGATCCAAATTAGGCATTATTCTTTCATAGCAGGTTAGGGTAAAGAAATGGTATTTTGGCCATTGCCGAGGTTGTGGAATCATATCTACATGTATCTTATTCCATAAGCCAACCAAACATACCCAGAACAGAAGACTTCTATAGAAACAGCCTGTGTATACATATGGAGTTAAATAGATCTGGGTCCATGCTTATAAAGCTTTTTAGTTGAGTGTGAGTTCGTTCTCAAGCTTTTGATTGGTCAGATTTGAGTTCTCAAGCTTTTGATTGGTCAGATTTGAGCCAAAGGTTTGAGAACGAACTCAGACTCAACTAAATGTTTTATAAGCATGGACCCTGATTCTAATGTTTCTGCCATGATAAAAAGTACAGTGGTCCAAAACAAATTCAGCTAATTAATATTCATGATGTCAAATTTTCTTACATGGATAATCATGGCGTAAATAGTTAATATCTTTTAAGCGTTTTGCAATGAAGTAAAAACGTTTCTATGCTGAACTTTGTTTCAAACTAGTGAATCTGGCCTTTAATCTGGATCGACACTGTTTGCTAATTCAGATCACGAAATAACGAAAAGGCCATTAATAACAAAGGGAAGGTATTGAATTGCACAAGAATAATTAGTAAAGAAGAGTCGCTTCCCTTTAGTATGATTTCTTATTGTGGAGAATAAAACAACGGATTTAACCGCTAGCCTCCTGATAAACATGATGCCTGCTCAACATATGGTCGTCAGTGTTTTTATTTACTTTCAATTCCTTTAACCACTGTGAAAAAATAATGTCTGCTCAAATTTGGATCTGTTTAAATTGTCACTTCTTCCGATGCGATCGATTGTTTTAGAAACTATTGGCCGTGTATCACTAACCCCAAGTTACGTTTCAACCCTTTCGCTGCCAAACTCTGTCGTCTGCTAACTTTGTCGTCTGCAACAAAATTTCAATATTTTGATTTTCTTCATTTTTGTTTCAAAAACATATTAACAGTAACAAACAGTTTGGATCCTGATGAGACGTCGAGTTACTCGGCGTCTCATCTGGATCCAAACTGTTTGCATAGGTAATCACAGATTGGGCATTGGCAGCGAAAGGGTTAACAATTGATCTCATCAGTATTCAAGTTAGAAATAATGACGTCATAAACATTCATTGCACACTTTTATATACGAGTATACAGTTAACCCTTTCGCTGCCAATGCCGGATCTGTGATTACCTATGCAAACAGTTTGTATCCAGATGAGACGCCGAGTAACTCGGCGTCTCATCAGGATCCAAACTGTTTGTTACTGTTACTATGTTTTTGAAACAAAACTGAAGAAAATAAAAAAGATGAAATTTTGTAGCAGACGACAAAGTTAGCAGACGACAGAACTTGGCAGCGAAAGGGTTAAACTCGGATACCTCAAACTCAGACAAGATGTGTTTGTGAAACACTATGCCCCCTCGATATGATATTTGACCCTGAAGGATGACCTTGATCTTGACATGTCACTCCTCAAACTGTGAAGCTCCATGGGGTACACATGCATACCAAATATCAAGTCTGTATCTCTACTGGTTCAAAAGTTATGGTGACCTTTGACCATGAAGGATGACCTTGACCTTGACATGTCACCCCTCAAACTGTGCAGCTTCATGAGATACACATACATACCAGTATCAAGGCGGTATATCTACTGGTTCAAAAGTTATGGCCAATGTTAATGTTGGTGACTTTTGACCTTCAAAAATGACATTGACCTTGACATGTCACCCCTCAAACTGTGCAGCCAAATGAGAAACACATGTATACCAACTGTCAAGTCTGTATATCTACTGGTTCAAAAGTTATGGCAAATGTTAAAGTCGGTGACCTTTGACCATGAAAGATGACCTTGACCATGACATGTCACCCCAAACTGTGCAGCATCATGAGATACACATGTATACCAAATGTCAAGTCTGTATCTCTACTGGTTCAAATGTTATGGCCAATGTTAAAGTCGGTGAGCTTTGACCCTGAAAGATGACATTGACGTTGACATGTCACCCCAAACTGTGCAGTTCATGAGATACACATGCATACCAAATGTCCAGTCTGTATCTCTATTGACTCAAAAGTTATGGCCAATTTGAAGTTGGTGACCTTTAACTCTGAAGGATGACCTTGACATGTCACCCCTCAAACTGTGCAGCTTCATGAGATACAAAAGCATGCCACATATCAAGTCTCTATCTGTATTGGTTCAAAAGTTATTGCCAATGTTAAAGTCGGTGAGCTTTGACCCTGAAAGATGACCTTGACGTTGACATGTCACCCCAAACTGTGCAGTTCATGAGATACACATGCATACCAAATGTCCAGTCTGTATCTAAAGGTTCAAAAGTTATGGCCAATGTTAAAGTCGGTGACCTTTGACCCTAAAAGATGACCTTGACGTTGACATGTCACCCTAAAATGTGCAGCTTCATGAGATACACATGCATACCAAATATCAAGTCTCTATCTCTATTGACTCAAAAGTTATGGCCAATTTGAAGTTGGTGACCTTTGACTCTGAAGGATGACCTTGACATGTCACCCCTCAAACTGCAGCTTCATGAGATACAAAAGCATGCCACATATCAAGTCTCTATCTGTATTGGTTCAAAAGTTATTGCCAATGTTAAAGTCGGTGAGCTTTGACCCTGAAAGATGACCTTGACGTTGACATGTCACCCCAAACTGTGCAGTTCATGAGATACACATGCATACCAAATGTCCAGTCTGTATCTAAAGGTTCAAAAGTTATGGCCAATGTTAAAGTCGGTGACCTTTGACCCTAAAAGATGACCTTGACGTTGACATGTCACCCTAAAATGTGCAGCTTCATGAGATACACATGCATACCAAATATCAAGTCTCTATCTCTATTGACTCAAAAGTTATGGCCAATTTGAAGTTGGTGACCTTTGACTCTGAAGGATGACCTTGACATGTCACCCCTCAAACTGCAGCTTCATGAGATACAAAAGCATGCCACATATCAAGTCTCTATCTGTATTGGTTCAAAAGTTATTGCCAATGTTAAAGTCGGTGATTTGACCCATACGTTTGACCTCTGACATTTAAGAATGACCTTGACCTTGACATGTCACCCCTCAAAATGTGCGGCTTTATGAGATGCATATGTATGCCAAATATCAAGTCTCTATCTGTACTGGCTCAAAAGTTATGACCAATGTTAAAGTTACAGACAAGCAACAGACTATTTGAACTTTTACCCTGAAGGTTGACATTGACCTTGACATGTCATCCTCAAAATGTGCGGGTTTATGCGATACATATGCATTCCAAATATCAAGTCACTAGCTGTACTGACTCGAAAGTTATGACCAATGTTAAAGTTACAGACAAAGAAACAGACAATTTGACCTTTGACCCTGAAGGATGACGTTGACCTTGACCTGTCACCCCTCAAATGAGATACACAAGCATGCCAAATATCAAGTCTCTATCTCTACTGGTCCAAAAGTTATGGCCAATGTTAAAGTTGGTGATTTGACCCATATATTGACCTCTGACCTTGAAGGTTGACCTTGACCTTGACATGTCACCCCTCAACATTTGCGGCTTTATGAGATGCATAGGCATGCCAAATATCAAGTCTCTATCTGTACAGGCTCAAAAGTTGTGACCAATGTTAAAGTTGCGTTAAAGTAACAGTCAAAGAAACAGACAATTTGACCTTTGACCCTGAAGAATGACATTGACCTTAATATTTCACCCCTCAAAATGTGCAGCTTTATGAGATACACAAGCATGCCAAATATCAAGTCTCTATCTCTACTGGTCCAAAAGTTATGGTCAATGTTAAAGTCGGTGATTTGACCCATATATTTGACCTTTGACCTTGAAGGATGACCTTGACAAGTCACCTCTCAACATGTGCGGCTTTATGAGATACATATGCATGCCAAATATCAAGTCTCTGTCTGTACTGGCTCAAAAGTTATGACCAATGTTAAAGTTGCTGACAAACAAACAGACAAACGGACAAACAGACAAACAGACAGACAAACATACAGGGCAAAAACAATATGCCCCCCCAGATCAGATCTGGGGGGGGGGGCATAATAACTCGAACTTCGGGATGACTCGAAGTAAAAGTTCGACCCTTCCAAAATTTGCAATACAGAATTATTCTAAAATGTATCACTGCATATCTAGAAAAAACATGACAGCTTAATACATGTAAAATGTTATGCTAAACACTCATACAGAAGCTTTCTGCATTACACTAGACCTACATTAAGCTGTACACTTGAGAAATTTTCCATATTAGAAATCGGATTAACCCTTTCGGCGCAAAATTTCTATTTGTCATCTGCAATTCATTCAGTAAAATAAGGAAATGAGATAAATAAATACAAATTCCAAAGGAATAAAGCACATATATATAGAAATAGAGATTGATGCAAAAAAGTGAAGTCCCTCATCAGACGCCGCCTTGAAAAGCCGGCGTCTGATCAGGAACAGCACTATTTTTCGTGGTGCATTTTTGCGATATTGGCGGTCATTGACCTTGTGTTATCGCTGAGTAATTTTCATGGCCCTTGAAGTTCGAGATATTTAGGTTCAACTGTACGGGAAAAACTATTTATACAGTACACTCGCGATTATTCGAACACTAAAATACGTATTACTATCAATCTTCAAGACCGGCGGCAACTTAATGCAGGGTGAAAGCCACATAGCTCCTGTATGGCTTCCAACCGGCATTAAGCAGCCACCTGTCTGTATGGGTCTATTTGTTTCTTTATTAAAAATTCGAACTATCGACATTTGACTCGTACTTCGAAAATAGTAATGAAGAATTGGTTTCTATTTGGCAAGTGGCATCTTAATGCAGGGTGATTTTCCTAGATTTTTCTGTGTGACTTTCACTCTGCATTACTCTGTCGACAGTGTTAAGGATCAGTAATATGCATATTTGAGTTTTCGAATAATCGTGTTTTTACTGTATAAATTTAACGGACATCGGGTTCAAGAGGAAGCTGGGTCGTCTGCGACATTTTGAGACAGCCATCGGGTACAAACATACAATTGAGATTTTACGGTATAAATAAAAACTGACTTCGGGTTCAAGAGAAATTAGGGTTTTCTGCGACATTTGGGACAACCCTCGTGTATGTATATCTATATAGTGGGCTATATAAATGGATTGTAGAAAATGTGACTGAGAGACAGAAATAACTGCAAGTTTTATTAAGAGGAATATAGCAGAAAGAAACTTTAATTGTGAGAAAAAGAAATTTATAATTTAGATAATTATATTACTTGTGTAGATGTTTAACTTTTAGCCTGCTGTGGGCGGGTGTGTGATTACCGTTGCAAACAGTTTGGATCCAGATGAGACGCCGAGTAACTCGGCGTCTCATCAGGATCCAAGCTGTTTGACACTCTGACCGTGCTGTTGAAAATAATCGCAAGATAAATGAATATTGACACTGAAATCGATGACATTTTATACAAACAATACTTTGCTTAGCAGGTTAAATGTTACATGCACAGAAAGCAATAGAGTATATTAATATTGCAGGGTTGAGTTGTTGCCGTAGTAATCATATGGACACGGATTAGGCATGTAGCTCTGGCATCTGCCTCTGCATCCGGGTACTGTGGTGAGAAACAAATTGAACAAATATAATGCCAGTTTTTGAAAACAGTAGTGAATTTTTTTGAGGCAGTCTTCGAAAACATAAAGCAAATACAGAGACAGTCTTTGAAAAAGTGAAAATTATAATGAAAGTCTTTGAAAACATAGGGCAAATATAATGACAGTCTGATCTAGATCTACACGGTTTCCAAATGAGTCAAAAGGTGTATCTGCCAAGTAAATAGTTAACCTGCTAAGCAAATTATTTTTGTAGAATCTTTCACCTACTGCATTTTTATAAATCAAGCTATAACCAATTTGTCTACCGAAATGCGATTAGAGTGTCAAACAGTTTGGATCCTGATGAGACGCCGAGTTACTCGACGTCTCATCTGGATCCAAACTGTTTGCATAGGTATTCACTCATCCGCCCATAGCAGACTAAAGGTTAACCCACTATCTAATACATTTTATAGATCTAGTCATTTCGCCGCAAACTAAAGTTACAGTAGAACCTATCTTAAGCGGCCATTAAGATAGGTCTAATTATGGGTCTGTAAGGCAGGCGGTAGCTTAAAATTTTACTCCATGAATATTCATGTAAGAAGTAATGACATCATGCATGTTGATTAGCTGTATTTTTAAATGTGTGTAGAAAGTGTAGAATTAGATCTATATCATCTTCTAAGGAAACAGAGCAGAACCTGATCGGATAGCTCCTATATGTGCTTTATTCCTTTGAAATTTGCATTTATTTATCTTATTTCCTCATTTTATCGAATGATATAACAAAAATGGATTGCAGACGACAATTAGAAATTTGGCACCGAAAGGAATAAATGAACAAAACTGCGTTATACATACCATATACAGGGTAACACAGCCATGTTACCGCTTTGATTTACAGCATTGGTTAGTCGCTGTGTTGCAGCTGTACCCGCTTCCACAAGGGACGCGAGACCAACAGGGGCTTACGCATCCTGTGGTGAAAAACAAAGCGACAAATGTAGTGCAAATCATTGAAATGCATACTGAAAAATATACTTGTAGTGAAAGATTTTGAGAACAAAGTGAAAAATATAGTTAAAGTCTTTGATAAACATAGTGAAGATATAGTTAAAGTCTTTGATAATCAGAAAGAAGAGGAATAGTGACAACATATTGATATGAAAACAATAACAACTATCGGCAATAATAGAGTAATACCCCCTTTATAGTTTGTAGTAAATGGTGATTATTATTATAAGTACAAAAGTATTTATGCTCAAAATATGACACGAACATAATTTCTGTGAAACACTGATTAATACTTTCGTGTAAGAAATAATACATTCATGTATATTATTAGCTAGATTTTTATGAAGGCATGTGTACACTAAATGTTTTGGTATTGGTAGAAACTGTAGAATAAGATCTATTTTATTTCATAAACGACCATAGCAGAGCCGAGTCAGACGGCCCCCAAAGAAGCCGTCTGATTTGGGTGTATTCTCTTTGCACGTGTTTTAGAAGGCGTTCTTGGGGCAAAATGGTGAACACATGTTCTGCGGTAAAAATTCGCTAATCCGAACAATTAAATAAGTATAATCATAAATCTTTCATTAACCCTCTCGCCGCCAATATCAATAACAAGAGTGTTCGGAGGAACATATGTGTCACCTGCTAGCAGCTGACACACACACTGTTAACATGCTGGAGTTAAATCAGAACAAAATGAAATAACCTTAGTCCAGCAATGGTCCTCAATGAGAGGAAGACACACGAGAAATGTGAAAGCTCTATAATGATTAGTTTAGAAATTACAGCCAAAAAAGAAAGTGTGACGGACAGAGAGACGGACAGACAGACCGATGGACAGACAGACGACGGAAAATGATCCCTAAGTGACACACTGTCTCTCGGCAGGTGACACAAAAATGTACCACGACAAATAGTGCAGTCCCAGATCAAACGCCTGATCAGCGACTTCACTTTTTGTCTCAAACTCTATTTCTATATCTGTGCTTTATTCCTTTGAAAATTGCATTTGGTTTAAACATATTTTATTTATAAATATTTGCATGAATATTGTATTGATAACACAAAGGAAAAGAAAAAGGATGGAAACGAAAACAAGACTGCTTATTGTGTTTCTCTCCCAAACTGAAACATCGGGGTTATGCCATTTTAAGTGAGGCCATACTGAAATATTGGTGTTTTGTGGCCATTGGTCTTGTTATACTGAACTATCGGTGCTATGTGACACTGTGTGTGGTTATTCTGCAATATCGGTGCTTTTTGGATTTTGGTCTTGTTATACTGAAATATCGGTGCTTTGTCGCTTTTGGTCTTGTGAAACTGAAAAACATGGCGATTCAGGACGTTGGAGTTTCGCATTCCCGTTAAGGTCAACCCATTCAATGTACAGTACGGCATCGCTGCAATGACCACTCTGAAGATGTACGGGAGAACCTGTCTCAAGCGGTCATCAAAAGGATGTCTGTAAGGTAGATGGTAGCTTGATACAGGACGAAAGAAATGCAGAAAGCTCATATATGAGCTTTATTGCATTAGATGGGACCTCTGCCTTGCATTAAGCAACCGACTGCTTTTTAAAGACTCATGTGTTCGATAAATGCACTGCAGCTTAAAACAGGTTCTTCTGTTTATAACGTTGTGTTTGGAGCAAAGGGCAGTTTAAACCATTACATCATAAGCTATTTTAGACCTAGCCTCTTTGACAAAATCTACCGAAAAGGAGCATTTAATAGAAAAAGACAAAACGGAGAATTGTGTAGTTTTGAAACCATTGTGACAAATAGTTATTGCTGTAGTGCTATTGAGCAAAACACAGAAACGTCTTGAGCCTAAACGGGCTATAAATGTGCTTCAGGACAATGATGAACGACTTTATATAATGGTTTCAAAAAGTGACATTTACAGAGGCGTCAAGAGGTGTGAATATGAGGGAAAGGGTTAATACAGAACGGAAGTTATACGAGCTTTCTACATTACTTGTGTTCAGCATTCTGTGGCTGTATGTATTAGCTGTTTTATTCACTAAGTGGTCGCTTTAGACAGTCTGGTTGTACTGCATTACATTGTATTACTTTGTATGGCAAGTGGAATGGCTCATATTGAGAAACCAAGAAAAATCTTACTCATACCTGGATTCATACCTCTACCCAGGAGTTTGTGGATAGGGGGATCTGAAAGGAAAAAATATCAATAACATTATTAAAAGCACCGTCATGTATGAGGCATGAAGGAAACACCACATACAAAACACACAGACGCCCCATCCCAATCCCGAACAGCACCATGACAAGAAAGTACAGCAAATGTACGTACATGTAGCTATTAAAACACAAAAAGAGACGCGAAAGGGGAAGTTTAACCCGTATCTACCGAAAAGGAACATTTAATAGAGAAAAGGAAAAATAGGAGAATTGTATAGTGTTGAAACTATTGTGATAAATAGAGCATTTGTCCCATAGGAGCAAATGTTCAATTTTTCACAATGGTTTCAAAAAGTGACTTTTAAAGAGGCGTCAAAAGGCGTCAATGTCAATATGAGGGAAAGGGTTAATATAGAACAAAAGTCATACGAGCTTTCTACATTACTTTTGTTCAGCATTACGTAGCTGTATGCATTAGTTGTTTTATTCACTAAGTGGTCGCTTTAGACAGTCTGATTGTACTGTATTATTTTGTATGGAAGTTGAATGTCTCATATTGAGTAACCAAGAAAATCTTACTCATACCTGCCTGGACTTGGGTGACAGGGGCACCTGAAAGGAAATAAATATAAATAGATTATATCAAGTACATGTGTGAGGCATGCAGGACAACACCACATACAAAAAACACACAACCCCCACCCCCGAACAGCACCATAACAAAAAGGTACAGCAAATTCTTTTTATTTACCACCAAAGAACTCAAAATAAATAAACCTTATCCTTCCGACACTTATGCAGTTTTTCTTGATCTAGCACTTTAAATTGGTAATGGAATTATTTCTTCTAAAATTTATGACAAAAGAGACAATTTTGATTTTAATATTGTAAATTCCCTGATCTTGTTCCGCATGCTCCATCTTACGGGTTTACATGTCTCAAGTTATCCTTTTTGCAAGAGCCTGTTGTTCTTCTGCTTACGACTTGAACAGTCGAAATATCATTTTTAACAAAGATGCCCGACGCATGCTTGGACTCACCTACGGAACCCCCCCCCTCCCCCCCCCCCCCCCAAAAAAAAGGAACGGAGGTGGCCATTTCGCTGTAGCCCGGAAGTAGTAGTTAATTTGCATATCGAACAGTACATGAGCCGGGTCACAGCAAAATGGTCGCATCCGTTCAAAATGAAAGTTGGAGAAAGAAAACTGGCGTCTCGTAGCAGACTGGAAATAGCCAGCACCGTTTTAACTGCGGTGAGTTGAATGTTTTTCGAATGTGTTTCAGCATCATTCGCGTTTGTGTTGAAAAGTTTAACGAATACAGATCCCCCTGTATACTTCTATGCATTCTGGCGGGAGTCACATCGTTTCGCTCTAGCATATTTTCAAGTTCGCGGTCTTGCAGCGACAAGACGGAGCAATATGTAATGAAAGCACTAACTGTGCAGCTTAGCACATGGAATTTAGAACGGATCAAGACCAAAATTATCGAAATCGGTGTTGAATTGGCTTTGCTGTAAGACTTTGAAAAACATGACTGTTGTATTTTCCGCCGCTGATCTGACGTAGAACTTAGGTACCTTTCAATACATATATAGACACGATAGGAATTTTTTTCCGGGTCGTGTTTTTCTTGTTTTTTGGAGTGGTTTAAGGTACAAATAGATAGTTTTAGGCTAGTTTTACATACTTCGATCGCAATTTTTATATATATATATATTTTTTAATTTTTTTTTTTTTTTTTTTTTTTTTTTGGGGGGGGGGGGTCGGTGGGTGACTCCAAGCATGCGCCGGGCACGTTTGATTTTTAAGTGAATAGCTGCTTCAGCAAGGATATAGATATCATAAACTAAGAAATTCATTCTCTTATTTTACCATGGAAATCTCGACGCAGTATTTCACATCCCAAATTGATTTTTTTTCTCTGGAAAATAATTTCTTGATTAATTTAGTAACTTTATTATTAATTTCATCATGAGGAAGAGTTGTGTACAAAGTAGAAAAATCGTATGTACTTTCAGTGGATGCAATGATCCTTTTGTGTTTGTTTAAGACTTCTGAAGAGTTTTTAATAGCCTAGAAGAGATTTATCACAATAGAATGTTACATGTTCTTTTAACTTAGTTAAGCATGACGTCAAGCGTGTAGACACTTTTGTAGTTATACAAGTTATACAATTAGCAATGAAACGCGATTGATATGGTTTGGATGCAGATGAGACTGAGAGTAATTCTGGAAATGTGGCTGAGGAGTGAGGACCCCCCCCCCACCACCCCCCCACACACACACACACACGTGAAAGGGGTGTATGAAACCATACATCCTGTTTGATCCGAGATGTACGGGAATCAAGTTTGTCACGTGACTGATCGGATTTGTTTCATCATTGATTCGCGTAAACAAACTCAATTTCTGTATTTATAAGGCGGAATAATTCCTGTGAAATAAACGGAATTCATTCATAAAAACTGTCAAACATCTACATACATATGGATAAAAACAACGTATGTATCAATTATATGTTGGTATCTTGCTTCTTTTGTTTTCCCCAAATACCCCAAAACTTGTTTACTTACATTGCGTGCAAATAAGTGCGTGAGTTTGAGTGAAGTCAAACGTCATTTTTGAGTCAGGGCTTTATTGACAGCTGTGCCAAATCGCACGCGCTGTAAGTAAACAAGTTTTTAGGGATTAAATTACAGATTTTCGTTAGGTTATGCATGTATTCTTTCTTAATTCGTTACACGGTGTTTCGGCAGGATGTACTGGTTTGTATGACGGTTTTGGATTCCGTATTTCATGAGCGTGAATTTATAAGCATGTATATTCTTTATTGTAATGGACCCAGACTAGAAATAAATTCGTTACACGGTGTTTCGACAGGGTGTACTGGTTTTTATTAGCAAGGGGCATATGCTGCCCCTTGATATTGTTAGACCAACTTGGGAAATACTGTGCGACGAAGGGAAAACCGAATAACATCGAGGAAATAGTTCTAATGTGTTCGCACAGAATATGAACTCTACTGATCTTGTTCACAGTGGATGTTTCTTCGAAAGTATAGTGTAGGGCAGTATATGATTATTTTATGAAAAGTTTTTTGAGATTTTCAGGGAGAACAATTTTGCGGAAGAATGTGCTTTTTGTCCACGGATAGAGATAATGACCACTGCGTGACATAAGCATGATAGTTCTGAAAGACCTTCACTCTCAGTAGATTCATTCACAGAAGGTGAGTCTTAAAATAGCCTTAATATGCTCTATTCCTGGCAATTCGTGTTCCTTAACGTTTAAATTATATAATTGTGTATGATAGTTGTGCAGTCTACGTCTTTTTTAGTTGTATAGTAATATTTCTAAACATTTATTCATCTTGAAATAATAAATTTTCAGAAACAAATCATCAAAATTATAAATTTTACTTGCTAAATCGATGAGTCGGCTGCGACGAATTGTTGACCTAATTCCTTTTGATTGGTCAGTATCAAAATAGCATTCCGGGCAAGAAATTTCATGTTGCGGGATTTTCTGCGGGACAAAATTCGTTCCGATAAAAATTCATAACAATGATTATTTTGAAATTCATTATTATACAGCGCAATAGAAGAAAACTAAATGTAACCATTGCTGACGTAATGGTGTTTTCCATATCGACGAACCATTTTCATAGAAGCTATTGACAAAAACTAGGTCACAGGTTGAGAAAACTACGTGATTACACAATGCACGAATCGATAGGATACATGTACCACGAATCCATAGGAATTGGTCATAAGGTAATGGGTTATTTGAGATGCAAACTTCATTAGATTCCCTTGAAGACGTGAGATTAAAAATGACCCTTTGGTGTTTTGATAGAGTGTCCATCCATTTGAAAGAAACTGATCTTAAAAAGTTTCAAACACAAGTTTTCGTATTAAATTGACGAAAACGAAAGTAGGTTTAAATTGTCACGGGACAATTTGCCACGTATCACGTGATCTTGGACAGTGTTTTCAAATATGGCTGATCGATGAACCAGGAGCCCCTTGCTAACAGCACTTCCAGTGCTTTGATTATATACCTGTCAGTGTCTGCAGTAAAATACGATTGCATTCGATCACGCAATACAACCTCTCAGATAAATTTTCCGTATTGCACGAACGTGCAATACAACATCCGTATTTTCACGTCGAAAAGTGGCTCGGCAATAGCCGTAAATTTCCGTGACGCACAAGAGATGCGTCTTTGTTTAGTAACGCAATGAAAATGTGTATCGATTAGCGAACAGCTATAATTAGCGTGTATATAATTCATGCAATCCTCGTTTCAATTAAGTAACATCCAAATGAAAGTAAAAAAAACTACGATCTACAAGATTATTAAAAAATGTTACAATGTATGAATATGCAATCCCAGACAGTAATTATAATTATAGCAATATCAGTAAATGTCCGTGACGCACCGGAGACGTACGTACGTGTCTAAATTTAGTAACGCAATGTATCTGAATAAAAGGAGTTAGAATATTGATGTTCTTTTGTGAGCTTTTATTAAAACAGGTATATAATAAAAGGAATATTACACGAAGTGACGATATGAAGGGTTGTATCACACTCGTGGTTGTTTGTCCGTCGTAATCTCACGAGCTGCGCCGCCAAACAACCACTCATCTGATACGACTCTTCATATCGTCACTTCGTGCAATATTCCCTATGTATGACGGTTTTGGATTCCGTATTTCCTGAGCGCCTTTGTGCTGTAATTTCGGTAGGTTATGCATGTATTCTTTATTATAATGGACTCAGACTGGAAATAAATTCGTTATACGGTGTTTCGGCAGGGTGTTCTGGTTTGTAAAGGGGCATATGGATAAAAGGAATGTCTGGTCTGGGCGGAAATGTCGGTTCATATATATATTATGTTATAAGCAAACAGGACATACCCAGACCAGACGGCTTCTACAGGAACCGTCTGATCTGGATCTATTCTGTTTGCAAATGGCGTATTTATTTAGTAAAGGGTAAAAAATAGAAAATTAATATAGAACTTTAAATATGATACTTTTTGTCGACAAATTGCCCATTGGTGTAAAACTCAAATATTATTTTGCTGTTACTCAAAATAATTAGCCATATTCATATACATGTATACCATTCAAAGTACTTGAAGTAAATACTATATTGACAATGCACAACTACATGTATACAGTATTGTACACGTACATTATGTTCTATTAACCCTTAGGCTGCCATCTCTGTCGACTGCTACAAATTTCATTCTTTTGATTTTCTTCATTTTTGTTTCAAAAACAGATGAAGTAATAGTAACAAACAGTTTGGATCCTGATGAGGCGCCGAGTTACTCGGCGTGTCATCTGGATCCAAACTGTTTGCATATGTAATCACCGATCCGGCATTGGCAGCGGAAGGGTTAATAACGAGTTTTAATATTCTTCAGAAAAAAAGAAACAGTTTTAACTTTACATGCAGTTAAAAACAATATAATGTTTTGCGTGTTATTGGAATATGGATATTTCCAGAATAGTCCTAGGAATTCCAATAATGGCAGAATTCTGCATTTACATGCACTTATAGATCGTTAATCATATAGTGAGCTTATATCCATTTAAAACAGAGTAGATCCATATCAGACGTCTCCTATAGGTGCCGTCTGGTTTGGGTCTGTTCTGTTTGTTTATTAAATTATATAGATCTGAAATTATAGTTTCTTCCAAAAATGGTTGTCCATATACAATTAAATCGTATATATATATATATATATATTAAACCCTTTCTTCCATAAATACGCCTTTCTACGCCTCTGTAGAAGCCACTTTCTGAAACCATTGTGATAAATAGAGCATTTGCTCCTAAGGAGCAAATGCCATATTTATCACAATGGTTTCAATATTACACAATTCCAAACTTTTCCTTTTTTCT
Organism: Azorinus chamasolen; assembly: GCA_963576725.1. Lineage (NCBI taxonomy): Eukaryota > Metazoa > Mollusca > Bivalvia > Cardiida > Solecurtidae > Azorinus > Azorinus chamasolen. The sequence continues at coordinate 26,730,224 of OY755238.1, read as the reverse complement.
ATTAAATGCTCCTGTTTGTTAGATTTATTCAAAGAGGTTGGATCTAAAAATAGCCTATGAGGTAATGGGTTAATTCAATAAATATTCACAATGTTAAAGAAGTAAAGGATTGAACGAAAGAACTGTAATACTTACACATCAGGAAGGTTGCCACCAGAACGATGAAACAAACAGAAGCTGTCACTTTCATCTTTGAATCCAAATCAACCTGTTCTTATATTGTTGTTTGAAAGCTATCGAAGACAATGGTTTGAAGGTACATGCGGTACAGTATTTATACCTATACATATCCTTTAATCTTTTACTCCATTTAACCCTTTCGACGCAAATTTTCTACTTGTATGCAATCCAACTTTTGTTAAATCATTCGGTACAATAAGGATATGAGATGAATAAATGAAAAGTTCAAAGGAATAAAGCATAGATGTAGAAAAATATATTGGGAAAAAAATTCCCCTGATCAGACGCCACCTTGGACATTTGCCGTGATGCATTTATGCGACATTTGGCGGTGAAATGGTTAAACTCCGCCACTTGGACTATTTATTATCTCAATTAGTACATTAATATGTATATACAGTAAAACGTCTATATAACGGCCATTAAGTTATGTTATTTAGTTTGTATTTATGGCAGGTGGCTGCTTAAAGCAAAGTGAAAGTAAAACAGAACGCATCTATAGGAGCGTTCTGTTTTACTTTCACTTTGCCTTAAGCAGCCACCTGCCTTTAACGCAAATTACTTGATGTAATTTAGTGGCCGTTATAGAGACGTCTTACTGTATTGGCAAATATGTCTTTGAAAGGCTCGATAGACTCAGGTCTAAAAGATCCAGAGGGCAACAGTGCAGACCGCAATCAGACATACACGAGGAGTTGTCTTGTCTTGGTCTACATTGTTTGCAAAAGTCATACGAAAACGTATCTATTGAGTAAAATATTAACCCTTGCCCAGCTGTGAAAAATAATGTCTCTCAATTTAGATATTGTGCAATTTTGACTATTTCCGACCTGAACAAGCTTTGAAGTAAATGTAGTAACAGCATCGCATTGACCGTGGAGTGTCAGTCAGCTTAGATTCTGATGAGCAGTACTTACTCGGTGTCTCATCTGGATCCAAGCCGTTTGTCAATGTGAGTAAGGTTGCATTATAAGGGTTAGAAGTGTGGCAGTATTTATAAATTACACAGTTTTTCGCTCTCGTCCCATATGGAATTTACTGGCAGTGTATATTCCATATTAGGTAACCTGAACACTTTTGTTCGTGTAATGTTTGTATCTTACCGAGTACCTTTTATTTATGGCAGACACACGAAACTATGGACCACCTTCGCTAAGCGATGGTCGAACATCATAATGTTTGACGAAATAGATTTAAGGCGACCACCTGTCATTGAAGCCGATAGCATGACGTCATCATCATCATCTAAACATCATTATGCGATGTCATGTTTACCGCCAGCGACGCCGTGTTAGCCGCCAAATATCATTCATATTAGGTTGCTGAAGGCAGTGGATGGAAATAACACGGCTTTCACGTGACGTAATTTAACCAATCGGATAGTTAGAAACTTGTAGAAGGTAGGATAATTATAATTATTTTGTTTTCATATCAGATGTAGATACATATAGATTAATATTGGTTTGAATGATTAGGTTCCAAACTCAAAATGACACTCACTTGAAAATATAAATATATCTAGAAATTAAACAGATTTCGGGGTTTCAGTAGTTTAGAATTAAATTCTAGATAACCGCCTGCCTAACTGGATATCCGTCTGACGCCTCTGCAAATTTTACCTGTTAAAACCATTGTGCTAAATAGAGCATTTTCTCCTATAGAAGCATACACCATATTCATCACAATTGTTTCAAACTTCAAAGTTCTAACATTGTCCTTCTCTCTAGTTCATGCTCCTTTTCGAAAGATTTATTCAAAGAGGCTGGATGATAAAAAAAAAGCCTACGAGGGAATGGGTTAACTGGCTATCCGTTCGTTTCCACTAAAGGTTCGGATAAGCGAGGCGTACTGTAACGCTCTTTATCAAAGATGTTTGGAGCCTGGTGAGTGAGATACAGTAAAACCTCTAAACTAAATTGTGTTAATTATTTGGTATTTATTGCAGGTGGTCGCTTAAAGCAAGGAGCGTTCTGTTTAACTTTCACCTTGCTTTAAGCGGCCACCTGCCTTTTACACAAAATAATTGATGTAATTTAGTTGTCGTTATAGAGAGGTTATACTGTAATAATATTTTACTCAATACATTGATACGCCTTTATACGTCTTTGCAAACAGAGTAGACCAAGATCAGACGGATCCTATTGGAGCCGTCTGATCAGGGTCTGCTCTGTTTGCTTATGATATAATGTAGATATTATTCTACAGTTTCCGACAAGGCTAAATATTCCTGTATCCATGTGCTATTATAGCAAATTAATCTAATTAATATCCATACTATCATTATTTCTTAAACTAATTTTTGATATAATTGATAAACGCATTTCCTTTTACAGCTCTAATAAACACCTTCTTCCACCTAAACCTAGAACTTCTTTTAGACATCTTAAAAAGGGTTTACAGGATTTCCATTCAAAATACGTTTTTGTTCCTGCTGATAAGGCATCGAATAATGTGATTATTATTTGACGATTACATTATATCGATGTCTTGAAGCAGGAAATTATTAATACCAAGTCATACATTTCAGTTACCACTGACGAAAAGACCATCATTTCAGACCATGTCAAAAAGTGTGAACAATTTGGAACCGATATTAAAATTACACAACATAAACTTCCTACAATGTATTGGTTACCAAAACTACATAAAAAACCATATAAAGCGCGTTTCATTGCAAATTCTAGTTCATGTACAACTACTAAATTGTCTATACTTTTGACTTCTTGTTTAACGAAGGTAAAGGAACATGTAAAATTCTACTGTGATAAGACTTATGAAAATTCTGGAATAAATCTCTTATGGTCTATTAAGAACTCTTCAGAAGTCTTAAACAAACTTAAGAACAAAAGGTATCTTGCATCCACTGTAAGCACGTACGATTTTTCTACTCTGTACACAACTCTTCCTCATATTTTAATTAAGGATAAGCTTACTAACTTAATCCAGAAAGTATTTGCACGGGAAAAAACATCATTCTTGGCATGTAATGCTGAAAAAGCTTTCTTTACTGACGAGCAAATGAAATATTACACCAATTGGACTTGCTCAGAAGTTTGCGAAGCACTTACCTTTCTTTTGGATAACATATTTGTACGTTATGGGAATGCTATATACCGTCAGGTAATTGGTATTCCTATGGGTACGAATTGTGCACCACTTGTCGCAGATTTGTTTTTGTACTGCTATGAGAGAGATTTCATGTTGCGTTTGAATCCTCAATCACAAGAAGAAGTTATAAAAGCCTTCAATGAAACTTGTCGATATTTGGATGATATTTTTAACTTAGATAACCCTTTCTTTGATGCTCTGATTCCTACAATTTATCCTAAAGAACTCAAATTGAATAAAGCTAACCCGTCCGACAATTATGCAGCGTTTCTTGATCTAGACCTTAAAATTAATAATGGAATGATTTCTTCTAAAATATATGACAAAAGAGATGATTTTGATTTTAATATTGTAAATTTTCCTCATCTTGACGGGGATGTTCCCCGTGCTCCATCTTACGGGGTTTATATATCTCAACTTATTCGTTTTGCTAGAGCTTGTTCATCTATTGACGATTTTAACAGTCGAAATCTCATTTTAACTGAAAAACTGCTTAAGCAAGGATATAGATACCATAAACTAAGAAAAACTTTCTCTAAATTTTACTATCGAAATCTCTCGCTTATTGGCAAGTACCAATGTAATCTCAAGGAGCTTCTGCGACACGGTATTTCACATCCTGAATTTTATGGTGATGTGACTTACAAACTTCGTAAAATTATTGGACATACCCATTTTCTCACTTTGTTCATCAAATGTGTTAAACAATTCATTAAAAAGGGATATGATCCTGTAGTACTACAACATACTGCATGTTTGGTTGTGAACCCTTTTACAGTTGGCAATCACGCTGGCCTCTTTGCATGTACGCCGACAAGAAAGGTTTAGTACTCTATGAAGGCGACCTCTTAAATCCAGAAATGGAAGGAGAACGTCGGATATCTGTACTATTTCATTTTTGTCGTACCCTTTATTACTTTTCTACAGTTACTCTGTTTGCAGCTCAATCATTGAGTACACTAGCGATAGGTGGATACAGTATGTTCAATTAAATGTGTTTTCGTTATACATGCACTTTACCATTGTATTTGCCGTCGCGGTTGTTGTAGATTAGTCGGAGAGGGGATACGTTTATTTACACTGTTTGTCTTTTAGGGTGGGGATGGAATAAGAGTGAGGTTGGGCGCCCATAAACCGGTTTAACCCCCAGTGACTTTTGTCACTGACCGTTCCAAGGCGGTACTTCCATCTTCCTCCTATTGTATGTTTGTTTTGTCTTTGTGCGTCTCTTGTTGTTTTTTCTAGTTATGTACATTTGCTGTTTCCTTGTGCTGCTGTTTGGGCGAGTGTTTGTTCTGTATGTGGTGTTTCCTGCATGACTCATTTTTGTACTTTTACATAAATATTCATGTAGGAAAGGGTACTGTAACTCTCTTTATAAAACGTGTTTGAAGCCTGATTGCATATCTGCTGTGCATGTAACACAGTTGTCAAAGCTTTATGCAACGAAGGTAATAGACCGTTTGCATATTGTTGCGTAAAAATATTCTATTATTGCAGCAATTAACTCGTTTCAGTGTTATGTTAGAAGTAATAATTAACCACAAAACCCCAAATACATACATTAGCATACTACTGCTGTACCGTTTGCCTTGAACCCTTTCACCGCCAATGTCGCAAAAATGCACAACGACACATAGTGCAGTCCCAGATCAGACGCCGCCTTGAAAAAGCGGCGTCTGATCAGGGACTTCACTTTTTGTCTCAAACTCTATTTCTATATCTGTGTTGTATTCCTTTAAAATTTGCATTTATCTATCTTATTTCCTTATTTTACTGAATGATTTTACAAAATGGATTGCAGACGACAATACGAAATTTGGCGCCGAACGGGTTAAACAACTGACACTGGCTCCTCCCATTCTGGCTATCAATTAAAAAAAATAGTATCAAACTGTATCACTGAAGAAAAAAGTTTGCAAAGTCTTATATACTCGGTTTCGAACAGTAAGGGTTAACCCCTTCACTGCCATGACTATGTGTCTGTGAGGTGGTCATATTTATACAGTTTGGATCAAGATGAGACGCCGATAAGTCGATGTCTCACCAGAGTCTAAACTTTGGATACCCTGAAAGTTTCACCCCTTTCTGCGCCAAATTTCTTATTGTAATCTGCAACCCACTTTTGTTAAATCATTCGGTGCAATGAGAAAATGAGATAAATGAAAGCAAATGTCAAAGGAATAAAGCACAGCTATAGAACTAGAGTTTGAGATAAAAAAAAATGAAGTGCCTGATCAGACGCCGCCTTGAAAAGGCGGCGTCTGATCTTGGTCTGCATTATATGACGTGGTGCATTTTACGACATTGGCGGGGAAGGGTTAAATAAATTAAAGAAACGACCACACTAAAACGTGAAGCAGACGGGAATGTGTCCGGTAGAAGACAAACACTATCACTGAAAGGATTAACGTTTTATCACATGAAACAATAAATACGTAAGTGTGCCAACTACTGTTATAATTGTTCATTATGTAACCGAGTGTAATTACCATCCTATCACATAGCATGCACTGGTTAATGCACCAGTACAAACATCTGCTATGTCTCTGGGAAATTGAGACTGTGGTGTTTTCCCATAAATGGTGTCAATATTAGGTCAATTCGTTGCCTATATACTGTACTGATCAAAAGTTGTAACAAGTATTCAAGCTTTAAGTACCAACCCCCTGGATCATTAATCAACAAAACACAAGAAAAAACAGTAATTAATACGTGTTGATGTCCTTTCAACAGGAGATGCAATCAGACGAAAGCTGCTGTTTGTATAAAATGCCAGCTTTCTTGTCAATAAAAGAAAGGCGAACTAGCTCATCAAACCCCGTTTTAGTACATAATTGAAAGCTTTTAAGTTACATGCTGTATGATCCTGTACAAAACGTAATCAAAGCACTGTACACAACGGAGAAACCGATTTCTGGACGCCACGGTGACACAAAACAAGCAAAATATTTTGTACACAACGGTGCAGCTAGCTAGGAAAATTTAAACAAGATAGCTCGCCTTTTTATTGACATGAACTATTCCTAGTTGTCTAAATGTCTTTCTTAAAGTGCCTGAACGTCCGGAGATCGAAACAAATGACACATGTGATTTTGATTTCTCATCATTTTGAAAGAAACTGCTCTCAAAAAGGTTTCAAACGTTAAGTTTAGTGTACAGTTACATGTATGTCTAAATCTAGACTGTGACGTCACGGTAAAAATTCGACAGACCAGGAGGTCTCGGCCACTTTTTCAAAACAAAAAAATAGTTACCGTTTCAAACTGCTTTCAATTATTTCACTAGGGCAGTGCATTCTTAAATTTAACTTGAAGATTGTTGCAATGCATTTATTGGTAGAAGTGTAAATCGCGCACAATTCGATACAATGTACATTTTTGGTTTAGAGGCACTAGCCTGGACAGAAATGGACACACTATATAGTAATGAACATAAGTCTTTTTTTCTGCCGGTGTAACGAAGTAAAGTGACCCCATAGAATACTGACCCCCCGGTCAGTATTTTTTAAAAAATAGTGACACCCCGGTCATAGTATTTTGACCCCCGGTCATAATATTACGACCCTTGCACACGAAGAAAACTGACCCCTTACGAAGATTTGTGACCCCCATAGAATAGTGACTCCCTGTCTTTGTTTCAACAAAACATACACCCGCACGCCTCCGCACGCACGCACGCACACACGCACACACACAACACGCATGTACACACACAATTACACACACGCACGCATGCACGCACACATACCGGTACACATATGCACGCACACACGCACATATACCGATACTTACACATACACTTAGAAACACTCGCATACATGCACGCACACCAACACTCACGCACGCACTCACGCGCACGCAGAAGCACATGTACCAGCATGCATATATAAAGAGATCACTTAATAAATTGTAAAATGTTGTATTGACTTCTATCTGACGTAAATAGCTGTTAAAACTCCAATAATCTAAGTTCTAACTTAAAATTTCGTGGACGGAAAACTGTGTCAGTCACTGTAAAACTAAAAAAAACTTCATTTGGCAGTGGATTTTCTTATGGTCAATGCTGTGTGCAATGCCATATATCATATCCATATTTTGAAAACATTTGTAATTTATCACCTATTGAAATTAATTGAAATAAATCTAATCCAAGTGAGGCAACATAGGGTTTCGACATCATGCCTTTTGAATTATTTTAGCGAAGTGGGAAATAATATTGGTTGTTGCTGTTGTGTTTGCTTCGTCTACCACCACCATCACCGTCACTAGTACTACTACTACTACTATTACTACTACTACTACTACTACAACTACTACTACTACTACTATTACTACTACTACTACCTACTATTACTACTACTACTACTACTACTACTACTATAATTACTGCCACTACTACTACTACTACTACTACTGCTGCTATTAATCCCACTACTACACATACTACTCCTCCTACTCCTATTCCTACTCCTCCTCCTCCTACTATTACCTACCTACCTACCTACCTACCTACCTACCCAATAACCCACCCACCCACCCACCCAAAACCCAGCCACCCACCAAAGCACAAACCCAACCACCCACAAACCCACCCACTTACTACTGCCGCTGCTGCTGCTGCTACAACTGCTACAACTACTATTCCTACTTCCTACTACCTACTACTACTACTACCTACACTACTACTACCTATACTTCTACTACCTATACTACTACCTATACTACTACTACTACTTATACTACTACTATCTATCTACCTATCTATCTGTCATGACTAAAGCGCGCAATACTAATTGAACCCAAGTATTTTGTACATAGGGGGTCACATTTTCTGAAGAATATCGACCCCCGGTTAGTATTTTTAAAAAAAATAGCGACCCACGGTCATAGTGCTTTGACAGACACACGTTCATTATATGTTGAACAGTTCCCGCGACTTTAATCTACCTCCTGTATAATTTAAAGAAAGAGTTTAACTTTACTCGTACACTATTTAACCTTGGTCATAATTGTTACAGATGTAGTGCCCCCGGTCATAGCAAAATGCCAGCCCTGTTTATCATATCATGGCTAATGCGCGCCTTGTTAATTGAACCCAAGTATTTTGTACATAGGGGGTCACATTTTCTGAAGAATATCGACCCCCCAGTCAGTATTTTTTAAAACATAGCGACCCCCCGGTCATAGTGCTTTGACACACGTTCATGATATGTTGAACAACTCCCTGCGAACTTAATCTACCGCCAGTATAATTTAAGAAAGAGTTTAACTTTACTCGATTTTATCTAACCTTAGTCATAAATATTACAGATGTAGTGACACCCGGTCATAGCAATTTCAGCACTGTTTAACCTATCATGACTAACGCGCGCAATACTAATTGAACCCAAGTATTTTGTACATAGAGGGTCACATTTTCTGAAGAATATCGACCCCCGGTCAGTATTTTTTAAAACATAGAGACCCCGGTCATAGTGCTTTGACACACGTTCATGATATGTTGAACAGTTCCCGCGAACTTAGCAGTGTTGCACTTTCAATTACTGCTCATGAACAGATTCAATAAAACCGAGTCTGCAATTTTCTCTTTTTGTTTTGCAATGTTTGCTTTCGGGGGATCACCACCCTTCAGAATTTTTAATCTACTGCTAGTATAATTTAAGAAAGAGTTTAACTTTACTCGATTTTATTTAACCTTTGTCATAATTCTTACAGATGTAGTGAAACCCAGTCATAGCAATTTCAGTCGTGTTTATCCTATCTTGACTAAAGCGCGTAATACTAATTGAACCCAAGTATTGTGTTCATAGGGGGTCACATTTTCTGAAGAATATCGACCCCGGTCAGTATTTTTTAAAGAAAATAGCGACCCCCGGTCATAGTTCTTTGACACACGTTCATGATATGTTAAACAACTCCCTGCGAACTTAATCTACCTCCAGTATAATTTAAGAAAGAGTTTAACTTTACTCGATTTTATTTAACCTGTGTCATAATTCTTACAGATTTAGTGACCCCCGTCATAGCAATTTCAGTCGTGTTTATCCTATCATGACTAAAGCGCCCAATACTAATTGAACCTAAGTATTTTGTACATATGGGGTCACATTTTCTGAAGAATATCGAACCCCCGATCAGTATTTCTTAAAAAATAGCGACTCCGGTCATAGTGCTTTGACACATGTTTATAATATGTTGAACAGTTCCCGCGAACGTAATCTACCTCCAGTATAATTTAAAGAAAGGGTTTAACTTTACTCGTAAACTATATTTTATATATTGTACATGGGGGGTCACATTTCCTGAAGAATATCGACCCCCGGTCAGTATTTTTTAAAAAATAGCGACCCCCGGTCATAGTGCTTTGACACACGTTCGTGATATGTTGAACAGTTCCCGCGAACTTAGCAGTGTTGCACTTTCAATTACTGCTCATGAACAGATTCAGCAAAACCGAGTCTGCAATTTTCTCTTTTTGTGTTGCATTTTTTTCTTTCAGGGGATCACCACCCTTCAGAATTTATAATCTTCACAACAGCAGGTGTAAAGTGCTTGTGTGACGGCCGTAAAACGTCGCCCCGTACTTCATTCTCAGTGTTGTTATACCTTCTGATCCTTCGAGATCATGAATTTCAGTACTTCTTGTTCTGAAAATTGAATACCGCTTAAAGGCATTTCGAAAGGAATGTTGACCCATTAACCCCATGCTGTGCATTTGGGGAGTTGACTGTCAAGCATCTGATACACAAACTGATAAGGCGAGCTACCATCACAGAGGATCAATGCATAATTGCATAACTTTATCTCTTATGGCTATGGACCCTGACTGGACACTGCAGGAGCACAGCTGGATACTGTGTATATAGGGGGGGTCACTTATATAAGGAGCTTTGAAATGCCTTTAAAGGCATTTCGAAAGGAATGTTGACCCATTAACCCCATGCTGTGTATTTTGGGAGTTGACTGTCAGGGATCTGATACACAAACTGATAAGGTGGGCTACCATCACAGAGGATCAATGTAAAATTGCATAACTTTATCTCTTATGGCTATGGTCCCTGACTGGACACTGCAGGAGCACAGCTGGAGACTGTGTATATAGGGGGGTCACTTATATAAGGAGCTTTGAAATGCCTTTAAAGTTGTCGGAACTTTATTGATGATCATAAATCAATGACCCCCTGCGCTGAAACACCAGGGGTAGTTTCCGTACATTGTAGAGCACCCAAAGCGATCATTGTTTTATTGCTTTAACCCTCATTATACGCTTCAAAAATGTAGTCTGCAAAATAAATGAAATAAGCTTTGCTTAATTTCATTGAAGAAAAAAAAATGAGAGTCAGACATATTGATCCTTATCCTAATGATATGCTTATATTTCCTGAACCTTTCTTACAACTAGAGATATTTGCAAACGTGACATTGCGTGATATGGTACATTGGCCGCGAGATGTTGCATGATTTGTCTAAGTTTCTTATTTATGTTATCATAGGTATTTGCCTCCAATAAACGTTTTGCCGACTATGTAACAAAATCAACAACGGTTTAACGTGCCAACCTTGGAGTTGAAAACAGATACAGAGACATATACTGTATGTATATGTCTCTGACAGATATAAGCTTTAGAAAGCATGGGTAATATACAGTACACAATTAAAATAAAAAAAGCTAAATATTTGTAAAATACACAAGTATAAACTGTATTTGTTAAAGGGTCATATCTAAAGGGTATAATACTGATTAGAGTTACAAACGTACACGCATTTCTAAAGATGTGTCACATATTTCCTATCACATGATACTATACTGCCAACCATGACAAAAAAGGTTATTTGTTGCAAATTTATATAAATTTAAAATCATAAGGCGTGAAATTTGACCCAGAATTAAGAGTTGACATTGTAATACACATATAAATTGCCTGGGACCCTTTCCTCCGTGAATATTCTTGTAAGAAATACTGATATCATGAATATTTAAATTATTTTTTATAATAGTATATTTACTGAGGATATGTTGGTATTGGGAAAAAATGAAGAGTCAGATCCAACATAAATTCATCAGCAAACAGAGAATACCCTGATCAGACGGTTCCTATAGGAGCCATCTGATCCGGGTCTATTCTGATTGCAAGCACGTGAAAAAGCGTCGATGCTTTCAGAATTTTTACTTCTGTTGCCGGGTCATGTCAGGTATACATGTTTAGCTAAATTCGTAACCTAAAGGTTGGTTATCGGTAGTTTTCAACCCTTTCCCTGTTGAGTATGTATGTCAGAAAAGATGACGTACATCATGATAATTATTAGTTGATTTTTTATAATGGTATAGGTACACGGTACATGACTTTTTTGGTACTGGTAGAACATGTAGAGTCATATTTGATATAATTTCATAAGCAAACAGAGTGGGTCCCGATCATACGGCTCCAATAGGCACATCCACATCTTGGTCTACTCTGTTTGCAAAGGCATGGACATATATATGTTTATATATTATAAAGAGATAAGCAAACATATTTTTATGAATTGTATAACTATGAAAACATTCTTGTTATTCTGTTACTTTGTGATGAGTAACCCTTTCCCTGTTCAGTATTCATGTAAGAAATAATGATATCATTAAAATTTATAAGCTCATGTTTTAAATGGCATTTGTAGACACGATAGTTTTGTTTGTGGGTAGAAACTGTAGAGTCGGTCTATTACAATTTCATAAACTGAGCAGACTCCTACAGGAGCCGTATGTGAACAAAACCCCAGTAGGACATAACCCCATAGTACAATATCCCATAGGACACAACAGGAGCCTATGATATGGGTCTACGCTGTTTGCAAATGCACGAAAACAAGTTCATATTAGAGAACGGGTTAAATTTTAAGGTGGAATGGCCCGCCATTGTTTAACTGTAGATTCCATTCATTATAATTTTTATAAGATTTAAATTTGCTATATGATTTTGAATAATAAACAGTGAAGACCCTGATCAGAGGGTTTCTTTTCGAACTATCTTGTCTAGGTCTACAGTTTTCATATGTCAGTACTTTTATTTGCCGCATTACATTACTTACTCAGCCGAAATATACTGCTAAATTACTAACCTGACTTAGGAAAATAGTAACGATCAAAGGTGCCAGATGGTCAGTAAATCCCCTAATTTCTCAGCAGGGGACAATGGTCAGTGGTCATACAACTGCCATCTATCAAACACTGTCTTATCAACAAAGTTAATAGAAGATAACTACGTTTGGACTAATTAGATCTATGGCTAAGCATAATTAAACCCCAACGATTTAGATCTATTTTTAAAAAGTTTGATTATTGTGAATTCTAGTTCTAAAGATAGTTTAGATTGATATGATCTAGATATATTCTAAAATACTTTTACTAGATCTGCAACGGTACTGTACAGTATTCAGAAATATATTTTACAACACACAAATGAACGCCATGAGACTGTATATCTTAATATCTAGATCTTATTAGGGCTTGGGCGGAGATTTGCCCCCTACTCTTTTGGCTTGGGTGGAAATTTGCCCCGGTATATTTTCACAGGGTGGACATTTGCCCCTTCAATTTTTATTTTATTTTACTTTCTCTACTTATTGTACTTGCTCACAAAGGATAAAACAAATTCCTAAAACAGATGATTGATTACACAGGACAACGGTAATGCAGAAAGAGTAAGGAGCTTTATGAATTACTTCAATTCTGCAATTAGTTACCATCTGTTTTAAACGACTGTCAACTCAACTTTTTAAGGATGGTTGTTACCAATCGCCCCTTATTTTGATTATCGGATAAGGCTTACCTATATCTGTGTAAGATAAGGGTTTGGAGGTTTGGCTATTGGGTAAAGGGTTAAGCGAGAATCTTTCTAAACCGATCTTGCAGTTATCCTGTGTTTAGTTGCCACCTTTTTTAAATGACAGTCAATTCAACTGTTTTGAATGGTTGTTTTACTTCGCTATACCGGTTTGAGAACTTCTCTAATCAGGTCATTTTCTCGGTATAGTCACAGGGTACGTTTTAGAAGGTTTTGCAGTAAATTCTATTATTATCAGGATCAATTACAGTTTTAAAGCATCGGATATTAGACCACCCGATTACTTTAAAAGTAGCAATTGACATTTAAATTAAGTAAGAAATATCCGTTTAAAAAGAAAAACATTTGGCGTATGAGCGAGGTATTTTGCTATATTTATTACTAAATGATAGCTACAGTATAAGCTCTGTAAAGCAACACTCTGGGGGATATGAACTACTGTATTGCCGTTGTAGAGAGGTTGTTGTTCATCGGAGGTTAAATTCATGGCAAACCTCTCTTAAGAGACAACTCAGTAAGGAATACCTGGGATCTTTTGAATATACAGTAAAACGGCGATAATCCGAGGAGCGATTTTCCGAGTATATGGTCTAATCCGAGGAAATTTGTATGGTCCGGACATGAAATCTATTATTTCAATACAACTATGTACCGTGTAATCCGAGTCTCGATAATCCGATTTTTCGAGCACGCTTCTCGGTCCCTTCAGTCAATTGCTCCATTAATTTACCTGCCTAATCCGAGCATGCATCGCGGACACTTCGAAGTTAATTTATCACACCTCCATTGTTGATGCCTCGCGACTTCGTGTGCCCCAAGCAATTAGAGGTGCCACTGTGTTAGTTTGCTACTATGTGTGAATAACACCGGGTCCAACAGTATACACGTATGTTGGCAGTAATTGTGAGCGCATAATTGTGTATAATGCATTGATTCTTTACTTATGTAAGTGATAACGGTAAACACCATTCACAGCCGAGACCGAAGTTTCACTGTAGTTTGCTCCGTTTAACGGACCCTTCACAATAAACCCAAATTTGGTTTCAAACTATTAGATATAGAACAGTCGTAGCTTCTAATCTCATACTTATGGATTTTAGTTTGCCTAAATTTCCATTTGTCGACATTTGATTTTAGTTCTGGATGTTAAAAAAAAACATCGCTTCTCTCCCGTACTGTTTCGTGATAATAAAAATCAGGGCGAGTTGAACTAATTAATAATCGGAACACTCTGTGTTATTCGTCTGAAATACTCTATAAAGATTGTTTACTCTCTTAATAAGCGTTTGGTTGAACGAGACTTTTCCAAAAATACGCAAACTTGTCAATTTATCTGTTAAGCATTCTGTAGGCAAAAAACACATGTATGTGCATACACTGTACGATATATTTGACACGTTGAATCCACAAAGTATGAATTCATGGATAATCCGAGGGTAGCTGTAATCCGAGCATTTTCTCAGTTCCCGACAGTCCTCGGATTATCGCCATTTTACTGTACGTAGCTGCTTAATACAGGACAAAAATACTTTTATCCTGCATTAACTCTTTCGCTGCCAATGCCGGATCTGTGATTACCTATGCAAACAGTTTGCATCAATTTGAAATATAAATCAAAGGTATATAACTTTAATTAATATGACTCAATGCGAATCTTGTAGAAAACATAACCCATACAGACGGCTAAGGGAGCCCATGGGGGTAAAAGGTATCAGCCAGACGGTCGTTATCACAAACAATGCAAGCACGATAGACCAGAATCAACAGCTTTTAGCGAGGTTCCCGAATCTCGGAGCCAACGATGTTATAGTCCCTGGGACAGCCCACCTAGCCTTCCAGAACAATCTGGAATCGACCGACGCTAATCGTACAGTTGTAAACAATCTGGGTCGAGCCATGGTAAAGAAGACCACGATAAAGATCTCCGGAAACGAGGTGATGAGTGTCGATGATAGCGACGTCTACGAGTGCTACCGAGACCTCTGGAAAACCGATAATGAGCGGAAGAATTCCCAGTACCAGGGGATTGACACCACTACGAATAGATATGTGCCAAAGTTGAGAGTAAACACCGGAGACAAGCCTAATGGACAAGGCAGTCCAAAGGACAGCTATATCCCCCACCGCCGCCACCTAAATTAAGACATTGACCTTAAGGGGATACCTTCCAGTTGTTAAGAAAATAGGATGCGGAAACAAATATAATGGAAACTGAAGGTAAGAACACGACTTTCAAATGTGACCTTGACCTTGAGCCGACATGACTGCCACATGTGTTCTGCACATCATCTCAATTCGGTTAATATTTGACTCAAGTTTTATGAAAATCCTTCAAATGGTTTAGAAGATATGGAGCGGACACGAAATGTAATGGAAATTGAAGATTAAATCACTTGGCCTTCAAATGTGACGTTGACCTTGAGCCGACATGACTGCCACATATGTTCTGCACATTGTCTCAACGTGGTTAACATTTGAGGCAAGTTTCTTGAAAATCCTTCAAGGGGTATAGGAGATAACGAAACTATAATGGAAATTGAAGGTAAGAACACTTGATCTTCAAATGTGACCTTGACCTTGAGCCGACATGACTGGCACATGTGTTCTGCACATCGTCTCAATTTAGCTAACATTTAACTAAACTTTTATGAAAATCCTTCAAAGGCTTTAGAAGATATGGAGCGGACACGAAAATGTAACCGAAATTAAAGGTTAGAACACTTGACCTTCAAACGTGACCTTGACCTTGAGCCGACATGACTGCCGCATGGGTTCTGCACATCGTCTCAATTCATTTAATATTTGACTCAAGTTTTATGAAAATCCTTCAAAGGGTTTAGAAGATATGGAGCGGACACGAAACTGTAATGGCAACTGAAGGTTTAAACACTTGACCTTCAAATGTGACCTTGAACTTGAGCCGACATGACTGCCACATGTGTTCTGCACATTGTCTTAATTTGGTTAACATTTGACTCAAGTTTTATGAAAATCCTTCAAAGGGTTTAGAAGATATGGAGCGGACACAAAAATGCAATGGAAATTGAAGGTTAAAACCCTTGACCTTCAAATGTGACCTTGACCTTGAGCCGACAAACCTGCGACATATGTTCTGCACATCGTCTCAACTTGGTTAACATTTGAGGCAAGTTTCTTGAAAATCCTTCAAGGGGTATAGGAGATATGGAGCGGACACGAAATTGTTACGGACAGACGGACGGACGGACGGACAGACGGACAGACGGACGGACGGACGGACGGACGGACAGACGGAGGCCATTCCTATAACCCCCCTCCGCTATGCGGTGGGGGATAAAAACAGAAGGACGTTGCCGCTGCAAATGCTTATGGTAATCGCTTCATCATCCCGCTTGATTTCGAAATCCTTGAGAGTCACATGCCCTTCTTCCAGTCGGCGTTTTGGGACAGGCTTGAGTATGAACTCACGTTTAATGAATACAGCCGTGTGATCCAGGCAGACAACGACGCCAATACTAAGTTCTCTATAGAGAAAATTGAATTGGAGTACGAGGTAGCCACTAATAATGAGATTGCCGATAACATCCGCCAACAGTACGCTGGGATGATGTCTATCTTTTTAAATTGAATACTGCTTAAGCCGGTGCTAGGGGGCGAGAGTAGTGTTGCACTTTTAATTACTACCCATGAACAGACTCAATAAAACCGAGTCTGCAACTTTGTCAAGAAAACCTGTAGTATATCGCTAGGTAAGCGATTTGAGTTAACTGTAGTTTTGTATATACAGGATTATCTCCCTTTTTTAACTGTTAGTTAGATTTCATTAATTTGTTGTTTATTAAAGTAAGTTCACTTTTAAACTTCATTTTGTTTGTTTTATACCTTATAAAAATTAGTACTGTGTATATATTCAAATGAGTGAGGCGGTTGGTCAATCGAAATAATTAATATGAATGAAATATGTTTATATGCTAATTTGCCGAAGTACCTCAAACTAATGGAAGCTGTATACAAATGCTGAGACTGGAGCAAACTTATTCAACGATCACTGCTGGTTATTTTGTGATCAGGGCACTGAATATTCATAGAACTTTCAGTGACGGCTTTATATACTTATGTATAGAAGCTATATCGTTGGTTTTTGACTGATAGAGTATTGCACTCATTAAGGTTAAAGACTGGCGAATATATTGTCTGCTTGGGCTACGTAATTGTGCAGTTACCTGTTCTTTGAATGGGCTAAGTAACTGTCCTCTGAGTTCTGTCTTTGGGCATGAAAATTGCACGTTTAAGACTGTCCAACCAGCCTTTAATAATATTATACTGCTATTTCATAGCGGTCTCATAGTAGCTGAGGCATTGAGATAGTGTTGCTCAGACTGATATAGCCTGGGGTTATATTCGGTTTGAAGCAGGTTTGCTGAAGACCGTGCTCGGAGCGTTGCTGAACCGTCTGCCTGAGGCCGTCTTTTTGAGGCTGTCTTTTTGAAGCCGTCTTTTTGAGGCAGTGTTTTCGAGCCGGGCTCGGAACATACTGCAGGCAGGCTTCAAAGCGTTAGTTTTATAAGCTTCTTGAAGCAGGTTTCATACACTGCTCAAGATAGGTTTCAGAGCGTAGGGTTACATACATGCTTTGAGACATAGGGTCTGATACGTAGGTTTGAAGTCACAGTAGTGTTGAGATAGCTTCAAACCACAGGTTTCAACAGGGTTTGATGATTAGGGTCTCAACTCGCATAGTCTAGGGTTATATAGCTCACATTTATACAGTTTCATGACATAGCTTGAGGATTTTGTTCCAAGCACCATTTTGAAGTTGAGGCATCGACCAGCCGTCTCGCTGGCTTGGGGCTGTAGTAGTTGTTCACAGTTATAGTTTATTGTTTAATTGTTGGCCCCAAAGCTGAGGTATTGTTGATCACCATAACATAGGTTTTGTGTATAATTTCATGTTTTCATAGTGTTCGTCTCAGGCAAAGTAGCCTCAGAACACCATACTATCATCATCGGCTAGCATAGCCCAGCCACATCAATTTTATAGTTTCAAGCCTTGTGCTGTGTTTGGCTCAAGACATTGTCACCTCACGGAACGCCCGAAATATTTAAAAAGGTCTGAAGCTGGGTCTTGTCATTGGGGCATCACCCAGCATCCTGACAATTTGGGGGCTCGTCCGGGATAGTTCTCAGAAGGTTTTTATAGCTGAAGCTACATAGGGTTGAAGCATTAGTTTGGTGATCATGGACATAGATAAATGGATTTCGGCTGGTGTGCGTTTAGGGTTGGCTGGGCCAGAGCTCAGGGACTATGCTGAGAAGAAAGAGAAAAAGAATATTTAGATAGGGAAGAGCGTATGTCGAGACGAGAAGATGAGCGACAGAAGCGTGAACATGATCAGTTTGAGAGAAAAGCCCAAATGAAGCGTGAAGAACAGGAGCGTGAGATCGCGCTGGTCAAGTTAAGGGCTGATACAGGCATGAGGGGGCCTACCTCAGAAACAAGCAGTAAGGCTCCCAGACCAAAATTGCCGAAGTTTGATGAGCAGAAAGATGATATGGACTCATATATAGAACGGTTCGAGCGCTTTGCTCAGAGCCAGGGCTGGGAAGAGAAGACATGGGCAGTTAGTTTGAGCTCGCTTTTGACAGGCAAGGGTCTTGAGGTAAATACCAGCATGCCTCCAGAACATGCGCATGATTACAAGGCTCTGAAAAAGGCTGTGCTCAGACGATATCAGCTGACAGAAGGTTTCAGGCAGAAGTTTAGAGAAAGTCGACCCGAGCATGGGGAGACTGTTTTTCAGTTTATGGCTAGGTTGACAAGGTATTTTAGTAGATGGACAGAGATGGCTGAGGTTGAGAAATCGTATGAAGGCTTGATGGACTTAGTGGTTCGAGAGCAGTTTATACAAACCTGTTCGTCCGAACTTGCTTTGTTCTTGAAAGAGAGAGTCCCGAAGTCGGTTGATGATGTGACGAAGCTAGCTGAGCAATATATAGAGGCTCATGGTGGCTCCATATGCTCGAACAAGCATGCCAAGCTCAACTCATCATCAAACAGGCAACATCAGAGGCCAAATACTATCCTCAGAGCTAGCCCAGCACCACGGTCTGAACCTCAGAAAAGGGTTTGTTTCATATGCAAAAAAGAGGGACATTTCGCAAGAGACTGTCGCCAGAATGGCCAGAAGAAAATAAGTGCTGGGGCAATGTGTTATGAAGACTCTGGACAGCAACAGCATGGTGCTCAGACATACAAAGATTTCAAGCATAGGCGTAATCAGAGTCAACATCAGTCTCCAGACAAGCAGAAAATATCTGCTCTGTGTATGTCGGTCTCATGCAACCAGAGCCACATACAAGAATGTATCAGAGATGAAGAGCTATGCTTAGCTAATGGAGAGTCTGTGCCGATCATAGCAGGTGGCTGTACCGTTGAATCGCTTGAAGGCGAGAGAAATTTGAATTTGCAACCAGGGTTAGTTGATGGTGGAGCAGTCAAGGTTTTGAGAGATACTGGCTGTGAGTTGGCGGCCATACGAAAGAACCTGGTGCGAGACGACCAAATGCTGGACAAGAGATATATTATGATAACTATCGATGGCGGGGCTAAGATAGTACCAGCAGCATTGGTTCAGGTTGATACACCATATTACACTGGTGCTGTTGAAGCCATGGTGTTGAGCTCACTCATATGTGATCTGGTGTTGGGGACTATACCTGGAGTTTCAAACACCCCAAACCAGGAATGGTTCGAAACCATGGGTCATGAAGCACAGAACCCCGAAGCTAGAGTTTCGGCAGCTGTCATGACACGAGCTCAGACCAAGAAGGAAGAGAGACCTCTCAGGGCATTAAGTGTTCCAAACTCTCCTGGGGATGAGGTTACTATTGATGAGCTAAGGAAGGCTCAGACTGAAGACACATCTTTGCAAAAGTTGTGGTCTTATGCCCGAGACAAGAGTACGCTGACCACAAGGGGTGGACACAGTTATAGATATGAGGTACAGAAGGATGTTCTGTATAGGTTGTTCACAGAGAGCAAGGGCTCTGGTTCAATTGAAATCAAGCAAGTAGTTGTCCCAACAAAGCATAGAAGACGTGTGATGAGCCTGGCACACGAATCAATTGTTGGTGGACACCTCTCAACCAAGAAGACGGTTGATAGGATTACAACAAGCTTTCACTGGCCTGGGGTAACCAGTGATGTGACAAGGTTTTGTCGCTCATGCGATATTTGTCAGAAGACAGTACCAAAGGGAAGAGTCTCAAAGGTACCTATGGGAGAGATGCCAATTATAGATACACCATTTCATCGGGTTGCCGTTGATCTTATTGGTCCCATAACGCCTGTATCTGAGAAAGGGAATAGATACATACTCACTGTAGTTGATTATGCTACAAAGTACCCCGAGGCTGTGGCTTTACAGCGGGTGGCCGAAGCACTGCTCGATGTATTTTCAAGAGTTGGTTTCCCATCTGAGATACTCAGTGACAAAGGAAGTCAGTTCACCTCAGAGTTGATGAGGGAGGTTTGTCGGCTGATATCTCTGAACCAACTATTTACTACACCATACAACCCAAAGTGTAATGGGTGGTGTGAGCGGATGAATGGCATTTTGAAGAGCATGCTCAAGAAGATGTGCCAGGAGCGACCGAAGGATTGGGACAGATATTTATCTGCTGTGCTGTTCGCCTACAGAGAGGTCCCACAAGCTTCAACGGGTTTCTCACCGTTTGAGCTCATGTATGGTCGCACTGTTCGAGGTCCCATGCAAGTGCTGAAGGAACTCTGGACTGAGAGAGAAACGCCAGAAGTCATGACCACATACCAATATGTGCTTGACCTGAGACACAGACTCGAGGACACTTGCAAGATAGCTCGTTTGAACGATGCCCAGGGCATGTACAAGCACCACTATGACAAGTCAGCCAGAAACAGAAAGCTTGTGAAAGGAGACAAAGTTCTGCTGTTGTTGCCTACCTCGCACAACAAACTGACTCTGCAGTGGAAGGGACCGTTCGAAGTTGTTGATGTAGTTAACAGGATGGACTACAAGGTCCAGGTTGGTGCCAGGGTTGACACATACCACATCAACCTTCTGAAGAAGTATGAGGAGAGGGAGCTCGAGGATGTTGTTTCATGCATGGCAATCATAGAGGCTGAATACAGTGAAGATGATGGGGTTGTGGATGATGAAAGTTTGATAGAGCTGGCAGGCTTGACCAGTTCTGAGACATACAAAGATGTCATGGTGTCAGAAAGTTTGACACGTGAGCAACGGCACGATGTGCTCAGGTTGCTTGAAGAGTTCCAGAATATGTTCACCGAAAAGCCTGGAACAACTGAGCTGGAGGAGCATAAGATAGAACTCACCAGCAATGCGCCGGTTAGGGTTCGACCATACTCCATACCATATGCAAAGAGAAAAGAAGTTTCTGATGAGGTTCAGCACAATCAGATTACAACTCACCAATTGTGTTGGTGAAAAAGAAAGACGGCACAAATAGGTTCTGTATTGATTTCAGAAGGCTCAACATGGTGATAAGGTTTGACACAGAACCTATGGGTAACCCTGAGGACATTATGTCAAGCTTGAAGGAAGATAAATTCTTCACGAAGATCGACTTGAGCAAGGGTTATTGGCAGATACCTGTTGAAGATAAGTCAAAGCATCTGACGGCTTTCACGACCCCAGATGGAAGTTACCAGTTTAAGAAGATGCCTTTCGGCATGGTAAACTCGGGAAGCACGTTCAACAGGATGATGCGCAAACTGCTGCATGATTGCAGTGATGCCGACAACTATGTCGATGATATCATGGGCCATACCCAGTCCTGGGGGCCACATCTCAGAATGTTGAGAGAAGTTTTTACAAGGGTGCGAGACGCCGGCTTGACCATAAGACCATCCAAGTGCATGATTGGATATGAAAACATTTCATTCACAGGACATGTAGTTGGCAAAGGTATGTTGCAGATGGAGCAAGAGAAGCTTCATAAGATCAAGAATGCAGATAGACCCAAGACCAAAAGGCAAGTACGAGCATTCTTGGGTTTGGCGGAATACTACAGGAAATTTATCCCAGCATTTGCCGATATTGCGTCTCCCCTCACAGACCTGACGAAGAAAGGAAAGCCAAACACTGTCGTATGGATGGACGAACATGAGCAGGCGTTCAATAGGCTCAAAGACCTGTTGACTTGCTCACCCATCCTCAGGCTACCAGACTTCAAGAGGCTCTTTGTTTTACAAACAGATGCCTCAGACAGTGGAGTTGGAGCAGCCTTGATGCAAGATTTTGAAGATGGATTATTCCCCATAGCATATGCTAGCAAGAAGCTGCTGCAGAGGGAGAAAAACTACTCCGTCATAGAGCGTGAGTGCCTAGCCATCATTTTCGGCATTAGAAAATTTCAGAAGTACCTGTATGGTGCGGAGTTCATACTCCAGACAGATCATGCACCATTGTCATACATTCAGAAATGCAAGATAGAGAGTGGTAGGATCATGAGATGGGCTCTGTTCCTACAAAATTACTAGTTCAAGGTTCAAGTAATCAAGGGCTCAGACAATGTATGTGCTGACTACCTGAGCCGTCAATAGAGTAACAGATTTTCTTGTATTAGTTGAAAACAGTAGAGCGTTTTCTTGAGAAGGGGGCTGTTGTCAAGAAAACCTGTAGTATATCGCTAGGTAAGCGATTTGAGTTAACTGTTGTTTTGTATATACAGGAGTATCTCCCTTTTTTAACTGTTAGTTAGATTTCATTAATTTGTTGTTTATTAAAGTAAGTTCACTTTTAAACTTCATTTTGTTTGTTTTATACCTTATAAAAATTAGTACTGTGTATATATTCAAATGAGTGAGGCGGTTGGTCAATCGAAATAATTAATATGAATGAAATATGTTATATGCTAATTTGCCGAAGTACCTCAAACTAATGGAAGCTGTATACAAATGCTGAGACTGGAGCAAACTTATTCAACGATCACTGCTGGTTATTTTGTGATCAGGGCACTGAATATTCATAGAACTTTCAGTGACGGCTTTATATACTTATGTATAGAAGCTATATCGTTGGTTTTTGACTGATAGAGTATTGCACTCATTAAGGTTAAAGACTGGCGAATATATTGTCTGCTTGGGCTACGTAATTGTGCAGTTACCTGTTCTTTGAATGGGCTAAGTAACTGTCCTCTGAGTTCTGTCTTTGGGCATGAAAATTGCACGTTTAAGACTGTCCAACCAGCCTTTAATAATATTATACTGCTATTTCATAGCGGTCTCATAGTAGCTGAGGCATTGAGATAGTGTTGCTCAGACTGATATAGCCTGGGGTTATATTCGGTTTGAAGCAGGTTTGCTGAAGACCGTGCTCGGAGCGTTGCTGAACCGTCTGCCTGAGGCCGTCTTTTTGAGGCTGTCTTTTTGAAGCCGTCTTTTTGAGGCAGTGTTTTCGAGCCGGGCTCGGAACATACTGCAGGCAGGCTTCAAAGCGTTAGTTTTATAAGCTTCTTGAAGCAGGTTTCATACACTGCTCAAGATAGGTTTCAGAGCGTAGGGTCACATACATGCTTTGAGACATAGGGTCTGATACGTAGGTTTGAAGTCACAGTAGTGTTGAGATAGCTTCAAACCACAGGTTTCAACAGGGTTTGATGATTAGGGTCTCAACTCGCATAGTCTAGGGTTATATAGCTCACATTTATACAGTTTCATGACATAGCTTGAGGATTTTGTTCCAAGCACCATTTTGAAGTTGAGGCATCGACCAGCCGTCTCGCTGGCTTGGGGCTGTAGTAGTTGTTCACAGTTATAGTTTATTGTTTAATTGTTGGCCCCAAAGCTGAGGTATTGTTGATCACCATAACATAGGTTTTGTGTATAATTTCATGTTTTCATAGTGTTCGTCTCAGGCAAAGTAGCCTCAGAACACCATACTATCATCATCGGCTAGCATAGCCCAGCCACATCAATTTTATAGTTTCAAGCCTTGTGCTGTGTTTGGCTCAAGACATTGTCACCTCACGGAACGCCCGAAATATTTAAAAAGGTCTGAAGCTGGGTCTTGTCATTGGGGCATCACCCAGCATCCTGACAATTTGGGGGCTCGTCCGGGATAGTTCTCAGAAGGTTTTTATAGCTGAAGCTACATAGGGTTGAAGCATTAGTTTGGTGATCATGGACATAGATAAATGGATTTCGGCTGGTGTGCGTTTAGGGTTGGCTGGGCCAGAGCTCAGGGACTATGCTGAGAAGAAAGAGAAAAAGAATATTTAGATAGGGAAGAGCGTATGTCGAGACGAGAAGATGAGCGACAGAAGCGTGAACATGATCAGTTTGAGAGAAAAGCCCAAATGAAGCGTGAAGAACAGGAGCGTGAGATCGCGCTGGTCAAGTTAAGGGCTGATACAGGCATGAGGGGGCCTACCTCAGAAACAAGCAGTAAGGCTCCCAGACCAAAATTGCCGAAGTTTGATGAGCAGAAAGATGATATGGACTCATATATAGAACGGTTCGAGCGCTTTGCTCAGAGCCAGGGCTGGGAAGAGAAGACATGGGCAGTTAGTTTGAGCTCGCTTTTGACAGGCAAGGGTCTTGAGGTAAATACCAGCATGCCTCCAGAACATGCGCATGATTACAAGGCTCTGAAAAAGGCTGTGCTCAGACGATATCAGCTGACAGAAGGTTTCAGGCAGAAGTTTAGAGAAAGTCGACCCGAGCATGGGGAGACTGTTTTTCAGTTTATGGCTAGGTTGACAAGGTATTTTAGTAGATGGACAGAGATGGCTGAGGTTGAGAAATCGTATGAAGGCTTGATGGACTTAGTGGTTCGAGAGCAGTTTATACAAACCTGTTCGTCCGAACTTGCTTTGTTCTTGAAAGAGAGAGTCCCGAAGTCGGTTGATGATGTGACGAAGCTAGCTGAGCAATATATAGAGGCTCATGGTGGCTCCATATGCTCGAACAAGCATGCCAAGCTCAACTCATCATCAAACAGGCAACATCAGAGGCCAAATACTATCCTCAGAGCTAGCCCAGCACCACGGTCTGAACCTCAGAAAAGGGTTTGTTTCATATGCAAAAAAGAGGGACATTTCGCAAGAGACTGTCGCCAGAATGGCCAGAAGAAAATAAGTGCTGGGGCAATGTGTTATGAAGACTCTGGACAGCAACAGCATGGTGCTCAGACATACAAAGATTTCAAGCATAGGCGTAATCAGAGTCAACATCAGTCTCCAGACAAGCAGAAAATATCTGCTCTGTGTATGTCGGTCTCATGCAACCAGAGCCACATACAAGAATGTATCAGAGATGAAGAGCTATGCTTAGCTAATGGAGAGTCTGTGCCGATCATAGCAGGTGGCTGTACCGTTGAATCGCTTGAAGGCGAGAGAAATTTGAATTTGCAACCAGGGTTAGTTGATGGTGGAGCAGTCAAGGTTTTGAGAGATACTGGCTGTGAGTTGGCGGCCATACGAAAGAACCTGGTGCGAGACGACCAAATGCTGGACAAGAGATATATTATGATAACTATCGATGGCGGGGCCAAGATAGTACCAGCAGCATTGGTTCAGGTTGATACACCATATTACACTGGTGCTGTTGAAGCCATGGTGTTGAGCTCACTCATATGTGATCTGGTGTTGGGGACTATACCAGGAGTTTCAAACACCCCAAACCAGGAATGGTTCGAAACCATGGGTCATGAAGCACAGAACCCCGAAGCTAGAGTTTCGGCAGCTGTCATGACACGAGCTCAGACCAAGAAGGAAGAGAGACCTCTCAGGGCATTAAGTGTTCCAAACTCTCCTGGGGATGAGGTTACTATTGATGAGCTAAGGAAGGCTCAGACTGAAGACACATCTTTGCAAAAGTTGTGGTCTTATGCCCGAGACAAGAGTACGCTGACCACAAGGGGTGGACACAGTTATAGATATGAGGTACAGAAGGATGTTCTGTATAGGTTGTTCACAGAGAGCAAGGGCTCTGGTTCAATTAAAATCAAGCAAGTAGTTGTCCCAACAAAGCATAGAAGACGTGTGATGAGCCTGGCACACGAATCAATTGTTGGTGGACACCTCTCAACCAAGAAGACGGTTGATAGGATTACAACAAGCTTTCACTGGCCTGGGGTAACCAGTGATGTGACAAGGTTTTGTCGCTCATGCGATATTTGTCAGAAGACAGTACCAAAGGGAAGAGTCTCAAAGGTACCTATGGGAGAGATGCCAATTATAGATACACCATTTCATCGGGTTGCCGTTGATCTTATTGGTCCCATAACGCCTGTATCTGAGAAAGGGAATAGATACATACTCACTGTAGTTGATTATGCTACAAAGTACCCCGAGGCTGTGGCTTTACAGCGGGTGGCCGAAGCACTGCTCGATGTATTTTCAAGAGTTGGTTTCCCATCTGAGATACTCAGTGACAAAGGAATTCAGTTCACCTCAGAGTTGATGAGGGAGGTTTGTCGGCTGATATCTCTGAAACAACTATTTACTACACCATACAACCCAAAGTGTAATGGGTGGTGTGAGCGGATGAATGGCATTTTGAAGAGCATGCTCAAGAAGATGTGCCAGGAGCGACCGAAGGATTGGGACAGATATTTATCTGCTGTGCTGTTCGCCTACAGAGAGGTCCCACAAGCTTCAACGGGTTTCTCACCGTTTGAGCTCATGTATGGTCGCACTGTTCGAGGTTCCATGCAAGTGCTGAAGGAACTCTGGACTGAGAGAGAAACGCCAGAAGTCATGACCACATACCAATATGTGCTTGACCTGAGACACAGACTCGAGGACACTTGCAAGATAGCTCGTTTGAACGATGCCCAGGGCATGTACAAGCACCACTATGACAAGTCAGCCAGAAACAGAAAGCTTGTGAAAGGAGACAAAGTTCTGCTGTTGTTGCCTACCTCGCACAACAAACTGACTCTGCAGTGGAAGGGACCGTTCGAAGTTGTTGATGTAGTTAACAGGATGGACTACAAGGTCCAGGTTGGTGCCAGGGTTGGCACATACCACATCAACCTTCTGAAGAAGTATGAGGAGAGGGAGCTCGAGGATGTTGTTTCATGCATGGCAATCATAGAGGCTGAATACAGTGAAGATGATGGGGTTGTGGATGATGAAAGTTTGATAGAGCTGGCAGGCTTGACCAGTTCTGAGACATACAAAGATGTCATGGTGTCAGAAAGTTTGACACGTGAGCAACGGCACGATGTGCTCAGGTTGCTTGAAGAGTTCCAGAATATGTTCACCGAAAAGCCTGGAACAACTGAGCTGGAGGAGCATAAGATAGAACTCACCAGCAATGCGCCGGTTAGGGTTCGACCATACTCCATACCATATGCAAAGAGAAAAGACGTTTCTGATGAGGTTCAGCACAATCAGATTACAACTCACCAATTGTGTTGGTGAAAAAGAAAGACGGCACAAATAGGTTCTGTATTGATTTCAGAAGGCTCAACATGGTGATAAGGTTTGACACAGAACCTATGGGTAACCCTGAGGACATTATGTCAAGCTTCACGAAGATCGACTTGAGCAAGGGTTATTGGCAGATACCTGTTGAAGATAAGTCAAAGCATCTGACGGCTTTCACGACCCCAGATGGAAGTTACCAGTTTAAGAAGATGCCTTTCGGCATGGTAAACTCGGGAAGCACGTTCAACAGGATGATGCGCAAACTGCTGCATGATTGCAGTGATGCCGACAACTATGTCGATGATATCATGGGCCATACCCAGTCACGGGGGCCACATCTCAGAATGTTGAGAGAAGTTTTTACAAGGGTGCGAGACGCCGGCTTGACCATAAGACCATCCAAGTGCATGATTGGATATGAAAACATTTCATTCACAGGACATGTAGTTGGCAAAGGTATGTTGCAGATGGAGCAAGAGAAGCTTCATAAGATCAAGAATGCAGATAGACCCAAGACCAAAAGGCAAGTACGAGCATTCTTGGGTTTGGCGGAATACTACAGGAAATTTATCCCAGCATTTGCCGATATTGCGTCTCCCCTCACAGACCTGACGAAGAAAGGAAAGCCAAACACTGTCGTATGGATGGACGAACATGAGCAGGCGTTCAATAGGCTCAAAGACCTGTTGACTTGCTCACCCATCCTCAGGCTACCAGACTTCAAGAGGCTCTTTGTTTTACAAACAGATGCCTCAGACAGTGGAGTTGGAGCAGCCTTGATGCAAGATTTTGAAGATGGATTATTCCCCATAGCATATGCTAGCAAGAAGCTGCTGCAGAGGGAGAAAAACTACTCCGTCATAGAGCGTGAGTGCCTAGCCATCATTTTCGGCATTAGAAAATTTCAGAAGTACCTGTATGGTGCGGAGTTCATACTCCAGACAGATCATGCACCATTGTCATACATTCAGAAATGCAAGATAGAGAGTGGTAGGATCATGAGATGGGCTCTGTTCCTACAAAATTACTAGTTCAAGGTTCAAGTAATCAAGGGCTCAGACAATGTATGTGCTGACTACCTGAGCCGTCAATAGAGTAACAGATTTTCTTGTATTAGTTGAAAACAGTAGAGCGTTTTCTTGAGAAGGGGGCTGTTGTCAAGAAAACCTGTAGTATATCGCTAGGTAAGCGATTTGAGTTAACTGTTGTTTTGTATATACAGGATTATCTCCCTTTTTTAACTGTTAATTAGATTTCATTAATTTGTTGTTTATTAAAGTAAGTTCACTTTTAAACTTCATTTTGTTTGTTTTATACCTTATAAAAATTAGTACTGTGTATATATTCAAATGAGTGAGGCGGTTGGTCAATCGAAATAATTAATATGAATGAAATATGTTATATGCTAATTTGCCGAAGTACCTCAAACTAATGGAAGCTGTATACAAATGCTGAGACTGGAGCAAACTTATTCAACGATCACTGCTGGTTATTTTGTGATCAGGGCACTGAATATTCATAGAACTTTCAGTGACGGCTTTATATACTTATGTATAGAAGCTATATCGTTGGTTTTTGACTGATAGAGTATTGCACTCATTAAGGTTAAAGACTGGCGAATATATTGTCTGCTTGGGCTACGTAATTGTGCAGTTACCTGTTCTTTGAATGGGCTAAGTAACTGTCCTCTGAGTTCTGTCTTTGGGCATGAAAATTGCACGTTTAAGACTGTCCAACCAGCCTTTAATAATATTATACTGCTATTTCATAGCGGTCTCATAGTAGCTGAGGCATTGAGATAGTGTTGCTCAGACTGATATAGCCTGGGGTTATATTCGGTTTGAAGCAGGTTTGCTGAAGACCGTGCTCAGGGTTCGGAGCGTTGCTGAACCGTCTGCCTGAGGCCGTCTTTTTGAGGCTGTCTTTTTGAAGCCGTCTTTTTGAGGCTGTCTTTTTGAGGCAGTGTTTTCGAGCCGGGCTCGGAACATACTGCAGGCAGGCTTCAAAGCGTTAGTTTTATAAGCTTCTTGAAGCAGGTTTTCATACACTGCTCAAGATAGGTTTCAGAGCGTAGGGTCACATACATGCTTTGAGACATAGGGTCTGATACGTAGGTTTGAAGTCACAGTAGTGTTGAGATAGCTTCAAACCACAGGTTTCAACAGGGTTTGATGCTTAGGGTCTCAACTCACATAGTCTAGGGTTATATAGCTCACATTTATACAGTTTCATGACATAGCTTGAGGATTTTGTTCCAAGCACCATTTTGAAGTTGAGGCATCGACCAGCCGTCTCGCTGGCTTGGGGCTGTAGTAGTTGTTCACAGTTATAGTTTATTGTTTAATTGTTGGCCCCAAAGCTGAGGTATTGTTGATCACCATAACATAGGTTTTGTGTATAATTTCATGTTTTCATAGTGTTCGTCTCAGGCAAAGTAGCCTCAGAACACCATACTATCATCATCGGCTAGCATAGGCCAGCCACATCAATTTTATAGTTTCAAGTCTTGTGCTGTGTTTGGCTCAAGACATTGTCACCTCACGGAACGCCCGAAATATTTAAAACGGTCTGAAGCTGGGTCTTGTCATTGGGGCATCATCCAGCATCCTGACAAACTTTCTCTTTTTGCATTTCTACTTTTGCTTTCGAAGGATCACCCATTATCAGAATATTACCTATTAATAATGTTAACATTTTCTCAATCTAAAACAGCTTTTCTAAAACTACTAGAAATGTTTGAAGAAAATAAAATCATATAGAAACCGGCGTAAAGCCTCAATTACAAGAAAGGTTTAAAAATATCAAGAATATTATGGTGAACTCTGGAAACATTCGTGGACTAAAGAATATTTTTTACGGGTCCGCCCGCTGAAGAGTCGGAAATCCGTTTTATTAAATGTCCCATTTGCACATTAAACAACATTTCGTTTGAGTGTGTTTATCACGAATATGAGTATGATAATGACTGTCTCTTATTGCCCCACGATACGAGGAGGCTCCTCTATAAGAATAAAGAATACATGTAAATACATATGTAGTTGATTATTGGGAAGACGGAGCTATGCAACAAAACTGTACGAAGGGCTACTGTAAGGTACATCTTGCTCGTTTACGGAAGAGCTAGGGGACAAAGCCCTGTAATATCTGCGGGAGAGGGGTTAGAAATAAATAATGCGTATGTTATAAGTGTGGATATAATAAACTACAATGTGGAGAAAGACAGCTGGACAGTAGGGTCTTCCAAAGAGAGGTTAAACGTCTTATGTCCATAGATATTTCGATTTAAAGAAAGGTATTTTATATATATAAATAAAGAAGATATTTGAAGGCATGTAAGGTCATTTACTTATTTTTACACACACATATATATATATGGAACTCAAACTTCACTGTTTTTATCTTGGATCTTTTGGCAAACATCAGTGTACTAGAAGTTTTGTGAATAGTTTGGATACTGATAGATTCACTGGATTATTAAAAGTGTGGGATATTAAAATTAAAAGTGCCAGTGTTTATAATTCAAAAGGACTGAAATTGGATTTATTATTTGGACTTTAAACAACAGGTATTTTAGTATTTCTTCAACTTGTCATTTCAATTTAATAAAGTCTGTAAAGTTTGTTGCTGGCTTTGTCTTTCTGTTGCGCCTGGCTCGTAACAAGGGAAAGAGTTAAATGAAACAACATACAAGTGAACATTTATGTTTTATTACAAAAATACATGTTTACAGTCAACACACGGGGATAAGTTCATATTGACATTATATTGCACAATCTTAATCATGAACAAACAGTAAAAACTCACCAATCCAATCTTTTTTTAACAAGAGAATCGGTAGAACCGATGGATGTTCCCCAATTGCAGACAAATTTTAAGTATGAACAAGAGGGCCAGAATGGCCCTGAAGCGCTCACCAGACAATCAGAGGAGAAGATTTTCAAAGTTTTCTCTATATATTTCTATTGAAAACTAGCCCGCCCTGGGGCAGGACAGGGCAAATTTTGACCCAATGGGCACAATTTATATACCTTTTGTAGAGGACCTGAACATGATGCTATGTGCCAAATATGAAAGCTGAGAACCTACCAGTCTCAGAAGATTTTCAAAGTGTTCACTATATATTACTAATGAAAACTGGCTATCCCTGGGGCGGGGCCAATTTAGACCCCCAGGGCATAATTTATACAACTTTTCTAGAGGACCTGAACATGATGCTATGTGCCAAATATGAAAGCTGAGAACCCTGTAGATTCAGAGGAGAAGATTTTCATAGTTTTCTCTATTTGTTTCTATTGAAATTTAGCCACCCCTGGGGCGGGGTCAATTTTGACCCCAGGGGCATAATTTATATACCTTTTCTAGAGGACCTGAACATGATGCTATGTGCCAAATATGAAAGCTGAGAATCTTCCAGTTTCAGAGAATAAGATTTTCAAAGTTTTCACAATATGTCGCTATTAAAAACGGGCCACCCCTGGGGCGGGGCCAATTTTGAACCTAGGGGCATAATTTATATATCTTTTGTAGAGGACCTGAACATGATGCTATGTGCCAAATATGAAAGCTGAGAACCTTCCAGTTTCAGAGGAGAAGATTTCCAAAGTATGCTCTATTTGTTTCTATTGAAAATCAGCCATCCCGGGGGCGGAGCCAATTTTGACCCCAGGGGCATAATTTATATAACTTTTGTAAAGGACCTGAACATGATGCTATGTGCCAAATACGAAAGCTTAGAACCTTCAAGTTTCAGAGGAGAAGATTTTCAAAGTTTTAGTTTATGTTTCTATTGAAAACAAGGCACCCCTGGGGCAGGGCCAATTTTGACCCCAGGGGCATAATTTATATAACTTTTGTAGAGGACCTGAATATGATGCTATATGCCAAAGATAAAAGCTGAGATCCCTGTAGATTCAGAGGAGAAGATTTTTTAAAGGTTCAAATTGTTGACGACGGACGACGAACGCCGACGGACATCAGGCGATCACAAAAGCTCACCCTGTGCACGTTGTGCTCTGGTGAGCTAAAAATACCAAAGGGAAATAACTCATAAATTATGCAAAAGAGAGTGATGATTCTTGTGCACTGCACACCTCCTCATCAATCTAAGATCAATCTACCTATGAAGTTTCATGTTGATACCTATTATAGTTTTTGTTTTATGCTCTGAATAAATTTTAAGTATGAAAAATAACAAAGGGCAATAACTCCTGAATCATGCAAAAGAGAGTGATGGTTCTTGTGCACTGCACATCGAGATCAATCTACATATTCATGTTGATATCTTTTACAGTTTTTGTGGTATGCTCCGGACAAAGTTTGGACGGACGGACAAAGCGGCGGCTATATGCTCCCCCAACACCGTTGTTGGGTTGCATAAAAAAGGAGAATTTAGAAGTTTTAATACAGGTGGCTGCTTAACCCTTTACCTGTTCAGTATTCTTATAAGAAATAATGAAATCATGAATATTAATTAGGTGGAATTTTATACTGTAAACTTTTCAAGGGAAGTATTGTCTTTATCGTATCAAAAACAAACAGAGCCCCTGGTCAGGTGGCTTCTATCAGAGCCATCTCATCTGGGTCTACTCTGTTTGCAAATCTGTGAAAACACGTTTATATGAAGGAAAGGGTTGAGATCAGAAAAGTTATTTATTTGAGAGTTTGAATTAGCCAGGGTTTATTGTACAAATAGAAAACAATGACATGCATACCGCAAAATGGGATTATTTCCAGCTGCACAACAACTCATGCTGCTCAACATTACCGTGAAGTTTGGTGACTCTAGTCCTACTGATTTAAGAGATACGTGCAGCACAAAGTTTCTCTAATTTTACGTTATCGTATCAGGGGCAATAATTCAACAATTATCAGGGGAGGCAATTCAAAAAACCCAGATGCACAACGACTCATGCTGGTCAGCATTTCTGTGAAGTTTGTTGACTCTAGCCCTAGTGGTTTCAAAGATATGCATGACTTAAAGTTTCTCTAATTTTAAGTTACCATTTCAGTTCAAGGATGAACTGAAAAATGTTCAAGGAATTTGTTTGCTTTGACAAGAGCTGCAAACTCAGATCTATATTATGCTATAAGCAAACAGAGCAGATCCTGATCAGATGGCTCCAACAGGACCCCTCTGATCTGGGACTACTCTGTTTGCCAATGTGTAAAAAGATGTTTACATGAGGGAAATGGTGAACCCTTGCCTGTATACAAAATGCTTTTTATCCCGTTGCTAAATAGAGTAGACCCAAATCAGATGACTCCTGTAGGAGCTCTCTGATCATGGTCTGCTCTGTTTGCTTATGAAATTATAATAATAGAGCTGACTATATACTAGTAATTTATACCAATACCAAAAAGCTAGCGTATAAAATTAATGCTCTCAGAAAAATGCATGATGTTATTATTTCTTACATGAATATTAAAAAATTGAAGTGTTAATTCTTTCAATACTGTGAAGAAATGTCTTCTAGCCTGTGAAACCGGGTATAGATTCAGAGGGAGTTGGTTTCTAGTCAGAATCCAAACTGTTTAAAAAATGTGACAGTATTTCTGGAAAAGCATGAAAGAAACCCCTCATTTAGGAATTATCCCTTTACTCCGCAGATACACATTTTAATGCATCTGCAAACAGAGTGGAACCAGATAAGATGGCCTCTGCAGCCACAACATGACATCATCATTACAAATTATTGCAGATAATAACATATGGCAGAAAAAGAGAATATGCAAAAAAAATCAGATTTTCCCATGACCTGTGGGTCAGCTAGATATCATTCGTATTTGTAGCAGATTAATTTTATCTGCCTGTCAGTCTATGCACAACTTTAACCCTTTCCTCCATAAATACGCCCTTCTACGCCTCTGTAATAACCACTTCTTGAAACCATTGTGATAAATAGAGCATTTGCTCCTACAGGAGCAAATGCTCTAATTATCACAATGGTTTCAAACTACAAAATTCTAAAATTTTACTTTTTTCTAGTTAATGCTCGTTTTGGGTAGATTCATTCAAAGAGGTTGGGTCTAAAAATAGCCTATGGAGGAAAGGGTTAATCGCTATCCCTGCTAAACGTGTCCTTAGTTACATTTGCAAACAGGTTGGATCCAGAGGAGATGCAGTCTAACTTTGCATCTCATCAGGATCCAACCTAATACTAGGTCAATAGTCACTCAAAAGCTTGGACGAATCGGAAGTTGGTAAAAATTGCACGAGATCAGAGTTACCCCTTTACGAGATCAGAGTTAACCCTTTCCCTGTTTAATATTCATGTAAGTTTGCTGATTTGACATATCCAAGTAGTGTCCGTTTTCAGAGCACCAGGCTGCAATAAAAAATATTTGACCTGTATTTAGTAAAATTATTCCTCCAATGTCACTTCTTTCAAAATCATATATCTAAATTTACTTGTATTAGGATCAGATCTATATCGTGTTAAAAGCAAACAGCAGATACTGATCAGACAGCTTCTATAGGAGCCTTTTAATCTGGGTCTACTTCGTTAGCAAATGCGTGTAAAAGCGTTTGTATGAGGGAAAGGGCTAATCAGACCTGATTTTTTTCCAGTCTAGGGGCAAGCAGTATCGTTAACCAGAATGTAGGACGTTTCGGCCAGTGGATGTTTCGGCCTATGATGTTTCGGCCAGATATTTTTTCAAAGTAGGACGTTTCGGCCAAAATTTAAAATTAATATTAAAAACCAAACAAGAGGGCCATGATGGCCCTGAAATCGCTCACCAGAGGGAAAGATTTTTAAAGTTTTAACTACATGTATGTTTCTAAAGAAAACTGGACACCTGTTTTGTGGGGTGTTACTCCATAGGAGTAAATGCTCTATTTATCACAATGGTTTCAAATCTACACAATTCTGAAATTTTCCTTTTCTCTAATTAACCCTTTCCCTCATGTAAACGTGTTTTCACGCATTAGCAAACAAAGTAGACCCAGATTTACCTCTTTGAATAAGAGACAAAATTTCTAACAGATGACAACCCTATCACTGCTTAGCATGACTTGACTGAAATTACCACACAGTTTGGATTCTGATCTGACGCATACCGGTATGTAACTTTGTATGTAGTTTGTATATGAGTAAATTTACTCCTATGGAGCAAATGATCTATTATTACAATGGTTTTAAATCTACACAATTCTGAAATTTTCCTTTTCTCTAATTAATTCTCCTTATCAGAAGATCTATTCAAAAAGGTAGGATCTGAAAAAAAGCCTTTGTTCTACACCTCTGTAACAGTCACATTATGAAACCATTGTGATAAACAGAGCATTTGCTCCATAGGAGTAAATGCTCTATTTATCACAATGGTTTCAAATCTACACAATTCTGAAATTTTCCTTTCCTCTAATTAACCCTTTCCCTCATATAAACATGTTTTCACTGATTTGCAAACAGAGTAGACCCAGATTTACCTCTTTGAATAAGCAGACAACATTTCTAACAGATGACAACCCTATCACTGCTTAGCAAGACTTGACCGAAATCAGCACACAGTATGGATTCTGATCTGACACATACCGGTATGTAACTTTATATGTGGTTTGTATATGAGTTAATTTACTCCTATAGAGCAAATGCTCTATTTATCACAATGGTTTGAAATCTACACAATTCTGAAATTTTACTTTTCTCTAATTAATGCTCTTTATCAGATTTATTCAAAAAGGTAGGATCTGAAAAAAAGCCTTTGTGATAAATAGAGCATTTGCTAACCATTGTGATAAAGAGAGCAAAAGCTCCATAAGAGTAAATGTTCTATTTATCACAATGGTTTCAAATCTACACAATTCTGAAATTTTCCTTTTCTATAATTAATGCTCCTTATCAGTAGATTTATTCAAAGAGGTAGGATCTGAAAAAAGCCTTTGTGATAAATAGAGCATTTGCTCCATAGGAGTAAATGTTCTATTTATCACAATGGTTTCAAATCTACACAATTCTGAAATTTTCCTTTTCTCTAATTAATGCTCCTTATCAGTAGATTTATTAAAAGAGGTATAATAGTAACTTTATGAAACAATTGTGATAAATAGAGCATTTGCCTTTGTGATAAATAGAGCATTTGCTCCATAGGAGTAAATGCACTATTTATCACAATGGTTTCAAATCTACACAATTCTGAAATTTTCCTTTTCTCTAATTAACCCTTTCCCTCACATAAACATGTTTTCACGCATTTGCAAACAGAGTAGACCCAGATTTACCTCTTTGAATAAGCATACAACATTTCTAACAGATGACAACCCTATCACTGCTTAGCACGACTTGACCGAAATTAGCACCCAGTTTGGATTCTGATCTGACACATACCGGTATGTAACTTTATATGTGGTTTGTATATGAGTTAATTTACTCCTATGGAGAAAATGCTCTATTTATCACAATGGTTTGAAATCTACACTATTCTGCAATTTTCCTTTTCTCTAATTAAAGCTCCTTATCAGAAGATCTATTCAAAAAGGTAGGATCTGAAAAAAGCCTTTGTGATAAATAGAGCATTTGCTAACCATTGTGATAAATAGAGCAAAAGCTCCATAGGAGTAAATGTTCTATTTATTACAATGGTTTCAAATCTACACAATTCTGAAATTTTCCTTTTCTATAATTAATGCTCCTTATCACTGGTAGATTTGTTCAAAGAGGTAGGATCTGAAAAAAACCTTTGTGATAAATAGAGCATTTGCTCCATAGGAGTAAATTCACTATTTATCACAATGGTTTCAAATCTACACAATTCTGAAATTTTCCTTTTCTCTAATTAATGCTCCTTATCAGTAGATTTATTCAAAGAGGTATAATAGTCACTTTATGAAACCATTGTGATAAATAGAGCATTTGCTCCATAGGAGTAAATGCTCTATTTATCACAATGGTTTCAAATCTACACAATTCTGAAATTTTCCAAGAGGCAGGATCTGAAAATAGCCTATGAGGGAATGGGTTAAAAACAATGTGAACAAACAGACACTAATTCTGAAGCAGACAACTTCATAGAGGTTTGACCAGGAACTTGCCCTCTCAAGTGATTGCGTAATACAGATGGAGTGTTTACAGTCCTTCTAGCAAAGAGGAACCTTTATAGTGAAACAATCTATTTTAAAGTATAACCAACAGGGCAGGGCCAATTTTAACCTCAGAACTATGATATTAACCAATGTCAATAAGGTATACTAAGTAAATCTATACACCAAATATCTAAGCTCTGTGACATGTAGTTTTTGACAAGAAGATTTTTGAAGTTTTCCCCATGCCAAACCTAAGTGAGCCCAGCATTCTGCTACTTGTACAGAAAACAACAGTCAGCTAGAGAAAACTGGCCACCCCTGGGACCGTGGCGAGGCCAATTTTGACTCCAGCGACATAATTTATATAACTTTTGTAGAGGACCTATAGGTGATGCTATGTGCCAAAGATGAAAGCTGAGAACACTGCAGATTCAGAGGAGAAGACTTTTAAAGTTCAAATTGTTGACGACGCACGACTCACGACGCAAGACGCACCACAAACGCCGACAGACGACAGACATCAGGCGATCACAAAAGCTCACCCTGAGCACTTTGTGCTCTGGTGAGCTAAAAATTAAATATTAAATCAAAATCATTAAATATTATTCCATTATTCAGACCAATATTATTCCATAAGGAAACAGAGCAGACTGATCACACAGCCCCTACAGGAGCAGATATGCACATAAAGCTAACAATATAATTGTTTACAGCAGAACTATTACACTTGAGACATGAGAATGAACTATTATATCAGATACAGTAAAACCCCTCTAAACCGGACATTCCATTTAGTATACATATCAGTCTGGGAGACAGGTGGCAGCTTAAATCAGGAGGTGAAAGTTATGTAGAACGTTCCTAGAGGAGCTATCTGCATGACCCCCCCCCCCCTGCATTAAACAGCCACCTGCCTAAAAGTATCCCAATTCTTCTCTACTAGAATTCCAGTTTAGATGAGTTTACTGTATCATTCATAGACACATGAGAATGAATTAGTACAAATGTATATCATTTATCCTACATTGTCATGACTGTAGAGAAGAAGCATACTGATATCTCAGTAAAATCCTAGTTAATCCTTTCCCTCATATAGACGTGTTTTCACGCACTTGCAAACAGAGTAGACCCAGATCAGACGGCTCCTAGAGGAGCCGTCTGATCAGGGTCTGCTCTGTTTGCTAATAAAATTTGACAGATCTGTTTCTTTACTTTCTAAAATGTCTACATTGTTCCACCTTCCAAACTGCATTAAAAAAATTTGTTCATGAATATTCAGTAGGTATTGAACGTTGAAATAAACATAGAACAGGGAAAGGGTTAATCATCAACTCCATGGATATTCATAAAAGTAATGATGACATCATGAATATTAATTGGATTACTTTTTTAAAATGGCATATTAATGAATATTCATGAAGTGATTAGTTCATACATGAATGTCCATTAGAGAAAGGTTCACCCACTCCTTCCTAGTGAGGCCTTTTGATGCCTATGTAAGTCCTTATTTGAAACCATTCTGATAAATAGAGCATTTGTTCCATAGGAGCAAATGCTCTATTTACCACAATGGTTTCAAAACTACACAATTCTAAAAACTTCCTTTCCTCTAGTAAATGCTCCTTTTTGGTAGACTTATTCAAAGAGGTTGGGTCTAAAATTGTTCTAGATGGAAATGGGTTAATTGGTACTCATTTGAGTTATCTTGGAGAGATGATTCAACAATCAGCTTGAATGACAATTCTAATGAGTACAGACAAGACAGGGTTTGACTGACATCCTTGTGAAATATTTTATCTGGATTTCTTATATACTCCTTGTGAAACATTTTATCTGGATTTCTTATATACTCCTTGTGAAATATTTCATCTGGATTACTTATATACTCTTCTTATATACAGTATTGAAGACATGAAAGACAATAATAATGAAAACCCCATTCCTTTAACCCGTTACTCCATAAATACCCCTATGTATTTTCTAACAGAATAGACCAACATCAGACCACTCCAGTAGGAGCCGTCTGATCAGGGTCTGCTCTGTTTGCTTATGATATAATATAGATATGATTCTTCAGTTTCTGTCATGGCGAAACATTTAACCCTTCGCTTGCTGAATTTTAAAATGCATTTCTCCTTCTTTACCCATGTAATAATATGTCTATTACATATATCTTCACTGTGTACAAGTATTTCGCTGTGCAATCACTGCTGTGGAGTGCACTGGTTGCACAATCAACTTGTATATAGTGCAGACCCTGATGAGACAGCTCCTGCAGGAGCTGTCTCATCTGGGTCTTCACTATTTACAGGTAGGTATATTGACGCAAATAGCAAGCGAAGGGTTAATATGTCCATGTGCTAGTATAACATTTAACCTAATTAATATTCATGAAGTCATCATTTCTTACATAAATATTCATGGAGGAAAGAGTTAAATGTAGTCTTCATATACCTGATAAATGTTGTCATTAAAAACACTTTTCACAACCAATCTGCAACTGTCTAAGTGCTTTTTTCATCAAGAATACAAAACATGTCCAATTAAAATACAATATGAGCCAAATTAAAAGATAAAATGACACTGACACTGTGAACAGTGCAAACCCAGATGAGCTGCAGCATCGCAACCAACGGTGCCTGATAAAGGTTTACACAGTATATCATCAGAGTCAAGCACGCTTTGCCAACTACCGAAACCCTTTTCCTCATAAATATGCCTCTTATCACCTTTGCAAACAGAGAACTAAACCAGACTAGTTCCTGTTGGAGCTGTCTAATAAGGGTCTGCCCTCTGTCTGCTAAAATTATAAAGATTTGAATAAACAGTTTCTGTCATGGTCAAAATTCGTGTTTATACACCATAACAAATATTGATCTAACTAGAAAAGTGTTGAGTGATGGACGGACAGACAGAAAATGTGATTACTATAGGGCTCCTGCATGTTCAATGCAAGGCCCTAATTAATATTCACTGAGTCATAATTTCTTACATGAATATTCATGAGGCAAAGGGTTAAAAATATTGTTGGATCTAGGACAACACCATTTGCAATGCTCTTGAGTCCTTCTCTGTAGACAAAGTGCCCATGGTATGAATGGAATGAGTACAAAAATACTTAAATGAACCACGACAGTAACTTCATCACTGCTGCATTTCAGAATGTCCTTGTTCACTGTATCATAATGTTGCCAAGATTCTTGTGAATGAAAATACCAGGGCCATGATTGTCTGTCCCAAGCCCCATAGTAGTGCGAAAAACGGCATCATCTCCACATTAGAGGCACTGTAAAATCCAGCGATGGCTGCACCTACAATCATACAAACTTAGGTATATATTACTAGACTTGAAGATAATAGGGGTATTTAGGTAAACTGTTTTCTAAATTTCTAATGTTTAACCCTTTCCTTCATATAAACACTTTTTCATGCCTTTGCATGAAAACAGAATACATGTAGACCCAGGTCAGATAGCTTCAGAAGAACTCTCTGATCAGGGTCTGCTCTGTTTGCTTATCAAATCATGACAGATCTGATTCTATACTACTGTTTCGATTAAAATAAAACAATGTCATAAAACAAGAGGGCCAGAATGGCCCTGATATCGCTCACCAGACAATCAGGAGAAGATTTTCAAAGTTTTCACTATATGTTTCTATAGAAAACTAGCCGGCCCTGGGGCAGGGCCAATTTTGACCCCTGGGGCAGAATTTATATAACTTTTGTAGAGGACCAGAACATGATGCTATGTGCCAAATATGAAAGCTGAGAACCTTCCAGTTTCAGAGGAGCATAATAATTTTTCAAAGTTTTTCTATATGTTTCTATTGAAAACTAGCCACCCCTGGGACGGAGCCAATTTTGACCCCAGGGACATAATTTATATAACTTTTGTAGAAGACCTGATCATGATGCTATGTGCAAAATATGAAAGCTGAGAACCTTCCAGTTTCAGAGGAAAATATTTTTAAAGTTTTCACTATATGTTTCTATTGAAAACTTGCCACCCCTGGGGCGGGGCCAATTTTGACCCCAGGGATATGATTTATATGAATTTTGTAGAGGACCTGAACATGATGCTATGTGTCAAATATGAAAGCCGAGAACCTTCCAGTTTCAGAGGAGAATATTTTCAAAGTTTTACTATATGTTTCTATTGAAAACCAGGCATCCCTTGGGCGGGGCCAATTTTGACCCCAGGGACATGATTTATATAACTTTTGTAGAGGACCCAATTATGATGCTATGTGCCAAATATGAAAGCTGAGAACCTTCCAGTTTCAGAGGAGAATATTTTCAAAGTTTTACTATATGTTTCTATTGAAAACCAGGCACCCCTTGGGCGGGGCCAATTTTGACCCCAGGGACATAATTTATAGAAATTTTGTAGAGGACCTGAATATGATGCTATGTGCCAAAGATGAAAGTTGGGAACCCTGTAGATTCAGAGGAGAAGATTTTAAAAGGTT
This sequence comes from Azorinus chamasolen, assembly GCA_963576725.1. Classification (NCBI taxonomy): domain Eukaryota; kingdom Metazoa; phylum Mollusca; class Bivalvia; order Cardiida; family Solecurtidae; genus Azorinus; species Azorinus chamasolen. The sequence goes on along the minus strand of OY755238.1, from coordinate 26,688,205 downwards.
CAAATTGTTGATGACGGACGATGAATGACAGACGACACACGACGACGGATGACGGACATCAGGTGATCATAATAGCTCACCCTGAGCACTTTGTGCTCTGGTGGGCTAAAAATTCAGTCAATAAATATTCATGAACTCATTATTTCTTACATGAATATTCAACAGGGAAATGGGTTGCCTTTATAAATCCAGTAGCTATAAATCCAATATCAGACACTGTTTTGATGTCTCATTTCAAATGGACTATTCCAAAATTAAAACAAGTCAAGCTTACGGTGAATATTTAGGGATTTTTCTAAAGAAAAGTGTAACATGACAAACAGTGCAGACCCTGATGAGATAGCTAGAGAGCTCCTACACTGTTTGCAAAGGGTATTAGTGACTTGTTTCCTACATTGTCAGGGGTAATATCCAAACTGTTTGATAATCCGATTGCATTTTTGTATAACATGTTTAACCCTATCTACGCCTCTGTAATAGTCACTTCTTGAAACCATTGTGATAAATAGAGCATATGCTCCATAGGAGCAAATGCTCTATTTATCACAATGGTATCAAAACTACACAATTCTAAAATTTACCTTTTTGCTAGTAAATGCTCCTTTTTGGTAGATTTAATCAAAGTGGTTGAATCTAAAAATAGCCTATGAGGTAATGGGTTAACCCTTCTCCCTAACGAACATAGTGGTAGGAATTGATTACAGCATGAATATTCATGTACATGTACTTAATTTCTAACAGATAAAACTTTACTTGTTAGCTAAGACAAACAATGTAGAATCAAACCTATACCATTTCATAGGCAAACAGGGCAGACCTTGATCAGATGGCTCCTACAGGAGCTGTCTGATCTGGGTCTAGACTATTTGCAAAGGCATAAAAAGGCATTTATATGAAGTAAAACGTTAACAGCTGGGGAACAGTTAGGAATCACATCTCAGTCATCTGTCTCTCTGTCATCTGTCTCTCTGGTCATCCATGTGTATGTCAAGTTTATATGCCCCAACCTTTAGGCAACGGGGGCATTAAGTTTTACCCTTGTCCATCCGTCCGATATTTTCGTCAAGGATTTCTTGGCTTGTGTAAGGTAGAATGATTTGATATTTGGTCTGAAGCATTATCATAGTGAGTTGTAACATGGCTCCCCTTTTCAGGTCTGTCGTCCGTCTACTTCCTGTTTGCCGACACTTTGATTGAATTTTCGTGATTGTTTAATGACAAAAGTCTTCATCAAAGATTTCTTCGCTTGTGTAAGATGCAATAAGTTAATATTAATATCTGAAGCATAATCATAGTGAGTTGTACCGTGTCTCCCCTTTTCAGACCTGTCATTCATCTACTTCCTATTTCCCGGCGGGGGCATCCGTGTCCCATGGACACATTTTTTTTATTTTCATTATGTTTCTGCCAGTATGTGGCATATGTTCATTTGAACACTCCTGTTTATTTTCCATTTAACTCTTTCCTTCATATAAACGCCTTTTCACACATTTGCAAACAGAGTAGATCCAGATTGGACAGTTCCTACAGACGCTGTTTGATCAGGGTCTGCTCTGTTTGCTTTTGAAATTATATATATATGTGTGTGATTTTACAGTTTTTACCAAACAATTCCCTTGAAAAGTTTATAATTTCAAAATTCAGCTAATAAGTATTTGTGATGTCACTATTTATTACATGAATACTGAACAGGGAAAGGTTTAAAATGTGTGCAAAATGCTTGTTTTAACTCTTTCCTCCATGAATATTCATGGAAGAAATAATGACATGAATATTTATTAGATTAGTCTTTATAATAACACATTCACACAGAGAGAAACTGAAGAGTCACATCTATATTATCAGATCTCTGTTTGCAAAGGCGTATAAAGGCATATTTATGGAGTAGAGGGTTAACTCAACCCACTAAAGGTAAAGCTGCATTATCACAATGTGCAGCAGGAAGTCGTCAAATACCATCTGTGCTGTAAAATTTGTAAATATTTTCAATTACAGCGCTGGTGTATATAGCCATTGTCAAACTGAAATGGGTTCATATTTCTACTTTGCCAGTTTGTATAATTATCAAGTATTTCTTTTCCTTTTTTCAATCATTAAAACAGTTTTTTTAGATAAATACTTGAATAGCTCTGATCTAATATTTCCACCACTAAGGGTCTTTTTCAAAGATTATCATGTGTATTTTGATATGATTATCTTTGATAAAGGCCCTTAGTGGTCAAAACATTAGATCAGAGCTATTCAAGTATTTATGTATTATATTAGTTCCCTTTTTGGAATATTTTCTTCATTGTTGAATTTGTTAAATTGCTACATAGAATAGAGAATTTTATTGTAAAAACTAGGTGCAAACTCTGATCTATAATATTTGGATAGGCAAACAGAGTAGACCTTGATCAGGAAGTTCCTATGGGAGCTGCTTGATCTGGATCTCCTCTGTTTGCAAGGTGTTAACAGACTTTTTTATGAGGGAAAAGGTTGATATAGCTGTTATATCCCGGTTGTCATAGTTGCTGTCGTCGAGCAAAAACTAATAACTGGCTATCACTCAAAATCTTTCAGTGAGAGAGCTACATGTATACACAACCCACACCCAGGTGGCGTCCCCACACTCAAGTATGCAAACTTATAAGTGCAAAATTTCAAGGCCATATATTTGTGGTTGCTTGGTGTATTAGGTTGAGACTTTGCACTAGCCTTCCCAGTCATCAAACCTGCTACAAAAATTAAGTTTGATTAGTTTGGCTTGAATATTACTAAAATCATGGCCCTTGTTATGAGACTAAATAAATTGGATATCAATAGACTATATTTCAATAATTGCTTTATGTAAGCATGTTGAAACTGCTGAATAAACAGATGTGTATAATGGCATATATCGCCACACTTTATTTTTATCCCCTGCCAAAGGCAGAGGGATATTGTTTTGGGTTTGTCCATCCATCCATCCTTCTGTTCAATGTCATATCTCTGTAACGGATTGACAGAATTCAGTGAAACTCGACATGAATATTTGTTATCACTGGGGCATCGTTCACTGTACTACTTTTCCAGATCGCTTGTGGCATTTAAAAGTTAGTGCCCTTTTATACGCAAAAATCACATATTTTTTCCCGTTCAATGCCATATCTCTAACGGATTGACATCAACGAAACTCGACATGAATAGTTGTTATCATTGGGGCATCATTCCCATGTATTACTTTTCCAGATCACTTGTGGCATTTAGAAGTTATTGCCCTTTGATACGCAAAAATAACACATTTTGTCCATCCGATGCCATATCTCTGTAACGGATAGACAGATTTCAATATAACTAGGATTTATTGCCTTTTGATAAGCAATGCTATATCTCTAACGGATTGACTGAATTTAATGAAACTCAACATGAATATTTGTTATTGCCATGGCATCATTCCTATGTATTACCTTTTCAGATGGCATGCGGTTTTTGGGAGTTATTCCCCTCTGGTACACAAAAATCATATATGTACATGTATTGCCCTTATCCCATGCTGAAGGCAGAGGGATACTGTATTGCATTCAATACTGTTTTGCATTAAGTACTTGAATATGCTTTATACAGCTTTCATATTCAAGCAGTGTCAGGGTAAAATGGGCCTTATGATTCAAACAGTTCAGAAACAGATCAGCAACCACATCATCAATGCAACACCCATTCCTGATATGTAATGATTCACTATATAGATCAGAATAAACTATACAAACTACATCAATGCAAAAAGTAGTAGACTGGATTAGATGCTGCAGTGGAGATGCAGCAGCCAGTCTAGGTCTATACTTTTTGTAGTACAATAAGGACCATTTCCCCTTGCTGTGGCTCATTCAGTATCAAAACATGTATACTATTATTAAAGATTGACATAGAAAGCAGTAATTTGGCCCAATATTGATAAAGTTGGTCAAAATATCTATCTAAGATTTTGGTATGCATCAAAGGCAAGAAAAACTTTGTTAAGCGATCCAGGGCTATCATAGCCCTCTTGTTTAAAATTGATTATCTAAAGATACCCCCCCACTCCCAATTGTTTGCCGAAAAGTTGTATGGTAAAATACGGTGAGAGAAGTTTCATGCATGCAGCTCCAAAACTTTGGAATGCTCTACCGTCAGGCATTGGAGACGCAAGGTCACTGGCATGTTTCAAAACGTGTCTGAAAAGGCATTTTTTAACGTTTATTACTAGGACAGTTTAGGAAACGATATGTTGCATATCTTTCATTGACCGGATAGACAATCATGCTGTTCCTCCCATTAAGTGATTTCATATCTACTGTATATCTAGCCACGTCTTCAGTACCAGTCGCAGGTGATGGCGCACTGTATTGACGATTATTTTTGTGATAATTGTACTTGATTCAATCCAATCCAGGGTTGGGGCTTGCAATTCGTTGGAGTAACATGTCTCATGTTGGTAAGGGAGAATTTCATTCCCTATTCTCCACTAGTGAGAGCAACATGTTTTCATGTTAGAGCAGGACCTTGATCCCTATTCTCTAGTTGTGAGTTGTCTTTCCGACCAACTTCGGATTGTGAGGAGGCTTTATCGTTTTCAGCTATTGCCATTGCTTGCACAGAACTCGTATGGTCACTATAGGGTGTTCATTCACTTGGGTTACTGTATGCACCATTCGTGATTATACTTTCTCTGTTTTGTGTATGCATGTAATGGCTGGAGTGGTATTTGGGTTGGATTCTAATGCCAAGGGAGTTCTGTTATCTAACAGAGCATCCCTAATATTGGTATCTCTGGTATCTTGTTCATATTGCGACCCAGCCATAACTAGCTTCAGGGATTCCATTTAAGTTAACCCGAGTTCCCAATTTTGGCTTATCGGGGAACTGGGTTATTTCATTCACCCATTTCCTCCTCCTAATTAAAGAGAGGAATGTAGTAAAACTGGGTTTTACTGTGGCAGGCCTCATTCCGTCTGGGTGGCGAATATCTATCGCCCATGCACATGGGTAAACCAGAGACTCAGGGGAATAAACACAGGCTTTACCAATCTAATTTTACTATACAATCATGAGGTTCCTTCTGGTTAGTGATTTCATATATATTGTATATCTATTGCATATCTTTCATTAACCAGATAGACAATCATGCGGTTCCTTCCAGCTAGTGATTTCATATCTATTCTATATCTATTGTATATCTTTCATTGCCTGGATAGATAATCATGCGGATCGTTCCGGTTAGTGATTTCATCCATGTGAATCGCTTTTGAAAGCACATATCCTGTGTGAATAGAGTGCTATATAAATGCGGTATTATAATAATAATAATAAATCAGTACTAGTGTGTTTGCCATGGTTCAGCATACCATCACATGTTGGCATACATTATATGCATGGTGTTCTACTAGGAGAGGCTAAAAATCTCATGACTCTGTGGTTTGATAGCAAAAGCCATACAGAACAATATTTCATCAGTTATATCGCAGACAACGCGCTCTACTTTCTTTAGTGCTGGATAGTGTAGTCGAAGTCCAAGTCAGAAAGGGGAGATAACTATAGCAAAATTAATTTTAGGGTTACCTGCCCTTGTGAAATGGGTCCCCCTTGTAATATTTAACATGTATACCAAAGTTGAATCAAATATCTTGGACAGTTTCTGAGACATGGACCTGAACATAAAACTTAACCAACAATGAAAATTCTAAGTCGAAAAAGGGGCATAATTATGGCAAAATTACTTTTAGGGTTACCTACCCATGTGAAATGGATTCCCCTTGTGATAGTAAACATACATACTTAATATGAACCAAATATCTTTGATGGTTTCTGAGAAAAGAACCTTAACAAAAAGGTTAACCAACGCCTATGCCTATGCCTATGCCGACGAGAGGGTCATGACAATAGCCCCACTTTTTGAAAAAGTGGAACTAAAAATGAAGTGGTCAAGCGCTTGAAGTTGATAAAGCCCCCATATCTTATTCATATTGTTACCCTTGCAAATTGATGGAAATCTCAATCACTGGAAGGCATCTGAATTCAGATCGTGGCTGCTGTTTTACGCTGTTCTGTGTTTGACAGGAATATTGCCAGCACCATATTTTAAGCACTACTGTTGCCTTGTTGAGGGCATTTTCATTCTCCTCGTTGACAGAATTACTCCAGAACAACTTCTCAGATGAGAACAAATGCTGAACATATTTTATGATGTAGCTGGACCCTGTATGGACAAAACTTTCTATGAACTAGAAAAGTGTGTCTGTAAGACACAGCTATGCCCCTGTGGTGGTGCTTGCCCAGCTGCACGTAAAATTCCTAAGTCATTTGACCTTGACCTTGGGCTTACGGGCAGCATGGGCTGGGTGCGCAATGAAAGTATGGATGGAGTTTAATGTGTATATGCAAATCCATGCCAATAGCTACAGTGGTTAACCCTTCGCTTGCTGAATTTTAAAATACATTTCTCCTTCTTTACCCATGCCTTGTTGTATAATTACATATATATCTTCACTGTGTACACGTATTTCGCTGTGCACTCACTGCTGTGGAGTTCACTGGTTGCACAATCAATTTGTAAATAGTGCAGACCCTGATGAGACAGCTCCTGCAGGAGCTGTCTCATCTGGGTCTTCACTATTTACAGGTATGTATATTGACGTGAATAGCAAGCGAAGGATTAAACTTTCAAGGAATAAATGTTCACAGCCTCAGTGATTTGGTCCAATGTGTTAGGAATTTTGGGCCTCTCTGGGTCTACTCATGTTTTGAGTCAGTCAATGGAGAAATAAACTAGAACTACCACTAAAGGTGATGAATACCCCCACTAGCACATTTGACACAGAGATGGGGGTTATAGAAATAAATCACTACAATATCTGCTACAGTTAAGAAAAAAACTCCGGAAAATACTGTGAAATCATTAATGTTTTGAGATTTATGTTTATGGTTTTAAAAAGTGAATGTTGCACCAAATAAGCAATAAGCACCAAACTATGAGGCAATGGTTAACATTTAGCCTGCGATAAAACATTGTGAATGCGCAATAACTTGTCTGGTTAGATATTTCAACTGCATGGATTGGCTAAAGATTAGGTAAAATAAACTGACTCATGGATCCTGATGAGACGTTGAGTTACTCTGCGTTTCATTCAGACCCTACCTGTTTGTATATAACAAATTACATTCATGTCACAACTTTACAATTTCTGAAAGAAAGTTAATGAAACTTATTATCATATAGACATACACCAACATTAAACTCATAGAATATCTTGTAATACTTAAAAGATTTAAGATAAAATCATCTGAAAAAGTGTAAACCAATTTTTCCCCATTAAATTTCCGCATCATGAAATAGTCAAGAGTCCAAATTTCTGCAACTGAAAAATTTCTAGGTGTCGTTATTCCGCATGTTCTCCGTATTGAAGATATTTCTCAGCGAAGTGAAAATTCTTTTTGTGAATAGTCTGTGTAAAAAGAGGTTTTCTGCAACTTTTCCACATTTCTCCGCTTTTTGAAATGCAATGCGGAAATCTGAGCTAAGGGTTTAGTACATTTTCAAACAGTGTAGACCTAGATCAGATGCTACATATGGATTGGATGGCTGAAGTAGATGTACGCTTTTTGTCCATTAACACTTCTCTGGTTACTCTTCAAGCCATCAATACTCAGTACAGTAAAACCTCTCTATAACGACCACTAAATTACATCAAGTATTTTATGTTAAAGGCAGGTGGATGCTTAAAGCAAGGTGAAAGTAAAACAGAACGCTCCTATAGGAGCGTTCTGTTTAACTTTCACCTTGCTTTAAGCAACCACCTGCCCAAAATACCAACTAATTAACACAATTAGTGGTCATTATAGAGAGGTTCTACTGTATTTACTTGACTGCTGACTGCTGAGTACTCCCAGCATGACTGTAGGTTGCTGACTACGTATACACTGCTCGCAAATCTTGGAGTGACCCTTCTCACTATTACCTCATTAACCCTTTCCCTCATATAAACGCCTTTCCACACATTAGCAAACAGAGTAGACCCAGATCAAATGGCTCTTGTAGGAGCCATCTGATCTGGATCTGCTCTATTTGCTTATGGTGCTATAACGACTTGATTCTACGCTTTCTGCCTTAGCGAAAAGATGTCCTCTGTTTTTATGTCATTATATCAAAATACATTTGTATTCATTATGTCATTATTTCTAACATGAATATTCAACAGGGAAAGGGATAATTATTAAATATGTAAACAGATATCATAGATTTACTCACTACTAACTGCTCCTAGTGTGATGGGAGACAAAATGCCGACTACAAATATACCAAGTACGATCCATCGACCAATTTTGTGTTTTCGCAGGCGACACAAGGCAATCAAGGTGGCAATGATGTGAACAAACATGGAGGAGAAAAGGACCCACAGGAATACATTATACCAGATTTCTGAAATATAAAGGAAAACAATTTATTTGAGCAAACCAGTTCATATGAGGTGTATCAAGAAAAGAGATACATTCCTGGCATAAATAATAAACAGGTCAGATCAAAACCAGAAGAGTTCAAAATGTTGCAACTACAGCTTAATGCAGGGTGAATGACATGCAGAAAGCTCCTAGAGGAGCTTTCTGCCTGACTTTCACCCTGCATTAAGCTGAAATGTGTCTCCAAGACCAATATTTATACTAAATTGAATCTCCGGTTTAGAGGGGTTTTACTGTATTAGACTGATATATACATACAAAGCGTTTGTGATCCATCTAACCTTGTACACCTGGTGAATATTCATGTTAGAAATAATGCATCATGTTCATTTATTAGCTGCATATTATATAATGGTATATATATATACTACATGAACAAGAGAAGATTTGGCAAATTCAGAAACAGTAGAATCAAATATATAAGCAAACACAGCTGACCCTGATCAGATAGATCCATGATCTGGGTCTACTCTGTTTGTAAAGACATGAAAAGGCTTTTTTCTATCAGGTTAAGGGTTTAGGACTACAGTAAAACCTCTCTATAACGACCACTAAATTCTGTTAATTAGTCGGTATTTTTGGCAGGTGGCTGCTTAAAGCAAGGTGATATAGGAACGTTCTGTATTACTTTCACCTTGCTTTAAGCATCCACCTGCCTTTAACACAATTAATTAAGTGTAATTAAGTGATCGTTATAGAGAGGTTTTACTGTAATATGAAAGTGTGACTTGTGAAAACAATATAAAAGTATATGTGTTCAAGTATCCTGATTCAAAACACCTATTATGTTAAGAGACAACATCCTTCACTAAGATTTTCAATTTGCAGCTACAATATGCAATTTGAGTTTTGGCCTGAATCAAAACAATGGCTATTGTTATTCTAAGTGCCAATTGTTGCCATTGCCTTAAATATACATATTTTGTATCAGCTAAATATAGAATCATGAATCTTTCTAGCTCAACGGGCTTTATGAAATAGAACAATATCAAGTGTCCATAATAATAAAATCAAAACATACATCCAACTTATGAATGAAACTGATATATGTATTAAACATTTCCCTACTGAACACTTATGTATAAACTTACAGCATCATGAATACCTATTAGCTTAAGTTTTATAATGTAAAAAATATCCAAGGAAATTATCACCTTAGACAGTAACAGAAGATTCATATCTATATAATTCAACAAGCAAACAGAGTCTATTCTGCTCACAAAGGTGTTACTATGAGGGTCCAAGGAGTACAATATTATTTCTGTCTAATTTGGTTACACAACTCCATCCAGGCCTTTAACCCTTTCCCTGTTTAATATTTATGTAATGAATAATGACATCATGAATATTTCTTGGCCGATTCTTTTTTTTATAATGGTACACAGGATGTTTGTGCTTATGCAGAAACTGTAGAATCAGATCTATATTATACCATAAGCAAACAGAGCAGATCCTGATCAGACGGCTCCTATAGATTGAGCCTTCTGGATCTGGGTCTACTCGGATTGCAAATGTGTGAAAAGGTGCCTACATGAAGGAAAGGGTTAACTATTTTTATGCTTACTTGGCATATTTGCGGTAAAATCTCGATTATTAGAACACTAAAATACGTATCATTTTTTATCTTTAAGACAGGTGGCAGCTTAATGCATGGTGAAAGTCATGCAGAAAGCTCCTCTAGGAGCTTTCTGCATGACTTTCACCATGCATTAAGCAGCCGCCTGCTTATACGGGTCTAAATTCTTCTATACAAAATCTTTGAAAATAATTCAACCCCCCCCCCCCCTCCAAAACACATACAGACATCCCATACCCTGTCCCAAACACTCCTTGTCAACAATAGAGACCTGCAGTTATAAACGAAACAACAGTAAAACCTCTCTATAACGACCATTAAATTTCATCAAGTATTTTGTGTTAAAGGTAGGTGGGTGCTTAAAGCAAGGTGAAAGTAAATCAGAACGCTCCTATAGGAGTGTTCTGTTTTACTTTCACCTTGCTTTAGGAACGTTCTGTTTTACTTTCACCTTGCTTTAAGCAATCACCTGCCCAAAATACCAACTAATTAACACAAATTTAGTGGTCGTTACAGAGAGGTTTTACTGTATGACACTTACCTCCAAATCCATTCAAAGGCTTATTGGACCTCAAGCCTATGATGTTGATAATAGAAGTTAGCTCATCTGTTTTGTAACCGCTGTCTGAAGATGACATACTTACTTCTGTCCGAGTTCAATCTTGAAATATTGACCATAGCTCAGCTCTGTCACAGTGAACAGAAAAAATAAAGAAGCAGTATTAAACATTTACTAGATATAAATACTCCTTTCTATGCCATTGGAAACAGAGTAGAACCAGATTAGACAGCTCAGGAGGACTGTATGTCGAGCTGTCTGATCAGAGTCTGCTTTAGATCTGTTGGCTTGTGGAATAATACAGATTTGATTCTACGTTTCTGCTTTGGTAAAAAATTCATGTGTTTTTATGCCTTTATATAACTTTTTATAACCTGACCAGCACAGATTTCAAGATATGATGCATTAACCCTTCTCTTGCTGAATTTTAAAACACATTTCTCCTTCTTTACCAATGCCCTGTTGTATAATTACATATATCTTCACTGTGTACAAGTATATCGCTGTGCAATCACTGCTGCGGAGTACATTGGTTGCACAATCAACTTGTAAATAGTGCAGACCCTGATGAGACAGCTCCTGCAGGAGCTGTCTCATCTGGGTCTTCACTATTTACAGGTAGGTATATTGACGTGAATAGCAAGCAAAGGGTTAAATTCCATATAAAGGATTTTCGAGAATTACTAATCTTCTTTATTTCTCCACCTCACCCTATGTTTTGACCACTCTCGAAGAGACGATTCTAAAGAGTGGTCACAACATTATAAAGGTCTGAGGGTGATGATTTTAGTATTTGAGTATACACCTTTATTTTTAATATGATGGCATGGTTATAGGCACTTAAAGAGTCTGGAAAAAGTAGGTCTAAGGTCAAGGTCACATGGTAAAAATCACTGGTATGTTTGAAAAAGTCTTAAGACAGGAAAGACACATACCAAGTATGGAAGCATATGCATATTTAAAAAGAGTTTTTTGCAAAAGTAGGTCCAAGGTCAGAAAGGCAAATATGTTGGCATGGTCATACCAAGTATGGAAGCCCTAGGCCTATTGGGTGAACAAAGTCCAAAACATGTCAAAAATTGAATAAAATTTTAAAATATAACTGATGTTTAACTTCATACAGCAATATTTGACCCAAAATGAACTTTCATACAAAATTTCAGCATCCTAGCACAAATATTTAGCTTCAAAATGGCCTGTCCAAAAAACTTTAACCTTGGCCACGCTCACACCGAGAGTATAGCATAAGCTCTGCTGTTCTACGAACAGACGAGCTAATAAAAATTATTTGAATAATTTTGGTATCTTAAAAAGCATGCGCAGAGTTAAAACAATGTAGGTTTTATCTTCACTTGTGACAAGTAAAATATTGTGTGCTTTTCTTTCCAATCATTGTTTGCCGTTTTGGCAATGTACCACTGGACACACATGTATAAATATTTGCTTGTTTTTAAAACCCCAGATCTAGCCTTTACTAAGGCAAGAGTCAATGTTTTAGGTTTGACTGTTTAAAAGCATAGTGATAACAGTTTAAGAATAAATTTATTCTAATGAAGTCAACTGATGTTTTGTGATAAATGTTTGTCCAAGCATGGTTAACTCATTCCCTCCTAGACTATTTATAGATCCAACCTCTTTGAATTATTCTACCGAAAAGGCGCACTAACTATAGAAAAGGCGAATTTTAGAATTGCGCAGTTTTGAAACCATTGTGATAAATATAATCACCACTCTGACATCATGCTATTGTTTTATAATATCTGTTATACTTCATGGGTATATATAGACGTATTGATAACCGAGTTATTTTGGATCTTTACTGCAGTGTGTCTTAACCCTTTCCTCCATGAATATTCATGTAAGAAATAATGACTACATGAATATGAATTAGATCAATTTGTTAAAATAGTACATGGACATTCTTAGCCATAGCAGAAACTGTAGAATCATATGTCTCTATATTATATCATAAGCATTTTACAGAGCAGATCCTGATTAGACGACTCCTATAGGAGCTGGCTGATCTGGGTCTACAAAGGCGTAGAAAAGCGCATTCATGGAGTAAAGGGTTAACAAGAACTAAAGTATTTGAGAGGGTAGGCAAGAACACTAATCCAATGTTACTATGTATTAAGCCTGTGATGGTCAACAGAGTTGTCTATCTTAACGCATTACCTCATAGGCTATATTTAGATACAGCCTCTTTGAAAAAATCTAACGGAAAGGAGCACTAACTGGAGAAAAGGAAAATTTTAGAATTTTGTAGTTTGAAACCATTGTGATAAATAGAGCATTAATTTTGCTCCTATAGGAGCAAATGCTCTCTTTATCACAATGGTTTCACAAAGTGACTTTTACAGAATCGTCAAAGGTCGTCAATATGAGGGAATGGGTTAACATAGTCATGATCATGTAACAGAAAGTCTTCACTTCTCACCTGGCTACTTTCCACTAAGGAGTTAAAAACAATAATGTATAGGTAGTTCAATTTTAATAAGATATTGAAATATTGTATATATAATCACAAATTGTGCACAAAGAAATTTTGTTACAAACATTGTAAATTATTCCGGTGTGTTTTCCCAAGCACTTACAAGATACAAGAAGCTTTATTTAGAGTAGTGGTTATGTAAAAACATAATAACATTAGGTTTATTATAGCTATTTTCCGACAAAGTAACAAGTGCAAGTATCAATTAATCAGTAAATTATAATAAAAGAACACCACACATTTTACATGCTGGACATTTGAAGAAAACTGATAGTTTAATTTCAAGATTTGAAGTAGAATTTTTTAGTGAATAAAATGTATTATGAGAAAAAGATAAACAGTAGTTTCATAAGAGTTTCCTACATAAGTGTTAACTCTGAATCTTTTCCAAACTTTTCCCAAAACCAAAAGTAGTGAAACACTTTACAAACAATGGACTCACAGCATGCAGGATAGATAAAATGTTGTATATAACAGTTTATTATTATTATTATAACTATCTTTTATATATATAATCTGGTATGTTTGATATACAATGAATAGAAAAGGTCATAGCAAACCGAGGGCTTGGTGCAAAACTATTCTAACTCCTTCACTTTGTGAGGGAGTTAGAATAGTTTTGCACCAAGCCCTCGAAACATTTTCGGAACATGCAGGATATTTACAAGTTGGGCCGCACCAAGTCTACCCCAACCTCACAACTTACTAAATTATGTTTGTCAACTTGTTTTAAGTGGTTTGAGAGGCTGTTCCAAACTTGGGCGGCCTGGAATCTGAAAGACTGTTTTCTGTAGGTACTTTTTCTGACTTTGTGATGTTAAGCATATGAGTATAATTGAAAAGATAATGATTATCAATAGGTTTTGAAGCTGACTAGCTCATGCAGACAGGAAAGAGCCATTTTGTAGAGACATTTGAACACGTCGATGGCCATAGTTTTAAGTTTTCTTAAATGCAGTGTTGGTGTATTGGCTTTTTGTAACAGGTCTTCATAACTTGATGTAAAATCATTTCAGTTTTCCCTTACTTTTCCGAGGGAAAATGCTGATTGTAATTTCATTGGTTTATCATTCCCAGACCTGAAGTACACATTATTAGTATTAGTCCACATGTGTACTCTAAATAGTGATATCAAGCTATTCTTTCAGTTTTGATGATATCCCCACAGACTGAAAGATGGCAACCATCACAAGATTAGCATGCTGTCTTAAAAGCTAATTGATAAGACTAGTGGTGGCGTCAGGTCGTTACGGACCCAAGTTGTTTTGGTCACTAGTCATTTTGGACCCGGTGAAGCTGTTTCAGCCCAAATATAAAATATTATAATAATATATCATTTTTACACAAACTTGAGTCCAAGTGATTGCATTCAATTCTACAAATGACAATTTATGATATGACTGAAAGCAAAGTACCCATATACATCATTTGATATGGTGTTAAATGCAGCTTTAAACACAAATATAAGTCATTTTATGAGAGTCAAATATGAGGATATGACTATAGTGGTGTATAGCAGACCCTGTACAAATGACATAATGTTTGATGATAAACAATGGCTCTGTTGCACGTTGACAATCTCAACTCAGTCTTGATACAAGTAAACTCTTCTAAACCGAAATTCTAGTAAAGATGAATTTAGATACATTGTACTTTTAGCCTGGTGGCTGTTTAATGCTGGGTGAAAGTCAAACAGAAAGCTCATAGAGGAGCTAACTGCATGATTTTCTTCCTGTATTAACCCATTACCTCATAGGCCATTTTTATATTCAACCTCTTTGAATAAATCTACCAAAAAGGAGCAACAACTAGAGAAAAGGATTTTTTTTACAATTTTGTAGTTTGAAACCAATTGTGATAATTTATATTAAATAGAGCATTTGCTCCTATAGGAGCAAATGCTCTATTTATCACAATGGTTTCACAAAGTGACTTTTACAGGGTTGTCAATATGAGGGAATGGGTTAAGCTGCAACCTGTCTCCAAGATTGATATTTATACAATTTAAAGTCTAGTTCAGAGGGATTTAACTGTATTGCTCTTTCCGACTAGATTTATTTCATGGGTGCTCAGGCGAAAGAACTGATATTCCTCAAATTGATAAATTTTCAATGTAAATCTGCACTTTTGTGGTAATTACATGATTCAAACAACGACTGACCTCAGATACGCTCATATATCCACACTGAAACCCAAACTGTTGTTGTCACGCAATGCGAGTGTATACACACCGTAACACGTGTGCAATATAGTTGTTACTGTAAGTGCTACGGAAACGGATTAAATGGATTAAAAGAAACCAAAAAATAACTGACTTCGGAAGTTTGCTTGTCAGGTACATATATCAAGATACATATTTAGGTACTACTGCATGTCTTTATTTAAGAATTATGTTGTATTTTGGAAGAATCCAACCTGACAGGAATCATTAGGAATGCCCTAACCTAAATCAGTTTTAACGCATGTGTACCCTGTCGGGATATCGTTAAAACCGAAAGCAGCTTGATATCACCAATTAGAGTACACAAATGTGAACTAGCAGAAACACTGCTGTGAGCCAGATTGAACACATGTCTCCCTAGATATACATGTACCTGCCCTGTTTTTAATCTGTTTATAACCCATCTTTTTCTCTTTTCTTTTTATATACTTTTAACTCAAGCCTAACTAGCGTCTTGTCAGTTGATGAGCAACAAAGTATAGGTCCCAAGCAGGGGTTTGACTTAATGGCAGATCAATGTGACATTAAAGATTTTGCCAAGAAATTATTTCGGTTTGTAAGTCTTTACTTTCGGTTTAAATTGTTAGAACTTTGTTTGATTTTAAAAATTGAAGAAAAGGGTGTTCTACTTGGGGTAACATTATGTTAAGAACTTTATTTGATTATTTTCTTGAAAAAAAAAGTTGACTGTCCGATGAACCCTGCCGCTATTACTTGTGTCCGATACTACCCGAAATGTATACATTGTTCGACATACCGCAAGTCGTCCGATACAAAATATATATATATAGATTGACCAAATCTTTCTGCGCATGTGCGTTTTAACCATTGTTCATCGTGATTATACTCTGTAAGAGTACTGCGATTACTGAAGATGATGATGATGATGATGAAGGATCCCGGCTCTTGTAAAGGAAGAAGAAATCAAGAAGAAGAATTGCTTTTACAGGCAGGAAATAAAGCAAAATATGTATGTTCAGGTGAAATTTGAAACTTACTATCACATCAGGGTCATCCAATCTGGTGAATTATATACAATTATAGTATTATCTCTTTAATTTTAAGGTACATGGACTTTAAATTCAATAGTTTCATACCGTACATACGACCATGTCCAAGGACGAATCTGTTGTTTCATGTAAGATTCTTAAAACAATACAATCTACACGCTTCAAAGAAATGTGATGAGATAAATGATCGATTAAAACTGAGAGTATTCACATATATCTGAAAGAACGCTGAATTACCACTTTCCGTAGCTTTGAATGTCCACTTTTAATAGATTTCATTTGTTTCTTGTCTTATTTTATGTTGACACCGTTCAGAGTCAAAGAAAAGCTTGTAACTCAGACGATCTTTGAATTTAGGGGGGAATCTAGAGCAATCCGAAGATCAATGTTGGACTTCCTGTCATTTTTATCAACTTTATTCACCTAAACGTGCAAAGAAAAGTAAAATGTCAGACGAAGAAGATTATGATTCGTCTGAAGATCAAGATTATGTACCAACAGGTAACTGAATTGTGCTTTATAGTCTAAATTTAATAGCATAAATACGATACCTGTTATGGTAATCGTCTTTGTTTTGCCTCAATGTGCCCCCAGGTACTCGAGCATTTGAGAACCAATGCCCCTCACTGGAATCTATCTATCTATCTATCTATCTATCTTCCGTTAATGTCAAACCCCTATTGGGGACGTACAGACATTTCATGCGCGTCTAACGACAAGGCCGTAAAATAAAAGGAAAGTGAAAAGTATGAAAAAGGGATAAAAGCAGAAGACCTGTTAAAAGATTAAAATCACTAAGAGACAGTAGATGAGTTGCATTAAGGTGAATCATGATCTATGCGGGATACCTCCGCATTGAACTGTTCAATACCTGCCAGAGTAGGGACATCAGGAGGCAGACCGTTCCAGTGATAGATGGTTCTCGGGAAAAATGAAAAAGGACGAGAAAGTTTTCTACTGGAATTTCAACAAGGTTGTTTACAATTTTATAAAACAGAGAGAGTCAATTTTCAACACGTCTTCTTCTTCTTCTTCTTCCCATTAAGTGCAGGGCCCCTCTGGAGCATCGACGCACTGTGACTGTACAAGGTATTGTGAGGCGACGAACAAAGTGCAAATTAAAAACCGATAAAAACTGTGCGTTGGGCATCTAGTGCAGAGAGGCCAGGCCTGCCTTGAAGCTGTCCAAGGTCTGGGCTGTGGCGATGGGTACGGGTAGCTGGTTCCATAGACGTACGGCTACAGGGAAGAAGGAGTGTCTGTATATGTCTGTGCGGCAGAACGGGACCAGGTAGCATACGTTTCTCCCTCGCTGTAGGGAAACTGCAGCAGGATGGAGGTACAGGGTGGCTGGTATGTCGATGAGATTGTGGACAATCCTATACAAGAGTACAAGTCTGGAGTCAGCACGTCGCTGTTGTAGAGTGGGCCAGCCTAGAGTGACAATCATCTGACTTGTACTGCTTGTCGTCCTGTAATCTCCCTTGACGAATCTTGCTGCTCGCCGTTGGACTGCCTCTAACTGTGAAATGTTGGTCACAGTGTAGGGGTCCCATGCTGTCGAAGCGTACTCCAGTATTGGACGTACCAGTGTCTTGTAGCATTGAGCCTTTACATCTTGTGGGCATCTGGCAACGTTTCTCCTCAGAAATGCGAGGGAGTTATTGGCCTTCTTGGAGACGTCGTCAATGTGTCTGTTCCAGAGCAGCTTCTCATGAAGAGTGACCCCGAGGTACTTCCCACATGTGGCATTTTCTAGCTGATGGCCATGCAGCTCGTAGGTTCGCCTTATTGGGTTGCGCTTCCTGGTTATGTGGATGGTCTCACATTTCGAAGGATTGAACTCCATCTGCCAGTCTTTTTCCCACTGTTCCAAGTTCTTTAGGTCCTCTTGCAGGATGTCTGTATCTTGGACCGTGCGGATTTTCCGATAAAGCATGCTGTCATCTGCGAAGAGGCGAGTGGTGGAGGCTACTCTTCCTGGCATGTCATTGATATACAGGAGGAACAGTAGGGGTCCCAGCACAGAGCCCTGTGGGACACCAGATGTGACAGATGCAGATTGTGATGTGAACCCTTCGACAAGGACTTCTTGGCTCCGGTTACTGAGGAAGCTCTCAATCCACTTAAGAAGGTCATTGCGGATGCCGTAGTGATCCAACTTGATGGAGAGGCGTTGGTGGGGTACCTTGTCGAAGGCTTTACTGAAGTCAAGGAGCACTGCATCTATTTGGTCACCATCATCCAAACTGGAGGCAATGTCTTGAATGGTAAGCACCAACTGGCTTTCACAAGAGCGCTTTTTCCGAAAACCGTGTTGGCTGTCGGTCAAAACGTCATGTTCCTCCAGGTGTTTCATTACTTGGCTATGGACGATGTGCTCCATGGTCTTGCAGCAGACTGATGTTAGAGAGATTGGCCTGTAATTTGCTGGAACCGTCCGATCACCCTTTTTGTAGATCGGGGTCACCAGCGCATGCTTCCAGTCATCCGGTACTTGGCCTTGTGCAAGGGAGGCTTGAAACACAAGGGTCAGTGCAGGTGCAATTTCATTTGCAAAGTCTTTCAAAAACCTAGGTGGCAGACAGTCGGGTCCTTGTGCTTTGTGAGGGTCGAGTTCAGAGAGCAGTTTCTTTACTCCATTAATGGTCACGTGAAAGGGATCCATGGTTGGATAGTTGTTTGTACCCATTGATGGAATGCTGGACCGGTCTTCTTCAGTGAAGACACTGGTAAACTGCTTGTTAAGGATATCTGCCTTGCTTTTTGGGTCGCTGTGACCGACACCATCGCTTTTAAGCACTTGGACACCAGAACTCTCGCACCGCTTGCTACCGACAAAAGAGTAGAGTTTCTTGGGGTTTTTGTCGCTGGTAACGAGGTCTTTCACATAGGTATTGTCTTAAGTCAAGTTTTCGGAGATTCAGGGAGTGGAGCATTTCTGAGACACTAGAGGTTCTACAATAGTCTGCCTTAATCCATCTGGCTGCACGTCTTTGCACTGCTTCAACTTGATCCATGAGAATTTGAGTATGAGGTGACCAGATCTCTGAACCATATTCTAGTTGGGGTCTGACAAGGGTTTGGTAGGCAAGAGATCTTAGAGGTTCAGATTTAACTTTGATGTTACGCCGGAGAAAGCCAAGTCTTTGGTTTTTGCTTTATTAGAGATTCTGTTTACATGAGTGTCCCAGGAAAAGTAATTCTAACAAAATCTAAGGTGTGTGTGTGGGAGGGGGGGGGACTGACCTCTACTGGGATTCGAACCCCAGGCCTCTGGACAACAAGTCCGACACTCTAACCATGTTGCCAAAGGGTTAACCCAACAGCAAAGCTGTTGGAGATGCCTTACACTACATAGATCTGGCCAATCACTACACAGATATGGATTCTAGATCTACATCTCGAATTTGTCCTTGACTGTCCAATTCTACCCTTAGTCATTTTAGGTGTAAAGTATTAAGCAGGGGTTCATTGGACAATTGATTTATTTGTTTTTTTTTAAAAACATCTTTACATTAATTACTCATAAACTGAAATATATTTAAAGCTGACCAATAAGACAATTCAGTAAAATTTATTTGAAATAAAATACAATCAGTGTATGATCTGAGCGGGTATGTTTCTTTATAAGAACACCCGGTTATATTCGACGCCCAACGTGGGGCTGTGACTGTATGTGCTCCGAGTTTGATTCCCAGTCGTTCTCATACCCATAGAAATTGGGGACAAATTTCAACTTGCTGGGGGAGTATGTCACAGTATATAGGTTTATCATCACTTGTACGGCTTTGCTGTACAAGCATGCTTTTATGGGGACGTGGTAGAGTGCATGACTGAACCTGGTGACCGGGTTTCTATCCCTGGTCTGAGCGGATATCTTTCTGAGAGAAAACCCTGGAGAATAAATTGCAAGTAACCATGTACGACATTGAGTATGATGCATGCAACGAGTATGACGCATAGCGGTGACCCAACGGCGGTGATTGTGGGTGAAACTCGGACATGAATACCCTGCAGGGTGGGTAATTAAAAAAAGAGATTGTCACCTATGTGAACGCACATTAAAACTCATTAGGAAGCGAGATATTGAATTGAGATTTCATACAGGCAGTTGTGGTCTACAAAGACATGAAAGATAGCCAAATTCATGTTTAGAAGTTTAGCAGCAACGACATAATTATGCACTTTCATATAGTCTAGATGACAAACTGTGAAACAGATAGAAAAAAGATTGATATCTGCCCGAAGTTTTATACATATGAGTTCCAAAAACCAACACATTTTAAACCAATTTAAGCATTTTAATAAAAATATGCAGTATTACTACTTAACAAGTACCCCCAAATATTGCAAAGTTAGTAATATAATACTCTTTTTAACCCTTTCTTCCATAAATACGCCTTTCTACGCCTCTGCAATAGTCACTTTATAGGAGCAAATGCTGTTTATCACAATGGTTCAAACTACAAACTTCTAAAATGTTCCTTTTCTCTAGTTAATGCTCCTTTTCGGTAGATTTATTCAAGGTGGTTATATCTAAAAATAGCCTATGGAGGAAAGGGTTTAAAAGTGATCTCTAAACTCTAGATCAGAGTTTTAACAGGCAAATCCATGGCTAGTTCCATTACCAAACCCTTTGTTGTGACCACTCTTTAGAATCGTCTTTTCGAGACGATTCTAAAGAGTAGTCACAACACAGGGTTTGGTGGATAAATGACAATTTTAGTAATTGGGTACGCACAGGTATCTGTAGCTCTGTCTGCTTATTGTTTCAATGGATTAAGGATCGTTAACTCTTTGCACGCTAGCGGCGAAACAGTGATTACCTATGCAAACAGTTTGGATCCAGATGAGACACCGCATATTGCGGCGTCTCATCAGGATCCAAATTGTTTGTCATCTTGACCATATTTTTGCATGAAAATGAGATAAGGTTTATTTTAAGAACTGAAGCAGACGACAATTGTTTCAGACAAAAATTACTTAGAGTGCAAAGAGTTAAAGTGAAACAATAAATGTGTCTTGTTTTATAGATGGAGAGGAAGTGTCTGAAGAAGAGAATTCTGGAGAAGAAGAGAATCTTGACCTATTAAAAGATGATGCTGCTGATGTAGAAAAGATCACAAAGAAACGCAAGTCTGCAAAGAAAAGTAATGGACCAAGGTGAGTCGTACATAGAGATATTTAGAGATTTAATCATGTTTTGTGATGTTTGTTGTTGTTTGTGGTATGATACACATGGCAGTAGACAAAGGTACATATCCAAATACTAAAATTATCATTTCTCCACCAAACCCTATGTAGTGATATGACTCTTTAGAATGGTGTCAAAGTGACCATTCTAAAAGGCGGTCACAACATAGTGGGGTTGTTTTTTTTTGTGTGGGGGGGGGGGAGACACCAGAGTTCTAGTTTAAATTCTCCCTGTAACTTTTATGTCATGGTTTAGTAAACATGTACAGTTTTCATCTTTTTAACTCACCTGGGTATGCACACAGGTGAGCTTTTGTGATCTCCTGGCATCTGTCTGTCCGATTTGAATTTGACCATGCAGTTTCTCCAGAACCTTTGGTCGGATTTTCATGAAACTTCATAGGATTGATCAGCACCATACCTTATACATCGAACATTTTGTCCACGTGGTATCTCCAAAACCTTTGGTCAGATTTTCATGAAACTTCATATGACTGATGATCACCATGCCTAGTTGTTCATATCTTATTCCTGTTTCGGTTTGATGATTTTCCGCAGAACCTTTCATCAGATTTTCATGAAATTTCATCATAAATCATCACCATACCTAGTTGTGCATTTCTCATTCCTGTTCTGGTTCGATGATTTTCTGCAGAGTTTTTACATGGAAAATTTTGTCCGCGCAGGGGAGATGGGAGACACCAGTTTTTGTGTCACCTGCCGAGAGGCAGTGTGTCACTTAGGGATCACTTTTCCATCGTCTGTCCGTCCGTCCGTCCGTCTGGCTGTCTGCCTGTCTGTCCGTCACACTTTCGTTTTTTTGGCTGTCATTTCTAAACTAATCATTATAGAGCTTTCAAATTTCATACATGGAACAAGCATGATGAGAGGAAGTGTCTTGCACAAGGGCCACAACTCTAGCATCAGTATGTTTTGAGTTTTGAGTTATTCCCCTTTTTCATATTAAAAATAAGTTTTTGTGTCAGCTGTGAGCAGGTGACACACGTGTTCCTCCAAACACTCTTGTTATATCAGAATTACAGATTAGTATAAATAGGGACATTGAACTTTGAACTGCTTTCAGAAAGAGAAAGGGTGGAATAAAACTCGCAGACGAAGACAACACTACAGTTCAGGAAGAAAAGGATGACTTCAACAAGGAGCTAGAAGAGCAGATACGTTTTGAACAGGAGAAGAAGAAAGAGGACCAGCAGAAGAAGCGTGCAGATGATCTCTGGTCCAGCTTTATGGCTGATGTAGGACCAAAGAAGCCCACACCAAAAAAGACATCAACAGGAGGGCTTGGGGCTTTAACTAGCAACATATGTAAAGTATGCTTATGGTTTATTATACCCCCACAAATTAGGGGATAACCGTTGCGTATTTGAAGATTTGCAGCAGTATATGTCACAAGTTTAGTTTTACATGAGACGTGTTAGCGGCGCATGTAAAACAATTATTTGCGACATATAAACCACCGATATACTGCTGCAAATCTTCAAATACGCAATGGTTATCCCTATTCTAATGAAACCATAGATCCAGATGGTAAAAAACAAACAATACTTTAAGTCCTTTGATATTTTCTCTCTGTCGTCATATCATAATGTCATGAAACACCGCATATCTCCGCATTACGCATATAGAAAATAGTTCTCTCGGAACCTAGCAATTGTGCTTATATTTAACATACCAAGAACTGGTGTTTTCACTTGACACTTTGATTTTCATAAATGAAAACCGTTAAGTCATGATCTTTTTGAATTTCTGACGGTAGGTCCCTTTCAAAACTACCAAAGATGAATCAAATTTGACCTTGACATTGCTACTGTGTAAATATATATATTTGATGAGAATGATGATAGGCCAAGTGGACGTGTAAATGGAAAATATCAGGAGTGACAATCTACAGGCGTGTTTGGAATTTGCAGAGTCCTCGAGTGGTCTAGAGTGGGTGGGGCGAATTTTCATTATGGGACTGTCATTGAAGAATACTGCTGCTTCTGATTGTCGGACCAGTCGACGGCATTAGAATCGCCAGACTCACATTGACTACAATCATAAAATGTGTTGGGGAAAAAAATGAAAACATTTGACATGTCATTCAGTCAGAGTCTTCATTCATTCAGACCCATTCATTCAATTTTACTATGAATGCATGTATGAATATTTCGTAGTAAATTTTCTAGTGATTCGGTTTCCGACAGTATATTCATTTTTCCGACAGTATATCGGTGCTTTATATGCTTCAAATTTTGTCACGTGGACCAATCGGAATGTGTGTTACAAAAATGTTGCATTAGAATGTATGTTTGAGGGGGTATACTGGAATTCTTGTTGGTCGGTATCATGGTATGCAGTATCATGACAAGAAGAATTATTTATACCCCGCCAACAAAGTTTGTGGTGTGCTGTGGTCTAGTGGTAACGCGCTTGACTATCAGTCCAGAGGTCTGGGTTCAAACCCGATCCCTCCCGGAAATTTCAGAGATGCTTTTCCTTGTCTCCCACCCGCTCCTCATCTCCACCCAGGGGTTAAAATGGGTACCTGTGAGGGTCACTCGCCGGTACTGCGGCTGCATGATTGCACCATATGTTAGCAGTGCTCAATATTGTAGGCCAATGACTCATTGACCAGGGGAGTAAATGTACAGTCGGCTGAGCGGTCATTCAGACTGAAAGTAGACTATAACTAGGTACTTTTTAGCTCGACTATTCGAAGAATAGTGGAGCTATCCTACTCGCCTCGGCGTCCGTGTCACACCTTAGTTAAGGTTTTTGTTAAAGTCCACTTTTTGCCTATAACCTTTGGAATAAAGCTTTGAAACTTGGAACACTTGTTCACCACCACAAGCTTAATCTGTAGATAAGGGTACATAACTCTGTCAAGCCCATTTAAACTTAGAATTTTTGGTTAAGGTTTTTGTTAAAGTCCACTTTTTGCTTCTTACCTTTGGAATAAAGCTTTGAAACTTGGAACACTTGTTCACCACTACAATCTTCATCTGTAGGTAAGAGTACATAACTCTTTCAAGCATTTTGACAGAATTATGGCCCTTTTTAACGTAGAACGTTTGGTTAAGGTTTTTGTTAATGTTCTCTTATTTACATAACCCTTTGAGATAAAACTTTAAAACTTGGAACACTTGTTCACCACCTCAAGCTTCATATGTAGGCAAGAGTACATTACTCTGTCAAGCATTTTAACTGAAATGATTGCACTTTTTTACTTAAGATTTTCTCATTCATTAAAGAGTTCAAAGAGATCCTACATCCTGAATATTATTAAAGATATTTTACTGAGACTGATTACTTGCTTCTAGTATCATTGGATACTATTTTAGTCTTCTAGCAAGCATTTTTACACTAATAACTCAGAGAATAGTCCAGCGCACTGTCCTGTGACAGCTCTTGTTTATATAGGAGTCAGTCTGTTGGTCGGTTGGTTGGTCTGTCTATCTGTTCGGAGCACAACCAGGCACAAATCTTGTGTGATTTGCAATCAAGGCAGCTGAGCAGGGATATTCCATCACTTTTAGTGATATTTCTAGTTTTACTCATTGACAATATAACTTTGTCAGCCAGATTCATTGCGACTGTTGTGCTCTGTAGAATTATATTCAATTTTGAGGGTTTTTTTTTAAATCATTTTCTTGGTTGGTGCTAGAATTACTAGTCAAAAATTAGTCAAATACAGTAAGAATCATTAGAAATACTTCATCTTCAAGTATTTTTCTGCAAATTGTAAGACAATTACTTTTTTTTTCAAAAGTGAAATTTTTTTTTAGGAATTTTAATAGACAGTTGCGTTTTTGATTATCAATAAAGCCAACCAAGCTTCATCTGTTCATGATATAAGTCCATTTTGCAATGTTATGTGTATGGTAGAATTGAGAAGGCTCCTTTAAAGTTTAGTAGCGTATACCGTATAACTGGGTTTTTTCTGCGGCAACATATTATTTGCAGAATTTTGTGAATGCCGTCAGGCCGCAAATAATAAATGCACAAAATATTCATTCCCATACAGCATTACACAAATGTCAAGTGACACATTATCGGAAAACACACATAAACATGTTTATAACAGTTTGTGACTGGTTGGACAGTGCCGTGTTGAAACAATGGCGCTTCTAAAATACCTTGTTAGAAAGGGATTGCAAGATCCTAATGTACCATTATAGGAGGCTTTGTCGCCGCGAGATATATAATCTTTTTTTAAATGCACAAATATCAAACATTATCACAACCAAATGTGACAAGTCGTGAAATCTAGCACAAAAATTAATGAACATGAACACAGTGCTTACTTCCGGTTTTCCAAACAATTTCGCTTTTTTTAAAAAAAGTCACTACACATTTATAAATAACAGTCACTTCTTGAAATAGTCATTAATGTTTTATTATCTCATTATTTTAAAAAAATAATAATTCGCTAATAACATGCACACCTGTCTTAATAACCCATGTCATCTCATTAAGCAATTAATTCCATTGATGTGGTGCACTTACGAAGTGTGAAAAACACGCGCACCGGGAGACCGACAATCTAACAGGAAGGGTAAAGCTGTGTTTGCCATCCTTTTGTGTTCGAGTAATTAGAGTGTGAAATGCAAATTTGTTAAATAGCCTCTCTGGGCCTAAATGGTAGAACAATATAGAACATATAAGATTTTTGCTGGGACCGAGACAATAAATCTGCAAAAATTAAAATCGCAGAAATAAATTATACCATTTTAGACCCCAAACCGCGAAAATTTGCACCCGCTTAAATAACCAGTTATACGGTATAATAGTCAGAATCTGCTTTGTTTGTCATTCCAACCCACAAACAAATTTAATCTTTTATTTACCATTAACCCATTCCAACATAGGCTATTTTTAGATCCAACCTCTTTGAATAAATCTACCGAAAAGGAGCATTTAGGAGGAAAGGAACATTTTAGAATTGTGTATTTTGGAAACCCTTGTGATAAAAAGAGCATTTGCTCCTTTGGAGCAAATGCTCTTTTTATCACAAGAGTTTCACAAAGTGACTTTCACAGAGGTGTTGAAAGGTTCATATGCAGGAATGGGTTAAAGAAAGAGGGACCATTCTACTTGAAATACAGCATGTAACTTAGCATTACTACAATGTTGAATGTGTTCTCTATTTAGCCAGCTACAGCCCCTTCATCAGCGACGGTCAAAGCACCGCAAGTAACCGCCACAGCCACAGTCATTGGGAGTGTTGCTGCAAAACCACAGTCAACCATTACTGTGACCAAAGTGTATGACTTTGCTGGAGAATCTGTGAAGTAAGTCGGGATTTTATTGGGCTATGTTCCTATTGGCAAAAAAATGTGTTTGGATTAGCCAATCAGTGTTTAACCCATTCCCTCATAGGCTATTTTTAGATACAACCTCTTTGAATAAATCTACTGAAAAGAAGCATTAACTAGAGAAAAGGAAACTTTTGTAGTTTGAAACCATTGTGATAAATAGAGCATTTGCTCCTGTAGGAGCAAATGCTCTATTTATCACAAGGGTTTCACAAAGTGACTTGTACAGAGTCGCCAAAAGTCGTCAATATGAGGGAAAGGGTTAATTCTAGAGTCCACTCTGTATAAAAAGATTTATTAAAGCTTACTAGAGGATTTTCAATGATAAATAGCGTGGACCCTGATCAGAGGGCGCCTGATTGGGGTGTACACTGTTTGCAAATGCCAGTGCATTAACCCTTCGCTTGCTATTCACGTCAATATACCTACCTGTAAATGGTAAAGACCCAGATGAGACAGCTCCTGCAGGAGCTGTCTCATCAGGATCTGCACTATTTACAAGTTGATTGTGCAACCAGTGCACTCCACAGCAGTGATTGCACAGCGAAATACTTGTACACAGTGAAGATATATGTAATTATACAACAGGGTGTGGGTAAAGAAGGAGAAATGTATTTTAAAATTCAGCAAGAGAAGGGTTAATGTCTGTGTTCAACGGGTTAACCCTTTTCTCTATGAGTATTCATGTAAGAAAAAATGATGTCATGACATTGGTTAATTTCTTGCAATAGCACATGGACACATGAAATTTAGGTTTAGGCCGTGGCAGAATCTGTAGAATCATATCTATATTATATCAAAAGCCAACAGAGCAGACCCTGATCAGACAAATCCTATAGGAGCCGACTGATGTAGGTCTACTCTGTTTGCCGAGACATAGAAAGGTGTATCTATGGAGTAAAGGGTTAAACCTACTTGTAATATAACTGCCTTGAAATCCAAGTTGTTTGCAATGTTTGTTATGATTAGACAGGTATTGTCATGTTTATATATCTTTTCATGGTGTATAGCTCGAGTGAGTTGGGTTTTACGACAGTGCGACACTGAATAGGTCATAGATAATTAGCGCCAATGGATGATGAGATGACATGATGATGAGGGATGATCAGGAAGATGATTTCGGCTAATCTCATTCGTTGATAAGCAGCGCAACTATTTGAACAATTTCGAACAATTTGACCTGGACCCTGACCTACTTAATTTGCATCAATACAAATTCGTAACATTGCATGGGTTTATCCTCGGCACTTGTCCCGGTAAGCAACTGTACATGGACACACTCGTGATTGAATGGTTTACATATGCACAGGTTAATTTCAGCGAGAATAGACTTCACGATTTACCGGCGGAGTTTTATTTATACAACGTCATCTCTCTCATTATGTATTCTGCATAAAGGTGAGGGTCCATGTCAAATTGTTCGAGCTATACGAAAGAAAAAAATGTGATGGTTATTCTTTAGCCTATCAATACCAGTTATGTTTTGAATTAGTGGAGACTACCGATGAATCTCTTTATCTCTTTCCCTCATATTAAGGCCTTTTCACGCCTTTGCAAACGGATTAAGACCCGGATCAGATGGCTACTGTAGGAGCCATCAGATCAGGGTCTGCTCTGTTTGCTGACAGTATAAATTAGATCCAATACTACAGCTTCTGCCTGAGCCAGTATGTCCTATGTTCATATACCATTATAAAAATAATCTAATTAATATTTATTTCTTACATGAATATTCAACAGGTAAAGGGTTATTAGGTAACTGGTAGCTTTAGTTTCAGAAGTTTCTAGATTTTGTTTTTTGGAAAAAAATGGTCAATATGTCCCTTTATAGCCCACGACAAAGTTGTGGAGAGGGTATAGCATGGGATTGGGTGCTGTGTTGGTCCAATGACACATTATGAAAGCATGATATAGATCAAATTGTGGATCACATAATCATCCGTTCTTGCATGCTTATTCACCATGATGAGACGTTGCATCCTATTTGTTTTCACAGTTAAATGTTAAGGTGTTTGGAGGCAGTCTGGAATAAACATTCAGAACAAGTTGTCCAGATTTTCTCACGTTTGAAGTTTTGGCCAAGACAAAAATTAACCCTTTCCCGTATACAAACACATTTTCATGCTTTTGCAAGCAGAGTAGACCCAAATCACACAGCTTCTATAGGAGCCATCTGATCGGGGTCTGCTCTGTTTGCTTTTAACATGATATAGATCAGATTCTAAACTTTTTATCAAAGCAAGCTTTCCCTTGAAAAGTTTACACTTTAGAATAAATTTGCTTATAAATATTTATGATGTCATTATTTCTTATATGAATATTGAACAGGGAAAGGGTTAAGAGTCAAATATTGATATACAATATATGTAGATAATTATGAAGTCTAAACATTTTATGATCAAATTTTAAAGTCATAATAGTATGCTAAACCTTATACAGAGTTGTTTTTTTCCAAGTGATTTTAACTCTTTGCACGCTAAGTAATTTTTCGTCTGCAACAATTGTCATCTGCTTAAATTCTTAAAATAAACTTTTTCTCATTTTTTTGCAAAAATATGATCAAGATGACAAACTGTTTGCATGGGTGATCACAGGTTCGCATCTAACGTGCAAAGAGTTAATAGCTGCTATTGGGCTTTATTCCCAATTGCAAAAATAATGTTTTTATCCCAATTTTATTTGAAAAAAATCCAAATTCAAGGTTCAAAGGATAAAAGTGTTAAGCAAGAAAATTCATTTGGACCAAAACTACCAAAATTCACAAACAAACAGCAAACCCACATCAGACAGCTCCTGCAGGAGCTGTCTGATTGGGTCTGTTGTTTGTTTATGAATTTTAGATATTTTTGCCTGACTGTGTCTATTATGTTTGCAAAGGACATTTGTAGGAGGGAATTTGTTGTGATCTCCTTACAGCTGAAAAATTCCCAAATCGGACAAAATTCCCATTTTCAGGGGTATTGGTCATCTTCCCAAAATGGAGAAAAACGCCCTGTTATTCATTTTGGGAATTTAATTTATTTAGCAATTTTGCAATGTCTTAAGGAAAGTGCTGTTGTGAGAGGATGCTCGGCTTTGTGGTGCCCTTGTTTAATTCCCATCCCCATTTGGTTTTTGGGCTTGCCTGAGTGACATCACAGGGGTCTGTACTGCTTCACGGGTGTCTACATGTACTATATTTATTGTATAGCAT
Organism: Azorinus chamasolen; assembly: GCA_963576725.1. NCBI lineage: Eukaryota > Metazoa > Mollusca > Bivalvia > Cardiida > Solecurtidae > Azorinus > Azorinus chamasolen. Next base: position 26,658,190 of record OY755238.1, on the reverse strand, counting down.
ACATAGACTGTCGTGAAGCTGTATAGACCCCTGTGAGTGACATAAGACCTAGAATTACTACATGCCAGAGGCAACACGTAGGAGTTTAACATTCTACTTTATTAATGTTCATATTATAAAAATGATGAGAAATATGAGGAATTTTTGGCACAAGTAAACACTGTAGAATCAGATCCACATTATTCCATAAACAAACAGAGCAGACCCGGACCAGATTATCTCCTACAGAAGCTGTCTTGTTTGGGACTATTCTGTTTGTAAAGTCATACAATATATATACATGTATATGGATTTAGAAGGATTATCAGATGGGGTTTTTGCATCTTGTTCTTCTGTAGGTGTTAATTTCGGAATCTGTATCCTTGACCAAGTGTTACAAAAATTTTGATATTATTTAATTTTAGAGTAACCAAAAAGCTGGATGTCAACTCCAAGGAAGGGAAGGCTGAGTTAAAGAGGCAGAAAGAAGAAGAGGAAAATGAATCTCAAGAGCAACATAAGGCTGCCACAAGCTCTCCTAGGTACATTAAAAGCCGTCTGGAGCAAGCATCCAGAATAATTCTAATTTAGGGTCTTTTAAGACCTGTAGTTGGTAGCTTAATGCAGAACGAAAGTTAAGCTTTTCTAGGAGCTTTATGCATTACTTCTGTCTAGGGCTGTCACGGTTACTCGGTTAATCGTTGACGGTTCGGTTTGTTGTTCTAACCGGTTCAAAATTTCACTAACCGTGAACCGCCTGTAATAATTTGGGAAAGTAAATTACGCTAAAAATATTATTTTATACTGTCATTTAAGTCATTTTGTTTCCCTTCGACATGCAATGATGGAGAAAAGCGCAGGTATCTGACTATTCGGGCTGTAAACCATATACATATCATCTTCTGTAAACATTTCTTATTTCATTTAATTCACGTCGAGCTACGCATCACTTTTACATGCTAATTGTAATTTTAAAAAAAACTGTCTCTAGTTCTCAAATCTAATTGAAAGGTAACACAGTCTTCCACTTGCCTAATGGTAGTTTATCATGTACACTTGTCTACCAATGTTTGTTCGTTCTCAATTTTATCCAGTTTTCCTCATCTCTGTGTAGTGTGTACTACATGTATTACTTTACAAGCATTACGGTAAAGTGGAAGGGCATTCGACCCTGCACTTTTAGTCAGTACACATTCATAACGGAAGTTGATAATTTTACAGTAGACCAGTCTAGCGGAAGTTGAGACTCGAAAGGTAAACACGATTCTTACTTTCAACTTTCGTCATAAATCTATCAGATTGAAATGAATGGTTATATGATTTCGGTCAACAAATGATTCAAGCAGGATGTCAACAGGTTTTCAAGTCTTATATCGGCCGAAATAGGATTAAATTTCCGAATACAAAGTGCACCATGCTTTATCCTATATACAGTCTGACACTGATGATAAACATTGCGGTTAACCGGTTACGGTTTGGTTCGGCGTTTCCGATTAACCGGTTCAAGAATTGTCTAACCGTGACAGCCCTACATTCTGTCCTGCACTAAGCAACCACCTGCTCTTGCAGCCACCTATGTCAATTCATATTGACATTTTCTACTGTATGCGTAAATCCTGTTTCATTTTATTGTTCAGGTACATGTACAAACTGTAAGAAGTAGAGAAGAGGGATTGTGCATTGACAGACAGTTTAACCCTTTCCCTGTTTATTCCAAATTTCAATATCTACTGAATATTCATGGTCAAAATATGGAAGGTAGAAAATTGGAGCCATTTTAGAAAGTAAAGAAACAGATCTAACAAATTCCAATAGCAAACAGAGCAGCCCCTGATCAGGCGGCTCCTATATGAGCCGTCTGATCTGGGTGTACTCTGTTTACAGATGCGTGAAAACAGATTTATATGAGGGAAAGAGTTAACACTTTTAATGCTGAAATAGATAACGGTGCATATTCAACTACATGTACAGTAAAACCCCTCTAATGCGACCACCAAAAATGGGCATAATTCTGGATGGCAGAGGCAGGTGGTAGCTTAATGCAGTACGAAAGTTATGCAGAAAGCTCCTATAGGAGCTTTCTGCATAACTTTCGTCCTGCATTAAGCAACCACCTGCTTTAAACGACGCCGGTGGCTGTTTATTAAGTGGTCGCATTAGCGGGGTTTTACTGTACTAGAATTGTCTTACGTGTTCAGGGATAACTTCTTTATTTCTCCACCAAACCCTACACTGTGACCGCTCTTTAATTTGTCTCGAAGAGACGATTCTAAAGAGTGGGTCACTGTATAGGGTTTTGTGGAGAATTGACAATTTTAGAATTTGTGTATGCACCTTTATCTGTAGCTCTATTGAGTAGTATATCACTATAGAGTCCATTCTGTATTCTTATAGTTGCTAGAGGATTTTAATTGACAATGTCATTAAAATTAATTAAGTGTACCTGACATGTATGTTCTCATTTTAATGGGCATATATTGGCCAAAAATGTCTGTTGATTTCAGTTAAATTTGTAGGTTTCCTCTGAGATGTAGGCAGTATTCAGATCTCGTTAATATTTAGCTGAATGCGTATGTATATGCAATGGGAAAATAAGACTAAGCAATATTTTAATGATATTAATATCTGGCATGTTCCATTTTAACCATTTAACTTCTAGAAACAGATTTTAGTGTCTTTGCAAGCAGAGTAGATCCAAATCAAATATCTCCTGTAGGAGCCATCTGATCAGGGCCTGCTCTGCTTGCTTATGGAATAATATAGATCTGATTCTTCAGTTTCTTTCATAATAAAAAAAAATCATTGTTCAGTTGACATTATAAATATTCAGTAAACCATTTACTCCATAGATACACCTTTGCAAACAGAGTAGACCGAGATCAGATGGCTCCTATAGGAGCTGTCTGATTAGGGTCTGCTTTGTTTGCTTCTGATATAATATAGATATGATTCTACAATTTCTGCCATAGCCAAACATTCCTGTGTCCATGTGCTATATTGTAACTGTTAATTCAATTAATATTCATGACATCATTATTTCATATAGGAAAAGGTTAAGCACCTTTGAAAACTCATATTAGTGACTGACAAAATGTTGACTACTTTAATAGATGCATAACAGTTTATAAATATCTTGGATTTACAATGACTTACTTGTTAATGTGACTGGATATATATAAATATATATTATAAAACGGTACAGCCCCAGTGGCAGTAGATTACTGTATGAAGCAGTACAACCCCAATGGCAGTGTTGCACTAGATTGCTGTATGAAGCAGTACAGCCTCAGTGGCAGTGTTGCAGTAGATAACTGTATGAAGCAGTACAGCCCCAATGTCAGTGTTGCAGTAGATTGCTGTATGAAGCAGTACAGCCTCAGTGGCAGTGTTGCAGTAGATTACTGTATGAAGCAGTACAGCCTCAGTGGCAGTGTTGCAGTAGATAACTGTATGAAACAGTACAGCCCCAATGGCAGTGTTGCAGTAGATTACTGTATGAAGCAGTACAGCCCTAATGTCAGTGTTGCAGTAGATTACTGTATGAAGCAGTACAGCCTCAATGGCAGTGTTGCAGTAGATTACTGTATGAATCAGTACAGGCTCAGTGGCAGTGTTGCAGTAGATTACTGTATGAAGCAGTACAACCCCAGTGGCAGTGTTGCAGTAGATTACTGTATGAAGCAGTGCAGCCTCAGTGGCAGTGTTGCAGTAGATTACTGTATGAAGCAGTACAGCCTCAGTGGCAGTGTTGCAGTAGATTACTGTATGAAGCAGTACAGCCCCAATGTCAGTGTTGCAGTAGATTACTGTATGAAGCAGTACAGCCTCAATGGCAGTGTTGCAGTAGATTACTGTATGAAGCAGTACAGCCTCAATGGCAGTGTTGCAGTAGATTACTGTATGAAGCAGTACAGCCCCAATGTCAGTGTTGCAGTAGATTACTGTATGAAGCAGTACAGCCCCAATGTCAGTGTTGCAGTAGATTACTGTATGAAGCAGTACAGCCTCAGTGGCAGTGTTGCAGTAGATTACTGTATAAAGCAGTACAGCCTCTGTGGCAGTGTTTGTGGCACATGGTCTCTCCTAACCGTCAGTTTTTGACACTCAATCTCCCCTTACCACCAGTATGTGGCACCAAATCTCCCCTCACCACCAGTTTGTGGCACATAAGCTCCCCTTTCAACCAGTTTTCCTTTACCACCAGTATTTGGCACCCACTCTTCCCTTACCATCAGTATGTGGCACACAGTCTCTCCTCACCACCAATTTATGGCACTCCAGATCTCCCCTCACCACCAATTTGTTACATGTATACTTAATCTCCCCTCTACTCCATCTCTCCTCACCACCAATTTGTGGCACCCAATCTTCTCTCACCACCAGTATGTGGCACACAGTGCACACAGTCTCTCCTCACCCCCAATTTGTTACATGTATACTTAATCTCCCCTCTACTCCATTTCTCCTCACCACCAATTTGTTGCACCCAATCTGCTCTAACCACCAGTATGTGGCACACAGTGCACACAGTCTCTCCTCACCACTAATTTATGGCACTCCAGATCTCCCCTCACCACCAATTTGTTACATTTTGTGGCACCCAATCTGCTCTCACCACCAGCATGTGGCACCCAATCTGCTCTCACCACCAGCATGTGGCACCCAATCTGCTCTCACCACCAGTATGTGGCACCCAATCTCCTCTCACTACCAGTTTGTGGTACCCAATCTCCCCTCACCACTAGTTTGTGGCATCATATTTTCCTTCACCACCAGTTTGTGAAGCTGAAAAAGACAAGTCTGTACTATGATAATGTTAACCCTTCCCCACATACAATGTTTTTTAATTCCTTTGTAGAAGGAGTAGACCCAGAACCTGTAAGATCTCTGATCAGGGTCTGTTCTGTTCTAATGTTATAACATTATATAGATCTGATCCTCCAGTGTTTATCTTAGTCAAACATTCCCTTGAAAATAGTACATTATAAAAATTCATTTAATGAATATTCATTAAGTATTCAATGCATACATAATTGTTCAGTAGGGAAAGGGTTAACCTTTTCCCTGTTCTATGTTTATTCAAACTTTTAGATACCTACTGAATATTCATGGACAAAATACATGTAGTTATAACAAAATATGGAAGTGGAACATCGCAGCCATTTTAGAAAGTAAAGAATCAGATCTATGAAATTCTATTAGCAAACAGAGCAGACGCTGATCAGACAGCTCCTGTAGGAGCTGTCTGATCTGGGTATACTCTTTTTGCAAATGTGGAAACACATTTATATGAGGGAAAGGGTGACATGATACTTACTGAATAGCAAATAATTTAGTTCAAAATCTGGCTTCTTCAGGAGCAGCTTGATCAGGATCTACACTATTTGCCTAAATATGTTGAGCTGAATACTGTAGGGTAGATACAGTAATAGAGGGTTCAGGTTTGAATGAAAACTGTTCTTATCTTTTTTTTGTATCTTTAATCTGTTCCCTTTTTTTCAGTGGTTTGAAAAAGCCAGGAGGAGGGCTGGGTGGAGTGTTAGAAAAAATAAATAAGAAACCAAAATTAGGAACCTTGGTGAGTGATTATCTTTTGAATGTGGCAAATATGTGATATAACTAGGCTAATAGTTTTGATCCTGATGAGAAAACAAGTAACTTGGCATCTCATTAGGATCCATACAGTTAGACTCTGAGGAGAAAATTATAGCAGACAATAGTTTCATGCCCCCTATCAAGGGTGTGGGCATATTGTTTTTGCCCTTTCTGTTGGTTGGTTTGGCTCCAACTTTAACCCATTCCCACTTAGGCTATTTTTAGATCTAACCTCTTTGATTAAATCTACCAAAAAGGAGCATTAACTAAAGAAAAAGAAATTTTCCGAATTGTGTAGTTTTGAAACCATTGTGATAAATAGAGCATTTGTGGAGCAAATGCTCTATTTATCACAATGGTTTCATAAAATGACTTTTACAGAGGCGTCAAAAGGCTTCAATATGCGGGAATGGGTTAATGTTGGCTATAATTCTGTAGGCATTGCACATACATACTTCAAACTTGGCATGCCTGTGCACCTTATGAAGTGAACATTTTTAGGGGCGACTTATTAAGGTCAAGATCATATATCAAGTTCAGAGGTAAAATTACTGGTCAAATTTGTATTTTCGATATTCAGGGGGCATAGTATTTCACAAACACACCATGTTTACTTAAAAAACAATACTTTCTTAGTGTGCAAAGAGTTAAGATTCTTTATCTGTAGTCTTCAACATACGAAAAGTGTGATCTGATAGAAGAAACATCTACAATTGAACTTCGATATCTCGAACTTGGACAACTCGAATTTCGGAACAAACACTTTGATCCTTCCAAAAGTTACAATACAAAATTGTTCTCAAATGTATCACTACGCATATTTATAAACACACGTGACAGCTTAATGCAGGTTGAAAGTAATATTGAAAGCTCCTGCAAGTGTAAATTTAACCCTTCACTTGCTTAATTTTAAAATGCATTTCTCCTTCTTTACCCATTCCCTGTTGTATAATTACATATATCTTCACTGTGTACAGGTATTTCGCTGTGCAATCACTGCTGTGGAGTGCACTGGTTGCACAATCAACTTGTAAATAGTGCAGACCCTGATGAGACAGCTCCTGCAGGAGCTGTCTCATCTGGGTCTTCACTATTTACAGGTAGGTATAGTGACGCGAACAGCAAGCGAAGGGTTAAACATTTTCAAGATTAACTCCCTTAGTTCTCCACCAAACCCTCAACCCATTACATCATAGGCTATTTTCAGATACAACCTCTTTGAATAAATCTACCAAAAAGGAACATTAATTAGAGAAACGGATTTTTTTTTAGATTTTTGTAGTTTGAAACCATTGTGATAAATAGAGCATTAATTTTGATCCTATAGGAGCAATTGCTCTATTTATCACAATGGTTTTACAAAGTGACTTTTATAGAAGTACAAAAATGAGTCATGCAGGAAACACCACATACAGAACAAACACTCGCCCGAACAGCAACACAAGGAAACAGCAAATGTACATAACTAGAAAAAACAACAAGAGACGCACAAAGACAAAACAAACATACAATAGGAGGAAGATGAAAGTACCGCCTTGGAAGTCATCGAAAGTCGTCAATATGAGGGAATGAGTCAACTGCGACCATGCTTCAGAATCGTCTGTTCTAGGCAATTCTAAAGAGTGGTCAAAGTATAAGATTTGGTGGAGAAATGACCATTTTAGTATTGGAGTACGAACCTTTATCTAGAAGAGAAGAATTTAGATACTTTTAGGCAGGTGGCTGCTTCATGCAGGGTGAAAGTCATGCAGAAAGCTCCTAGAGGAGCTTTCTGCATGACTTTCACCTTGCATGAAGCTGCCACCTCTCTCCATGACCGATATTTATACCAAATTTAACGTCTGGTTTAGAGGGGTTTTACTGTATTGGAGTACGAACCTTTATCTGTGGCTCTTATGAATGTGAGACTCCATCCTTTTCAAATATTACTTTATTTGATTCTTGAATAGAAAATGAAAGAAAATATATTGACATGGCGAACATTTAGAAAATCTGTGACATAATTATGAGCAATTAGAGTAGACTGATTTGATGGCTCCTACAGGAGCTGTCAGATGTGGGTATACACTGTTTTCAGATGTATCAAAAGACATCGGTATCAAGCAATTGGTTAAACTCCTGTAGGCTGAATCACTCACAATAGTACCTGTCATTTGATGTTACTGTTTGTTTTACAGGAAAAGTCAAAACTAGATTGGGAGGAGTTTAAAGCTAAGGAAGGCATAGATGAAGAACTTAAAATACACAACAGAGGCAAAGAAAGGTATCTATCTTGAAATAACCATGATACAGTAACACTCTCTAAACAGAAGTTCTAGTAGAAAAATGAAAAATCAGGAGAGAACATGCTATTTAGCTTTTTCTTTATGCTGCAAAGTGTTACATCTTTCCTTCCAATGCTGATTTTTATGTCCCCCACAAAGTGGTGGCATATAGACTTGCCCTTGTCCATTCGTATGTACATACACACATCGAGAAGAATTTATCTGTGCTCTTTCTTGGAAAGTATTTGTCCAATCCACACCAAACTTTACACACATGTTTATGGCCATTATATCTTGGTCAAGTTTGAAAGCCATGTAAATCACTTCAGTTATTTAGGAGTTGCAGCCCTTTATTTGCAAAAATGACTTTAAAAATATCTTTTCTGGATCCTTTCTTGGAAAGTATTTGTCCACACTCACCAAACTATGCACACATGTTTTTGGCCATTATTTCTTGGTCAAGTTTGATAGCCATTTAATTGCTTCAGTTGTTTAGGAGTTGTCACCCTTTATTTGCCAAACTGACTTTAAAAATATCTTGTCTGGACTCTTTCTTTGAAAGTATTTGACCAGTCCTCACCAAACTTTACACACATGTTTTTGGCTACTATACCTTGGTAGAGTTCAATAGCCATGTAAATTGCTTCAGTCACTGCATCCTTTAGAAGCTGTTACAGTCAAAATGTCTTATGTGTCACACTCCTACACTGTAAGGAGCACTTGCCTGAAACATTCACAGATGCTTCTCCTTTATGTGCATCATAAATGATGATTATGGCCCTTACTTTCTGTGACAAAAAATCCGAAGTGGGGCATCAGTGTCCTATGGACACATTTCTAGTTTATTTATCAACTGAATGCAGATTTAGTCTTATGCTTATGCACACTCCATGTCCAAATGAAAGACTCATGCTTTGTGTACAAATGGATTAATCTTTTGAATGCAGGAAACACGTTTTCACATTTTGCAGCAAGGTTAAAAAATCTAAACCAAACCCTATCTTACTAGTACAGAAGAATATGTCGTAAGCGACCTTATATCAATTAGACACAGGAATCTTAAACAGCAGGTGATTGCTTAATACAGGGCAAAAGAAATGCAGATTTTTGCATTACTTTTGACCAGTATTAAGGTACCACCTGTCTTGCAGGCCCATAATTAGACATCTCTTTGATGTTCGCTTAACCCTTTCCCTCATATAAATGTGTTTTCAGGCATTTGCAAACAGAGTAGAGGAGCCGTCTGATCAGGGTCTACTCTGTTTGCTAATAGAATTTGATAGGTCTGTTTCTTTACTTTCTAAAACGTCTACAATGTTCCACATTTCATATTTCTTTATAACTATTTCGTTAATTAATATTCAGTAGGTACTGAAAATTGGCCTAAATACAGAACAGGGAAAGGGTTAAGACAGGTTCTACTGTACTCATTAGAAGTGCCTCAGAGAGACAATGCCAGTGAGTACCAACACGATAGGTATTGGCCGATAATGATATTGTACCCGGAGGTCCAAGTACATGTATGAATCTTCTATATAGATATCTTTATGCTGCAACGTATAAGTTCTGTTTCTTTTTTTCAGCTACATAGAGAGGATGAATTTTCTCCAGAGGAGTGATGTAAGGCAGTTTGAAATTGAGAAGAACTTAAGACTCAGTACCAGCAAAAGATAACACCGGTTGAATTGTGATTTGTGCCTATCATTTCAAAGTATTTGTGTTGTGGATACTTGGATAGTACAGTAATCCCCTCTAAACCGGAATTCTAGTAGAGAAGAATTTAGATACTTTAAGGCAGGTAGCTGCTCAATGCAGGGTCACTTTCACCCTGCATTAAGCTGCCACCTGCCTCTAATACTGATATCTCAATTAGATATGCTAAATATAATGTCCGGATTAGAGGGGTTTTACAGTATCATGCATTGCCTTGAGCGAGGAGGGAGACTTCTAGGTCCTTAATGTGACATGTGTTAACGATTTACTTCATGAATATTCATGTAAGAAATAATGACATCATGAATGTTAATTAGCTGAATTTTTATATTGAAATGAATGGTGACTCTCTGGATTCAGATTGATATTATTTTAAACAGAGCTGACTAATCTGTTCACAAAGGCATTAAAAGGTATTGCATATAAGACCAACCAAAATCATTGATTTGTGTTTGATCAGGATCTACACTGTGGTGTTAAGATGGGGGAAAAATCACCAAAAATGACAATAAGTGTCAAACAATTTATAACCCTTATGGACTGTATTGAAAATGCAGCATACAGTCTGAGTCTACACTGTATTAAAAACCAGGAAGTATCTTTCACACGTCTGCAAAATCTGTTTATATGAGGGAAAGGGTTAATGTCATACATTACTCCCATCCTATATATTTGAAAGAAACCCTTGTTGTTTATCAACCCATTGAATGCGAGACACATGCTGGTATTTGCAAACAGTGTAGACCCATATCAAAGGGCTACTAGATGACCCCCCCTAACCCAGTTCTGCACAGTTTGTCCTTCAAAGTCCTGGTGTCAGTTAAATACCATTTCATAGTGACTATAGTAAAACTATGATGGGCCAATCCAGTTGGAATATTCAGTATTCAATTTTTCAGAAGGTTAACCCTTTACTCCATAAATATTCATGTAATTAATAATGATATGATGAATATGAATCATAGTAATTGTTATAATAGCCCATGGATACTGGCCATGGCAAAACTGTAGAATCATATCTATATTATATATCTTAACCCTTTGCTTGCTATTCACGTCAATGTACCTACCTGTAAATAGTGAAGACCCAGATGAGACAGCTCCTGCAGGAGCTGTCTCATCAGGGTCTGCGCTATTTACAAGTTGATTGTGCAACCAGTGCAATCCGCAGTGATTGCATAGCGAAATACTTGTACACAGTGAAGATATATGTAATCATACAACAGGGCATGGGTAAAAAAGGAGAAATGTATTTTTAAATTCAGCAAGCAAAGGGTTAAGCAAAAGGATCAGGGCTTGATCAGATTGCCCCTACAGGAGCCATCTGATATGGATCTGCTCTCTTTACAAAGGTGCAGAAATGAATATTTATGGCGTAATGAGTTACACCTGCTACAGAGAGGTTTACTTATATTGTCAATTCGTCCAAGTTTTGATTTGCACATGACCATAGCACTGTCTGTAGCTGTGGTGCTTTCACCTCATTTTGTATAAACACATGTGAGAATGGCACAACCGTTGGCTTCAATGTCCAGTTGTTATGTTGAATGAAAATGGAACTAAATGATATGTGTTACAGTGTAAATAAAGTTTTTTCATCTCTATTCTCATGCACGAGTTCAGTTTATGAATCCATTTTAATATATTCTGAAAGTGAGAGATCCTTTGAAAGCAAAAGAAGCGATGGTAAAATAGAAAATCGCAGACTCGGTTTAATTGAACCTGTTCATGAGTAGTAATTAAAAGTGCAACACTACTCATGCCCCTTAGCACCAAAACTAATGATCCCGAAGGACCAGAAATATAACAACACTGAAAATGAAGTATGGGACAACTTCTTACGGCTGCTACACAAGCACTTAACACCTGCTGTTGTGAAGTAAATATATTCTGAAAGTGGGAGATCCTTCGAAAGCAAAAGTAGCAATGCTAAAATAGAAAGTCGCAGACTCGGTTTTATTGAGCCTGTTCATGAGTAGTACCGGTAATTAAAGTGAAACACTACTCACGCCCCTAGCACCAGCTTAAGCAGTATTCAATTTTCAAAACTAATAACACCAAAACTAATGAACCCTTTCCTTTATGAATATTCATGAATGAAATAATGACATCATGAATATTAATTAGATTATTTTGTATAATTACACATGGACACAGGAATAATTGGCTTTGGCAGAATCATATCTACATGTATATTATATCATAAGCAAACAGCTGACCCTCATCAGAATGCTCCTGTAGTAACCGTCTGATTTGGGTCTACTCTGTTTGCAAAGGCATAGAGTAAAGGGTTAAACTTCCACTTTCTTTTATGGCTTCATATGATCCACACTAGGGCAGCAACAATATGGTAAATCAGTATTGCAATATATTGTGATTAGATTAGATTACATCTTAAAAGTTTGCTTGCTGATCTTGAAAACTCTTGAGTCTTTGCAGTTGTTGTAAAGTCAGACCAGCTTTTGTGTCAGGAACATGGGTACGAGATTAAAAAACTTTAATCAACTCGTTATTCAAGGTTCAAGAGTTGCATATTTTCACAGCACTTGAAAACATAGCATTGAAAATTACTATTTCATAATACAGTAAAACCTCTCTAAACCAGATATTAAATTAAGTATAAATATCGGTCTTAGAGACAGGTAGCAGCTAGCTTAATGCAGGGTGAAAGTCATTCAGAAAGCTCCTCTAGGAGCTTTCTGCATGACTTTCACCCTGTATTCAGCAGCCACTATTCGCTATTCATGTAAGAAATAATGACATCATTATTACCTGCAGTTTTATAATGGCATAATTTTGTACACAAGATTTTATTGGTAGAAACTGTAGGGTCAGATCTATTATAATTTCATAAACAAACAGAGCAGACCCTGATCTGAAGGCACCTTTAGGATCCATCTGATCTGGGTCTTCTCTATTGGCAAATGCATGAAAAGATGTGTTTATGAAGAAAAAGTTAAAGATGTATGTATGGAGTAAAGGTTGATAAATTTATTTGCCATGAATAAATCTTTGTTTTTCTACAAATACTTGTTTGCATTTTTACGATTCTCCAATAATTTGTTCCTGGTTATATGTAAGTGTTTTCAAATACTTATTTTCATGTTTTCAGACACAAATTTTCTGTTCACATGTCAGATTTGGATGTGGTTAGGAAACAGAAAGAAATAACCACAACTCTATACTGAAGACAAAATTTGTACATACACCCCTATGCAGAACTGTGATAGCCTTTGCAAACAGTTTGGATCCAGATGAGATGACAAGTGAGTTGATGTCTCAATTGGATCTATAAGCTTTACAGCTCTGATAATAATTTTGAAAATAATTGTGAGAATAGTTATATTTAACCCATTACCCCATGAATATTCATGTAAGAAAAAATAATGAATGTTAAACATTAGAAGCATTTTGAAGAACAGCTTTTTTTTTTTTTCTCCACCAAAGCCTATGTTTTTGAGATGAGTCTAAAGAGTGGTCACAACCATAGGGTTTGGTGGGGAGAACGATTTTAGTATCTGAGTATGCACATATCTGTTGCTCTGAAAGAGGTAAGAATCTTGATGAGTACGTGAACTACAAGTTGTACATTTTGATAGCTTTTGGTAATGATTTTTGCATTCAGAATATGTGTTACTTAACCCTTTCCTTCATAGAGACACCTTTTGATGCCAAATCAAACAGAATAGACCTAGATCAGGCAGCTCCTTCAGGAACCGTCTGATCAGGGTCTGCTTTGTTTGCTTATGATGTAAGAGTAAATCAAACCAACTGACTAAGGTTGGAGTAACTTTAGTAAATACCAAGCTGTCATCTCTGAATTAGTAGCAGTTTAGTCAGTACATATTTATAGCTTAAGGGCAAATGTACTGTACACCAATACTAAATATACTCTAAACCTAAAGTATTTTGTGTCAAAGGCAGGTGGATGCTTAAAGCAAGGTGAAAGTAAAACAGAACGCTCCTACAGGAGCGTTCTGTTTTACTTTCACCTTGCTTTAAGCAACCACCTGCCCAGAATACCAACTAATTAACACCATTTAGTTATAGAGAGGTTTTACTGCATACTCTTAACCCTTTACCCCATGAATATTCATGTAATAAATAATAAGCAAACGGAGCAAGAAATCATGAGCAAACAGAAAACCCTCAACAGATGGCTCCTATATATCTGGGTCTACTCTGTTTGCAAAGGTGTAGAAAGGCATATTTATGGAGTAAAAGGGTTAACTTAACATGCTTAGTAGCTGTCTGCTAAAATTGTTGTCAGCTACAATTTTCAATATTAAATTTCCTTCACAGTTTTCTCCAAACATACAATCTAAGTGATTTGATGTTGATTTACACGGTGTATTTCCTAGGTCTGAAATGTTTGCATTGGTTATCACAAAATTTAATTCAGAACAAACTTGCAAAGAGTCGACCATTTGAATGCAGGGAAACAAGTGCATTGGTATTTGTTAACAGTGCATACCCAGTTTGACCCTTACAGTGACCCGAGTCACTAATGTCATTTGCAAACAGTGTAGACCCAGATGAGAGGGCTCCTAGGGGAGCCCTCTCATCAGGGTCTGCACTGTTTGTCATGTTACACTTTTCTTAAGAAAACATCCCTAAATATTCACCATAAGCTTGACCTATTTGAATTTTGGAATATTCCATTTGAAAATTCAGTGCTGTAAGGGTTAAAGTGCTCCAAGAGGGTCTGCACTGTTTCTCATTCTAAATCCTCTTGCAGTTTATACCTTCATTTTGAATGACCTCGGCGACTGACCATTCCACGTCACCCTTTGATTATTCATCATCCTAGTTATGCCATTACCTCATAGGCTATTTTAGATACAACCTCTTTGAATAAATCTACCGAAAAGGAGCATTTACTAGAGAAAAGCAAAATTTTAGGATTTTTAGTTTGAAATCATTGTGATAAATAGAACATTTGCTCTATTTATCACAATGGTTTCCTAAAATGACTTTTACAGTCGTCAATATGAGGAAATAGGTTATAAAATGTTGTCAAGAACCATAACCCTGTCCCACATGAGTAATTATGCAAGAATCTTATCACCTCATGAAGACTCATTGACTGCATTCTTACAGTGGATCTTTTGGTCATTTCTGAAGCTGTAAATTCAGATCTGCATTGTTCCACAAGCAAACAAAGCAGACCCTGATCAAACAGCTCCTTCAGGAGCCATCTGATCTGGGTCTACTCTGTTTGCAAATGCATGAAAAGGCGTTTATATGAAGGAATGGTTTAAAAGTTGATTATCTAAGAAAGTCTTGCATGTGGAGAAATGTTTTGTCCATAGAGAGTATTGCATGTATCTGCATTAAACCATTCCCTCATATGCTACTTTTAGACCCAACCTCTTTGAATAAATCTACCAAAAAGAAGCATTTATTAGAGAAAAGAACAATTTTGAATTGTGTAGTTTTGAAACCATTGTGATAAATAGAGCATTTGCTTTATAGGAGCAAATGCTCTATTTATCACAATGGTTTCAAAAAATTGACTTTTACAGAGGTGTCAAAGGGCATCAATATGAGGGAATGTGTTCATTGTGGTTTATTGATTAGTAAAGTTGTCTGGGAATGTTCATGATACTCCACCCATTATGAAAATTAATTCTGACACTAGTTTGCTTATTATACCGTTATATAAAATAGGTAAATATACAAATGGTATAGAATAGAACCCTTCTAATGCAACCACCAGTGTAATTCTGGGTCTTACAGGCAGGTTGTAGCTTAATGCAGGATGAAAGTAATGCAGAAAGCTCCTATAGGAGCTTTGTGAATTACTTTCATCCTACATTAAGCACCCACCTGCTGATAAAGACCACCATGTTTGTTCATCAAGTGGACTCACTTTAGAAGGGTTCTACTGTAGAATTAGACCCAAGATACTGTATAAACAAACAGCAGACCCTGAATCAGATCACTTATCTTGGTCTACTCTGTTTGAAAAGGCATGGAAAGGCAGCCTTATCAAGCTATGGGTTAACCGTGTCTCTGGTGAAATTAACCCTTTCCCTGTTCTATGTTTGTTAACCATGTCTCGGGTGAAATTAAAAGAATAGGTTTTTTTTTAAATTATGGATTTATTTTAGTTTTGTCCATTTGTTATAGAAAATATGTCCATGCTCATGATGTCATTATTTGTCACTCCTAGTTGTAAACTGACCTGAATTTTCCAGTAACTTGGATCTAGTTGAGGTGCTTAGTAACTTGGATCCCCTGGTAATCTAAACTGAGTGATATTTGGTCAAGAAAATGCAGCATACAAGCTTTTTAGCAGATGTCAAATTTCACTGCAGGATAAGGGTATGCCTTAAATCTTTTCCTGAAAGTGACGACTCTTTACGTCTATGCAAACAGAATAGACCCGAATCAGACAGCTCCTGCATGAGTCATCTGAACAGGGTCTGCTCTGTTTGCTAACGGAAACATGTATGACTCTACAGTTTCTTTCCGTCAGAACCTCCCGTGTTTATACACCATTATAAAACTTGACTAATAAATATATGTACATGAATATTCATGAAGTCGGTTAATACTCACTCATTCCATCATCTTGTATGATCTTGTTCTAGCATATGGAAGGGTTTAGCGCTCTTGTGAATTCTCCCCCTCTCAAGATAAAAACTTACTAAGGAAAGAGCTTAAATTTTATCCATCCACAAAGACCTTTTGACAAAGCAAAAAACAAAACCCCAAACAAACCTACAGCTTGGCTAATATCTGTTTATTTGGAATTTTATCATTGTTCCACTATTAACAATACATTAACATATACTATATAACAGTTTAATTTACAAAATAATATGGTAAAAACAATAAACTACATTTATTGAACACAACAACAACAACAACGTCAGAAATGTAAATTGTCAGAATTGTAAACCAGTAAAAAATACCAATTCAACCTTTTTTGTAATTTGATAATACAGTAAAAACCCTCTAAACTGGATTTCTAGTGGAGAAGAATTTAGATACTTTTAGGCAGGGGGCTGCTTAATGCAGGGTAAAAGTCATGCAGAAAGCTCCTATAGGAGCTTTCTGCATGATTTTCACCCTGCATTTAGCTGCCACCTCTCTCCAAGACTGATATTTATATTAAACTGAATGTCCTGTTTAGAGAGGTTTTATTGTAATTTGACACTAACCGAATAGTCACTGTCAGTAGGAAGAATTTTGTTTCTTCTACAATAAACTTAATAGCAAAATGGATATAACCCTTTCCCTGTTTAATATTCACTGAAGAAATGATGACATCATGAATACCAGTTATCCGAGTTTTTTTAATGGCATAATGTACACGTGATTTTTTGGTTTCTGTAGAAACTGTAGTACACGACCTATATTATTCCATAAGCAAACAGAGCAGACCCTGATCAGAGGCCAAGATAAGATGCGTAAATTTCAACAGTTTCAAGAATAGCTCCTTTATATCTCTACCAAACCCTACACTGTGACCACTCTTTAAGAATCATCACGAAGGGTTTGGTGGAGAAATAAGAATTTCAGTATTTGGGTACACATTATCTGTAGCTCTGGCCGGCTCCTACAGAAGCTGGCTGACCTGGGTCTACTCTGTTTGCAAGGTCATGAAAAGGCATTTATATAAGGGAAAGGGTTAATAAAAGTGATCTGTCCCATCTGACACTCATCTTTATCCCTTAACATCATGAATATTCATGTAAGAAGTAATGGCATCATGCATATTAATGAGCTTAGCTGTATTTTTATATCATATGAACTCGGGAACATTCAACGAAGACAGAACCTGTAGAATCAGATCTATATTATTCCATAAGCAAACAGAGCAGACTATGATCAGACGGCTCCTATAGGACCCGTCTGATCTGGGTCTACTCTGTTTGCAGATGCATCAAAATGCGCTTCCATAAGCTAACATAAGACCCTGATAAGATGGCTCCTACAGAGATGGAATGCAGTATCCAACCAGAGATTACACTGTCATTTAGTCTGTCAACTGTAGTAATAAAGATTAATTAACCCGTTACTATATAGATATGCTCTTATACACCGCTGCAAACAAAGTACACCTTGATCAGCCATTTCATATTCCTTATGGCATTATTTCTTGCTTGATTGAGTAAAAGGTTAACCCTTTCCCCAAGGAGTTATATCCCTTTCCTTCATATAAACGACTTTTCACACATTCACAAACAGAGTAGACACAGATCGGATGGCTCCTACAGGAACAGTCTAATCAGGGTTTCAGAGCTCCAAATAGCATGCATAAATTAACACTTTTTCAAGTATAACTTCTTTATTTCTCAAGCAAACCCTATGTTGTGACCACTCTTTAGAATCGTCTCGAAGAGACGATTCTAAAGAGTGGTCACAGCACTGGGTTTGCTGGAGAAATGGCGATTTTAGTATTTGAGTACGCACAGTTATCTGTAGCTCTGGGGTTTGTTCAGTGTTTGCCTATGGTATACTATAGATCTGATTCTACAGATTCAAATTAAGAGGGGTCTAATGTATTGACTGTCAATGGTTAACCCTTTGCCTGCTTAATTTTAAAATACATTTCTCCTTCTTTACCCATGCCCTGTTGTATAATTACATATATCTTCACGGTGTACAAATATTTCGCTGTGCAATCACTGCTGTGGAGTGCATTGGTTGCCCAATCAACTTGCAAATACATGTAGTGCAGACCCTGACGAGACAGCTCCTGCAGGAGCTGTCTCATCTGGGTCTTCACTATTTACAGGTAGGTATATTGACGTGAATAGCAAGCAAATGGTTAATCATTATCAATCTGTTAACACATTTGCAAACAGAGTATACCCAGATCAGACAGCTCATGTAGATCAGAATTAAGGCTTCTGTCTGCTTATGAAATAGTATAAATTTATTTCTACAGTTTCTGCCATCACGAAAACAGTTCCTGTGCTCACATGCCATAGAAATTCATCTAATTCATATTCATGATGTACTTATTTATTACACAAGTATTCACGAAGTGAAGCCTTAAAAAAACAAGTTTATACAAAAATAAAAATACTATCAAATACCGTGATATAAACACATGCAGATTACCCTGACTTGCACACTTGTTTAAATATACTGCAAAATAAACTTTATAAATGGAACTTGTCTAATGAACCAAAGTAACATACATGTATATACACTGACACTAAAATACAATTACCCATCATCAGAACCCGTCTTAACCCATTCGTTGCCAAACTCTGTCGTCTGCTAACTTTGTCGTCTGCTACAAATTTTCATTATTTTGATTTTCTTCATTTCTATTTCAAAAACATAGTAACAAACAGTTTGGATCCTGATGAGACGCTGAGTTACTCAGCGTCTCATCTGGATCCAAATTGTTTGCATAGATAATCACAGATCCAGCATTGGCAGCGAAAGGGTTAAACCTTTCCCTAATGCAAACGTGTTTTCACATATTTGCAAACAGAGTAGACCCAGATCAGATGGCACCTATAGGAGCTGTCTGATCAGAGTATGCTCTATTTGCTGATGGAATCTGAATGATTTGTTTCTTTACTTTTTAAAATGGCTACAATGTTCCACCTTCCATAGTTCATTATAACTATTTTGTCCATGAATATTCAGTAGGTATCTAAATTTGGAATAAACATAGAACAGGGAAACTCTTAATGCAGGGCAAAAATAATGCAGTTAGATCCTATAGGAGCTTTCTGCATTACTTTTGACCTGCATTATGCTACCACCTGCCTTACAGATCCATAATTAGACCTCTCTTCGACGGCCACTTAAGACAGCTTCTGTTGTATGCAATCAGCATTAAGCGCCTTGCATGTTTCCACATAATTATTATACACATGCATATGTATGAGTAAATATGCAACCCAAATGCAAACTTCTTCAGCTCTTCAGTTAAGGAATTAAATACCAAATACCCTTATGTTTGGGCATTTATCTTATTTCTATCCAAATGCAGTTAAGATTAAATTCATGTAAAAAATAATGACATCAAGAACTAGATTAGGAGCAGTCTGATCAGGGTCTGCTCTGTTAGCTTATGAAAATAATACAGATCTAATTTTGCAGCTTCTGGCATGTCAAACATTCCCTGGTACATGATGCCATTATATAATTATACATTCTGATCTGAATATTCATGAGTGAAAGGTTTAGTTAAAAATTAGAAAAGCTAAAAGTATTTGTATGGATGTTCTAAGACAAATGTAAATAATACAACTGTGTATGCATAGTCGTGTAAAAGTAAAAAATCAAATAGACAATGCCAATTGATAAATAAAGATCTAGTTTGGAAATGGTGATTATGCCAAAACACAGCTGTGTACAACACATGGTGTACCAGTGAATAGACACCAAACATAAAAATAAACTTTTCAACCATAGGTGTATCAAAAGCGTTTGTAATAATTATGAAATATATCTAAGACGTGTTTATCGCACATAAAAAGTCTGTTTTTCAAAGAAACATACAAGCAGTGCCTCGGATACCATCTGGGATATAAAAACAATCAAGAACAGACTCAGAACAGTCCCCATATAGAAAATTAGTATTGGAAACCACATATATAACTTGTGTGCGGTGGTCTAGTGGTAACGTGCTTGACTACCAATACGGAGGTCCGGAGTTCAAGTCCCGGTCCCTCTCAGAAATTTCAGAGATACTTTTCAGTGTCTCTTGCAACATACACCTTTTCAACATATAATCAAACGATTTATGTAATTGTTAGGCACTACTGAGGCATTTTTAAAACACGTTGCAAGTAGAGACTATCATCTTAAGACTTTCCCTCAAATAACCACCTTTTTTACACCTTTGCAAACAGAGTAGATCCAGATCAGACTGCTGTCTGATCAGAGTCTGCTCTGTTTGCATACGAAATGACCATCCACCCATAAATATTCATTAGGGAAAGGGTAAGTCAGAATTTTACTATAGAAAATACAGTGTCTGATCAGAATATACACTTCATGTAAAACAAAATTTGAGAAATACAAACACTGGTAGTAGACTCTGATCAAATTATTGTTGAAAATCTACATTCCAATTATGTCTACTCTAAATGTACATGTATATGCATTTTTATAAATGGCAGTGAATGTTTTACTTCTCACAATGTGTCTCATAGTTGGTACATAAACTATAATTTGTTAACCCTTTCCTCCATGGGCTATTTTTAGACCCAGCCTCTTTGAATGAAGCCTACCAAAAAGGAGCATTTACTAGAGAAAAGGAAAATGTTAGAATTATGTGGTATTGAAACCATTGTGATAAACAGAGCATTTGCTCCTATGGAGCAAATGCTCTATTTATCACAATGGTTTCAAGAAGTGACTATTACAGAGGAGTAGAAAGGCTTATTTATGGAGGAAAGGGTTAAAACACAAGATATGTACATTATTATATATTATTTGATTCAGCTCAAGATTGTGTATGGGTTGTAAAACAGTATTGTATCTCCTTTTTATGCCCCCCCACCCCCTCCTAATTGTAGGGAGGGGGGATATTGTTTCAAACTTTTTGCTGTCCGTTGGTTGGTCTGTTTGGTCCCAACTTAAATTTTTGCGATAATTTTGTCACCATTTCACATTCATACATTAAACTTGGCATGCATGTGCAACTTTATACGGAGGCGAACATTTTTAGGGGTGACTTATTAAGATCAAGGTCATACATCAAGGTCAAAAGTCACCTTAGTTATCGTATGCATATAACAGTATGCAAGATTTCTGTGATAAAAAGTACATTGTATATATACAGTAGAACCCCGCTAATGCGACCACTTAATGAATAAATAATTAAACATAGATGTCTTTATAAGCAGCTGGCTGCTTAAAGCAGGACAAAAGTAAAACAGAAAGCTCCAATTAAGCTGCCTCTACAACCCAGAACTATGTCCCTTTCTGCATTAAGCAACCACCTACATGAAAAATGCAAAAAGTTCCTTCATATAAATGCATTTTCACGAATTTGCAAACAGAGTAGACCCAGATCAGACAGCTCCTATAGGAGTCATCTGATCAGGGTCTGTCATGTTTGCTTTTGACACAATATAGTTCTGATTCTGCATTTTTTTCTCATAGCAAAAAATCACCAAAGGTTTACATTATAAAAATTCGGCTCATAAATATTCATGATGTTATTATTTCTTACATGAATATTGAACAGGGAAAGGGTTAATTCAATGCAAGAAGCTACTTTGAATAAATGTAACACCCCTGAGAGCATTTTTAGAGGTAATACAGCATTATATGTGTTTGATTTAGCTCAAAATTGTGTATTTGCTGCAAAATAAAATTGCATCTCCTTTTTAACCCTTTCCTTCATATTTTATAAACGTGTTTTCACACATTTGCAAACAGAGTAGACCCAGATCCTATAGCAGCCATCTGATCAACAGGGTCTGTACCGCCTATTTTGTCCATGAATATTCAGTAGGGACACACAAATTTTCTACAGTAACTCTAATTACTGTATGCATATACTGGTATGCAAGATTACACTGGCTGAAAGCACATTATATATATAGATCTATAAGCACAATACATTATTAACCCTTTCCTCCATAGGCTATTTTTAAACCCAACCTCTTTGAATGATTCTACCCAAAAGAAGCATTTACTAGAGAAAAGTAAAATTTTAGGATTATGTAGTTTGAAACCATTGTGATAAATAGAGCATTTGCTCCTATAGGATATATTTATCACAATGGTTTCAAGAAGTGGTTATTACAGAGGCGTAGAAAAGCGTTTTTATGAAGGAAAGGGTTAAGGTACTTAATCTAAACAAACCCGTCCAAAAATATACAAAACAAATGGCTATACATGTACATGTATATATAAAAAAATTTGAAAACCTCAAATCTAAGAATTGGTCTTGTTTTTGATATCTTTCTGTTTATAGCAGGATAGTTCCCATATAAGAACTGTCTGTTATCAAAGCTGTAGATAAGAAAAGTATTTAGGCAATCTAAATAACATAATACAGTAGAACCCCTCTAATGCAACCACTTAATGAATAAACATGGGTGTCTTTATAAGCAGGTGGTTGCTTAATGCAGGACAAAAATAATGCAGAAAGCTAGGAGCTTTCTGCATTACTTTTGTCCTGCATTAAGCTACCATCTCAACCTGCATCTAGCACCCTGAATTATACCTCTTTTAGGTGGTCGCATTAGTGGGGTTTTACTGTTCATGTACATGTATTAATATTTCTATACAAAACCTATCTTTCTGCTACTCCAGAGCAACAGATAAATGTTCGTTCTCAAGTACTGAAATTGTCATTTCTCCACCAAACCCTTTGTTGCTACCACTCTTTAGACTCCTCCCGAAGAGACGATTCTAAAGAGTTGTCACAACAGCGGATTTGGTGGAGAAATAAGGAACTTATTCTTAAAAATGTTTTAATTTACATATCTTATCTGGACCTCTGTATTCAATAGAACCTCTTCTCTAAGGTCATTCTAATAAGTGGCAGCAAGATAGGGTTTGGCTGAGAAATAAGAGAGTTTGATAGATCTGGGTCCATGTTTATAAAACTTTTAGTTGAGTCTGAGTTCGTTCTCAAGTTTTTGATTGGTCAGATTGTGCCTTTGGATCAAATCTGACCAATCAAAAGCTTGAGAACTCAAATCTGACCAATCAAAAGCTTGAGAACGAACTTAGAATCAACTAAAAAGCTTTATAAGCATGGACTCAGTATATACCTTATCTGCAACTCTGTATAACTAGCTAGTTCTCTACATTGTTATTGACACTTAAGCCAATGTATGTTTCTCCACCATTACAGTATTTCACCTTATTATCAGTCCCAGTCTCTGGGTCACTCTCCCCATCTTGGTCATGTAGGTACATTTCCTCCTTCTTTATACAACACCTTTTTTTGATCTCGTACACTGTGATAGCAATCAACATTGGAATAGGAGTGAAGATAGCCGAGGCTATAGACCCAACAATGCTGATATCATTATCTGGAGGTGGGAGAGACAGCTTCAGGAGAACTATGGAGATCCCTGTATTCTGAATACCTGTTTCTATGGCAATGGTACGTATGCGTTTCCATGACTGTCTGGTGAGGACTGCCACCAGACCACCAAAGATGAACCCTATGTAAGGAATCAGTGCTCCTGCCAGTAGTATTTCCGGCTTGTTCCTCATCAGTACAAATATGTACAGGTTGGCATAAACTCCAACAGTAAATACAAAGACGAAGAAGATGATCATGAGTGGACGAATGCCTTTCACAATATATTTGGCCCAGTTTGGTTTCCTCCATTGTATCACCATGCCAATGGCCACTGGGACAAGAAGCCCTGCAAGGGAGGTAAGAATGTTAACAAAAGGTATCTGTACATCTGTACGATACAGCACCTTTGATCCCACTGTAAACAGCCAAAGTGGTATCATACCTGAAATAAAAAAGAAAAAGTATACTGCAAGCATATATATAGTAACTACAAGAATATATACATGTATACACGATTAACAAGATGTGTTTGTGAAACATCATGCTCAAGATATGACCTTTGACCTTGATGTATGACATTGATCATCCCTAAAAATGTTTGCCTCCATAAGTTGCACATGCATGCCAAGTTTTAAGTATGTATGTTGAATGGCAACAAAATTGTCGCCATTCTAAATTTGACCCTTAATTTGACATTTACCTAAATATATGACCTTGACCTTAATAAGTCACCTCTAAAAATGATTGCCTCAATAAGTTGGACATGCATGCCAAGGTTGAAGTATGTATGTGCAATGACGAAAAAATTATCGCTAACGTTAATGTTGGGAACAAACCAACCAACAGACAGACAGGGCAAAAACAATACCCCCACCCCGCTTGATCGGAGGGGAGGGGCATAAAAAAAACAAGAGGGCGATTCAATGATGGCCTTTTTATTCACCTGAGACAAAAGGTCATGTGCTAGCTCTATTGTATATATGCAAGAATATTCATCCAGTAACGTTATTTAACTCTTAAATTGCCTGTACATATTAAACACTTTATCACACAGTTGCAATCAGAGCCCTCTGATCTGGATCTGCTCTGTTTGCTAAATGAAATAATAAAGAGCTGACCTAAAGCTTCTGTCTAAGCCAAAACTTCTCTTGAAAAGTCTACCTTATAAACAGTAACGAATGTTCAAGCAGTGATCAATACATGCACAACTGCTCTTTAAGGAGAATGTTAACCCTTCTCTTGCTGAATTTTAAAATACATTTCTCCTTCTTTACCCATGCCCTGTTGTATAATTACATATATCTTCACTGTCTACAAGTGTATTGCTGTGCAATCACTGCTGTGGAGTGCACTGGTTGCACAATCAACTTGTAAATAGTGAAGACCCTGATGAGGCAGTGCTCCTGCAGGAGCTGTCTCATCTGGGTCTTCACTATTTACAGGTAGGTATATTGACACGAATAGCAAGCGAAAGGTTAAAATAAAAGTAACAGGCCTGCAGCCTGGCAGCAATTGTTAATCACGAAACTGGAATTACAATAATTTCAGTACTCTTGGCAAATGGTCATCTAAGAAATACATTTTTATTCCACCAGAATTATCCCCTATGACTGTATACAGTAAAACATCTCTAAACCGAAAATCTAGTAGAGAAGAATTTAGATACTTTTAGGCAGGTGGCTGCTTAATGCAGGGTGAAAGCCATGCAGACAGCTCCAAAAGGAGCCTTCTGCATGACTTTCATCCTGCATTAAGCAGCCACCTGTCTCCAAGACAGATATTTATAAATACTAAATTGAAGGTCTGGTTTAGAGGGGTTTTACTGTACAGAAATTTAGCCTCTTCTGTAAATGCAATGATTTTTTAACAACAATCACGTACGGCTTAAATGATTTTGGTTAAAGGTCATCCAACGAATATTGGTGTAAAGATTTAATGAAATTCAACTGGTGGTTTTATAAGCAGATTTTCGCAACATATCGATCACCATAGTCAAAGAAGGAAAATAATCCCAATCCCTGGCCTACATATTTTTTTAAGAAATCACAACAGTTTGAACGGAAATTACCAAATCAACATTCCCCTCTTTGAAAACAGAGCAGACCCTGACCAGAGGGCTACTACAGGAACCGTCTGATCTGGGTCTACTCTGTTTGAAAATGCATGAAAAGGCATTTTACATGAAGGAAAGAGTTAATAACAATGTTTTACCAAAAAATATGAGCCAATTCATTTACAAACATCTACAATTAATTTGAAAAACACACATGAATTAAAAACACCTTTAAGCAAATCTTTTCTTTGAATTAATTTATGAATTTAAAAGAGCACTAAAAATAGTAAAATATAATATTTACATCACTAATTCTCAGTACAATAAAACCTCCCTAACTGATTACATAATGAATAAAAATCAAAAGAAGGTGGTTACTTAATGCAGGGTGAGTCATATACAGTAAACCCCCACTAATGCGACCACCTAAAAGAGGTATAATTCTGGGTGCTAGCTGCAGGTGGTAGCTTAATGCAGGGCAAAAGTAATGCAGAAAGCTCCTCTAGGAGCTTTCTGCATTACTTTTTGCCCTGCATTAAGCATTAAGCAACCACCTGCTTATAAAGACAACCATGTGTATTTATTAAGTGGTCGCATTAGAGGGGTTCTACTGTATACTGACAGATCCAAATTTATATTTCTCATAGTGGTCACATAAGCACTTTCGTCACCAAAAATATTTTGATGGCTTCAGGTAAACGACTTACCCAATGACAACACGGTACTTGCAAGAGTCATTGTAACACTGAGAGATACATCCCCATTCAAGAGATATGTATACATATTGCTGGCTGCGCCTCCTGGGGAACAAGCCATGGCAAAGAATCCTATGGCATTGACAGGATCAAATCTGAGCATAAAGATGATAGCCAGCGCAATCTGAAAATCAATATTTAATAATTTTAAAAAAAACCTTTGTATATAATAAGGAACAATAACACTATCAGTTTTTAAGTAATTTACAGGTTAAATGCTTCATCCATTCCCTTTAAGTTCTTAACCATTTATAAAAAAAAAATATGCATGATTTGAATATTTAATATGCATGATGATTTTTAATATGAAGATTTTTTATTCTGGTATAGCATAATATGCATGAACACGAGAAATTTTAGCCACGGCAGATACATTTACAAGAACCTGGTTTATATTATTCCATAAACAGAGCAGGCCCTGATCAGACAGTTCTTACAGGAGCTGTCTGACCTGTGTGTACTCTGTTTGCAAAGGTGTGAAAAGGCATTTCTATCAAGTAAAGGGATAAAGCAAAACAAAACACCTGATAAGAGTGCTAAAATTTTTGTATCCGCTGATAAGCAGCAAGATTAGTTGTGAAGTTATATATATTTTGTTATGACCTATATAGGTTTAACCCTTTACTCCATAAATACACATTTCTACACCTATACAAAAAGGGTAGACCCAGATCAGATCGCTCCTATTGGAGCTTTCTGATCAAGGTCTGCTCTGTTTGCTAATGATATAATATAAATATGTTCCTACAGTTTATGCAATGGCCAAAATTTCACGGCTCCATGTGCTTATAAATATATGACAATTAATTTATTGTAACTATTTATTCTAACATGAATGGCCTTTCAAATAGAAATCAAAGTGTTGTAGTCGCTGCAGTATATATTCTTTGCATGATATCGATCTGATATCGAATTTAAGTCTGTTTGGCATTGAATTGCGTATTAACACTCTTTCCAGGGTGGAGTGGTGGTCTAGTGGTAACACGCTTGACTACCAACCCGGAGGTCCGGGGTTCAAATCACAAGTTTGCAACGGGGTAGCCCCAGATCAGATAGTTCCTGTTAAAAGCATCTGATCAGGGTCTGCTCAGTTTGCTTATGACAAGAAAGTAAACAAAGCATTCATTGGGAATGTTATACTATAATAATTCAGCTAATAAATATTCAGGATATCATTATTTCTTATAAATGTGAAAACAACTTTTACTTTATTTCAGACTTACCAATGGCATGAGAACAAACTGTGAAAACATTCCTGTCAGCGGACCAACAGGTTTCTTCAGCACTTCTTTGACCACTGCCAACTCAGTTTTGCAACCCATAGCCACATTAGCAAGGCACACAAGTATAATGATCACCCCTGTAAAAGAATGACTCAAAGCACTCTGCTTCCGACTGACCGTCACTTCATAAGTCTCTTTAACTTCATACCAGTCAAAGGCATTAGGTTCCTGAGTTCTGACGTCGTATGTATCACCAGACTGAAGGCGAGTTTTATTTGTATACATTTTCAATAAGGCTCGTCCCAAAAATATACCCCTGACCTTCACTGTCATGTTTGATTCATGTTCCAAATCAAAGACATGAGTACTATTGTCTTCTTGTACCACTTCAAAAATGTCTGGATCGGAGCTGACCGGAAGAATCATTCGCTTGTCTCCGCTGCTTCCACTTTTAACGGAAAATTCCATGGTCTTCTCCTCTTTCTGTTGGACCATCAAAGGCTTCTCCCAGTGCGGTTCAATCTCCACATAGTATGGATTCGTCTTGTTCGCACTAACAGCTCCATACATCGCGATAAGGGCGTTCATCACGAACAAAATCAGCATTTTTACAGGGCATCCCATTGTTATCGTTTGGAATTAACTATCCTGGATATGTCAATTTATGTCAGATTAACAAACGGAAATACTTGTGTGTATGCACCAATATTTTATTTTTTTTACACATGAAGGGAGGTCACTCTAGTTGCGAAAAAGGCTGTCATTCGTCATCGGTATGGCTCGTGCCGGGGGGCCTTAGGAGTTATATGTAGATATATGACGAATTATACTTATCACATACACAAATAAATAAATTCCAAATCAGTTACCGGATAAATTACATTCACGTACTGTGTACACTTAGTCTCAATAACTAGAATCTAGTGGACAGTAGTTCACGAGCGGTCGAAACACGGACTAGAAAGAAATCAGAATCAGACACGGACCTGAAAGAAATTCCAGCAAAAATATTCTTTCCTTCCCTATTATATATGGCTTCCCGTCCCGACTGCTGTAACAAAGTTTATAGCAATTTCTGAGAAAAAATACTGCATTGGAAAATAATTATGTCAACAAACAGTTCTTAAGATAGTAATTCCAACTTTTTCAAGTTTATTCTCGCCATTTTCGTAGATTTGGATCTTGTGGATAATATCGAGACAGTTTGGCACGTGTAGTCGGTGAACTCACGTGTGTACGGGAAATTTGTCGGTTTATAAAGTAGCTTATTGTTGTCAATACCAACGCACTTCGTTGAACATTATCTGTTGTGTATTGAGACCAGTTTACAAACTGATTAACTTTGGGGCCAAAACATACAGTAGTAGCCGCAGACAGTCATACGATCGGCATAAACAGAACTACAGACACATATCCACAATGAGCGATAAAAGTACAAAAATCCAAGCTGTAAAGGAACTAATTGAATTTTGCGAAGACTTTCCAAAGCCAGGGATAGTGTTTAAGTAAGTTGTCTCCGTCACTTTTTATGTTAGTCTCATTAATGAGATGGTTTACCGTCTGTGGGATATCGGTCAAAACCGAAAGTAGCTCGAGATCACCATTTAGAGTTTAGACTTCTTAAATGTGAACCACATTTGTACTTGTATATATGCCGCTTATGAGAAAACTGTATACAATGAAATTAAGGACTGTTTACATTATATAGATCGTTGCCAAAGCACATACTTTGCAGACAATGACACTGGGCAAACTTATAATTGATTCAATTTAAATGGCCTTTGTACACATTTTTTTTGCGGCGGAACTTGGAAGGAGCAAAGTTTTAGAATTGACAACAATCCAGACCCTGCTAAGAGAATATGCATGAATGTCATCATTCACATTTATAGGCTACAGTAGAATGCCTCTAATCTGACCACTTGATGAATAAAAATGGGTGCCTTTATAAGCAGGTAGTTGCTTATTTGCAGGACAACATTAAGTAATGCAGAAAGCTCCTCTAGGAGCTTTCTGCATTACTTTTGCCCTGCATAAAACTACCACCTGCATCTCTACCCCATCACCCCCTGTCCAGTATTTTGGTCTGTTAGTCCTCTCAACTCTTCTTTCTCTACCCTGTCACCCCCTGTCCAGTATTTTAGTCTATTAGTCCTCTCAACTCTTCTTTCTCTACACCATCACCCAGTGTCCAGTACCATAGTCTGTGTGTTCTTACAACTTCCTATCACTACCCTATCACACCCACAGGGGTCTGGACCGCTTCATT
This sequence comes from Azorinus chamasolen, assembly GCA_963576725.1. NCBI lineage: Eukaryota > Metazoa > Mollusca > Bivalvia > Cardiida > Solecurtidae > Azorinus > Azorinus chamasolen. The sequence continues at coordinate 26,628,364 of OY755238.1, read as the reverse complement.
GGGGTCTATATGTACTATATAATAACAGTTATTATATAGTACATATAGTCCCCCATGAAGCGGTTCAGACCCCTGTGATCACACCCTGTTCAGTACCATGGTCTGTGTGTTCTTACAACTTCCTATCACTACCCTATCACACCCTGTTCAGTACCATGGTCTGTGTGTTCTTACAACTTCCTATCACTACCCTATCACACCCTGTTCAGTACCATGGTCTGTGTGTTCTAACAACTTCCTATCACTACCCTATCACACCCTGTTCAGTACCATCATGTCTGTGTGTTCTTACAACTTCCTATCACTACCCAATCACACCCTGTTCAGTACCATGGTCTGTGTGTTCTTACAACTTCCTATCACTACCCTATCACACCCTGTTCAGTACCATGGTCTGTGCATATGTCCTCACAACTTAATTTCTTGCACTATTTTCGTGCCAAATAATTATTGTTCGCCAAACAAATGTCTTTTGCTGCAATTATTAAAGTCAATATTTTCCATGCATATATATTCTTTGACCAGGATCTGTACTGTTTGTCATATAAAAAGCATCATCTTTAGTGATAACTTTAGATACAAGTTTTTATTAAATTAAATTATTCAGAGCAGGATGATCCAGTTTTAAATATTCATTAGGTTAGGGTTGAAGTTATTTGGGTCATAATGTCACAAAATAATTGTAACTTTAGGCTTTATTTGGCATATGGTATACATAGCAACAGATAATGTGTGTACTCATGCAAGTACAAAAACAGATAATGTGCGTACTCCAGTATGAAAATCATTTCTCCACCAAACCCTATGTTAATTGTGACCATGGCACTCCATCTTTAGAATCATCATCACAATATGGTTTGGTGGAGAAATAAAGATGTTATTCTTGAATAATGTTTTAATTTACTCATCTTATCTGGACATGGTCTACACAATGACACTCAGCAGCATATATAGTATTCTATAATTTCTATTATCCCTTTCCTTCATACAAAAGCCTTTTCAGGCAATTTACAACAGAGTAGATCAAAATCAGACAGCTCCTGTAAGAGCTGTCTGATCAGGGCCAGCCCTGTTTGCTTATGAAATTATAATTGGCCTGACTCTACATATCTACCAATACCAATATCCTGCGTACATTATGCTACTATATAAATTCAGGTAATATTAATATTCAGGATGTCTGATTGTCATTATTTCTTACATGAACATTCGACAGAGAAAGGGTTTATACTAAACTTACAAAAAAATAATCATGTAGACATGTTTCTGAATTATTTTGCTAGGATATTGCACTACATTGGTTAAAAAAAACAAATTAACCTGAAAGTATTTTCTTATTTTATGTATGTTTAGCTTAAGTGTAAACTGCTTAATCCTTTTGTCCATAAATATTTTGTAAGAAATTATCTCATCATAGATATTGATTAGATATCTTTTTTTATACTGGCACAGTCATGAACACATGACATTTTAGCCAATGGAAGAAACTGTAGAATATCATATCTATATTATTCCATTAGCAAACAGGACAGACCTTGATCAGATGGAAGATCTGTCTGATCTAGGTCTACTCTGTTTGCAAAGGTATTAAAAGACATATTGCCAGTGTGCCATTAAAAAAACATTATATTTATATAATGTTCGTGATATGTCATTAATTCTTACATTAATATTTATGGAGTAAATTAGGATTAAAATATGTACAGTATGTTGCTAATGTGCTCCTCCCCAGCAAAGAGAGTGCCTTTATTATTAACACTTTCATTCATAAATACGCTTTTATTTGCTTTTGAAAATGGAGTAGACTTATTGATCAGACGACTCATTTTGCTGATGCATTGATATAGTCCTGATTGTATAATTTTTTTGCCATGCTCAGACTTTTCGTATTCATTTGTCATTACAAGAATTAATCTAATTAATACCTAATCATGATGTCTTTATTTCTTAGATGAATATTCATAGAGTAAAGTGTTAACTGCCTCACTGCTATGATAGTACAGTAAAACCTGTCTGAAGTTACCGTATATTAATTGGACACAGGAATCTTAAAGAGCAGGTGGTTGCTTAGTACAGGGCAAAAGTAATGCAGAAAGCTGCTATAGAAGCTTTCTTTATTATCTTTGCCCTGTATTAAGCTACCACCTGCCTTACAGACCCATAATTAGACTTCTTTCTAATGGTTGCTTAAGATTTTTAGCTCACCTGGCACAAAGTGCCAAGGTGAGCTATTGGGATGATCCTATGTCCGGCGTCCGGCGTCGTGCGTATGTGCGTTGTGCGTCGTGCGTACGTGCGGGCGTCAATAATTTACTTAAACATCTTCTTCTCTGGAACTACAAAGCCACGAGCTTTGATATTTGGTATGTTGTATGATGTAATGGTCCTCTACAAAGATTGTTCAAATTATGTCCCCCGGGCCAAAAATGGCCCCGCCCCAGGGCTTATCAGTCTTTCATAGGAAAATCTTTAAAAATCTTCTTCTCTGAAACTGTAAGGCATAGACCTTTGATATTTGGTATGTAGCATCATCTAATGGTCCTCTACTAAGATTGTTCAAATTATGACCCCATGGCCAAAAATGGCCCCGCCCCGGGGCTTATCAGTTTTTCATAGGAAAATCTTTAAAAATCTTCTTCTCTGAAACTGTCAGGCATAGATCTTTGGTATTTGGTATGTAGCATCATCTAACGGTCCTCTACTAAGATTGTTCAAATTATGACCCCTGGGCCAAAAATGGCCCCGCCCCAGGGCTTATCAGTTTTTCATAGGAAAATCTTTAAAAATCATCTTCTCTGAAACTGTAAGGCATAGACCTTTGATATTTGGTATGTAGCATGATCTAATGGTCCTCTACTAAGATTTTTCAAATTATGACCCCTGGGCCAAAAATGGCCCCGCCCCGGGGCTTATCAGTTTTTCATAGGAAAATCTTTAAAAATCTTCTTCTCTGAAAATGTAAGGCATAGACCTTTGGTATTTGGTATGTAGCATCATCTAATGGTCCTCTACTAAGATTGTTCAAATTATGACCCCCAGGACAAAAATGGCCCCGCCCCAGGGCTTATCAGTTTTTCATAGGAAAATCTTTAAAAATCTTCTTCTCTGAAACTGTAAGGCATAGACCTTTGATATTTGGTATGTAGCATCATCTAATGGTCCTCTACTAAGATTGTTCAAATTATGACCCCTGGGCCAAAAATGGCCCCGCCCCAGGGCTTATCAGTTTTTCATAGGAAAATCTTTAAAAATCATCTTCTCTGAAACTGTAAGGCATAGACCTTTGATATTTGGTATGTAGCATGATCTAATGGTCCTCTACTAAGATTTTTCAAATTATGACCCCTGGGCTAAAAATGGCCCCGCCCCGGGGCTTATCAGTTTTTCATAGGAAAATCTTTAAAAATCTTCTTCTCTGAAAATGTAAGGCATAGACCTTTGGTATTTGGTATGTAGCATCATCTAATGGTCCTCTACTAAGATTGTTCAAATTATGACCCCCAGGACAAAAATGGCCCCGCCCCAGGGCTTATCAGTTTTTCATAGGAAAATCTTTAAAAATCTTCTTCTCTGAAACTGTAAGGCATAGACCTTTGATATTTGGTATGTAGCATCATCTAATGGTCCTCTACTAAGATTGTTCAAATTATGACCCCTGGGCCAAAAATGGCCCCACACCGGGGCTTATCAGTTTTTCATAGGAAAATCTTTAAAAATCTTCTTCTCTGAAAATGTAAGGAATAGACTATGTAGCATCATCTAATGGTCCTCTACTAAGATTGTTCAAATTATGACCCCCAGGACAAAAATGGCCCCGCCCCAGGGCTTATCAGTTTTTCATAGCAAAATCTTGAAGAAATCATCTTCTCAGAAACTGTAAGGCATAGACCTTTGATATTTGGTATGTAGCATCATCTAATGGTCCTCTACTAAGATTGTTCAAATTATGACCCCTGGGCCAAATATGGCCCGCCCCGGGGCTTATCAGTTTTTCATAGGAAAATCTTTAAATATATTCTTCTCTAAAATTATAAGGTATAGACCTTTGATATTTGGTATGTAGCATTATTTAATCGTCCTCTACTAAGATTAATCAAAATATGACCCCGGACCAAAAATGGCCCCGCCCAAGGGCTTATCAGTTTTTCATAGGAAAATCTTTAAAAATCTTCTCCTCCAGAACTGTAAGGCAGAGACCTTTAATATTTGGTATGTAGCGCTATCTAATAGTTTTCTACCAAGATTGTTCAAATTATGTCCCCTGGGTTGAAAACTTCCCCGCCCAGGGGCATATCAGTTTTTTATAGGAAAGTTTTTAAAAATCTTCTCTTAAAAATCTTTAAAAGTCTTCTCTGAACTTGTAAGGCATAGACCTTAGATATTTGGTATGTTGCATTATCTAATAGTCCTCTACCAAGATTTTCAAATTATGAACCCTGGATCAAAATTGACCCCGCCCTGGGGCTTAACAGTTTTTCATAGGAAATTCTTTAAGGTCTAGACTCTTTATATTTAGTATGTAGCATCATCTGATGGTTTTCTACCAAGATTTTTCAAATTATGCAATCTGTCATTGAAATCATTAATCTGTTACGAACAGGTGAGCGATTAAGGGCCATCATGGCCCTCTTGTTTATTATTATTATTATACCACATTTATATAGCGCTCTTTTCACACAGGATATGTGCGTTCAAAAGCGCTTCACATAGATACATTTTATATACAAAACAGGGTATATTCAATGTGTAATTATAGAACATTTAAAACAAAATATATTTAATACCCACATACAGACAAGAATAATAATAATAAAAAGAATTTATTTAGAACATAGGTAAACCAATTTTATCCCTTCCGTAAGTTTATCTGTCTGTGTCATATTATGCTCTATTATATTGTGTCAACGCACTCACGTCATAAAAAACAAAATTTGAATGTAACATTCTATGCACAGTGCCAGTTCTAAGTTGTATTAGTTGTGTTTTTTTTATTTTTCAGGAATTTGTTTCCAGTTCTACGCAACCCAACTGTGTTCCAGGGTCTTATAGATGTCCTGGTGGATGATATCCAAACTAAATACCCTAATGTTGAGGTGATTGTTGGGCTTGACTCTAGAGGCTTCCTGTTTGGACCTATGATTGCTGTGGCCTTAGGAGTTGCATTTGTTCCAGTGAGAAAGAAGGGAAAGTTGCCAGGAGAAACATTTCGTCAGAGCTATGACTTGGAGTATGGAAAAGTAAGTGTTAAATTAACTCATTCACTCATAAGCTATTTTCAGACCTAACCTCTTTGAATAGATCTTCTGAAAAGATGTCTTTACTAGAAAAAAAAAATCAAAATATTTAGAATCATGTACCGGTAATTTTGAAACCATTAAGATAAATAGAGTATTTGCTTCATAGGAGTAAATGCTCTATTTATTACAGTGGTACAAAACGTGAAATTAGCAGAGGTGTCCAGGCTAGCATTTACACTAAAGTATATACTTCCCAATGAGAAACTTTGGTGTTGCCTTTTATTACATTTTAGAATGTATTAATCCTGTTCCTGTTTTGACATATTTGCAAACAGAAACGACCTGGATCAGATGGCACCTGTAGGAGCTGTTTAATCAGGGTCTGCTCTGTTTGCTTATGAAATAATATCAGATCTGATTCTACAGTTTCTACCAAAATAACAAATTCCCTTGTGCATGATGCTATTGCAACATTCATCTTATTAACCTTTAGCCTACAGAGCAAATTATTTTTACAGAATTCTTTACCTACTACATTTTCAAAATTCAAGCTACAATCAATGTGTCTACCAAAATGCAATCAGGGTGTCAAACAGTTTGGATCCTGATGAGATGCCGAGTTACTCGACGTCTCATCTGGATCCAAACTGTTTGCATAGATATTCACTCATCCGCCCATAGCAGGCTAAAGGTTAAAGTGATATTCTGTACAATGAATGCATATTTTCAATAAAATCATAAAGTATGAATTTGGTCATGTTCAGTTATTCTAATGAAGGTTGTTAATTGATCTTATATCGAAAAATGACTCTGTCACACAAAACAAACAGTTTTTGTTTTACATAAAAATATTATTGTCCCATTTCAAACATTTGTAAACCGAGAAGACATAGACCACATGGCACCTGTTGGAGCTGTTTGATCAGGGTCTGCTCTGTTTGCATGAGGTGTGCGCATCCAAGTCGCTGTCGTTGTTGTCGTCCTTAACTTTAATGTCGGCTGCTACAATTGAACAGATGAGCATTGGCATCTGCATGCGGTTCTCTTGTTTGACATACGATCACAGGAGGTTTTTGCCATGGCAGAAACTGTAGATTCAGATCTATATTATTAACCCTTTTCCTCATACAAACGTGTTTTCACACATTTGCAAACAGAGTAGACCCAGATCAGACAGCTCCTAGAGGAGCTGTCTGATCAGGGTCTGCTCTGTTTGCTAATGGAATTCGATAGATCTGTTTATTTACTTCGGTAGAATTTTTTATTTACTTTCTGAAATTGCTACAATATTCCACCTTTCGTATTTCATTATACCTATTTTGTCCATGAATATTCAGTAGGTATTGAAATTTGGAATAAAAATAGAACAGGGAAAGAGTTAATCAAATAGAACAGACCCTGATTACTACAGGAGCAATTTGGTCTCTGTCTACTCTGTTTACAACAAAGCATCTGTCTATCAGGTAAAGAGTTGACTTTTTTTTTTTACAGGATGAATGTGAGATCCAGAAGAATTCCATCCAACCAGGACAGAAAGTGGTGATTGTGGATGACTTGCTTGCAACTGGAGGTATATAGTTTCTATGTACTGAAAAATCTGCTCATAGCGAACATACATGTATAACAAATAATCATGGCGATCTGTAAGACCAATCTGGCTGGTGCTTGCTTAATGCCGGATAAAAGTAATGCAGAAATCTCTTAGAGCTATAAGACCAGGTGCTTGCTTACTGCAGGATGCTAGAGCTATAAGACCAGTTGCTTGCTTACTGCAGGATGCTAGAGCTATAAGACCAGGTGCTTGGTTACTGCAGGATGCTAGAGCTATAAGACCAGGTGCTTGCTTACTGCAGGATGCTAGAGCTATAAGACCAGGTGCTTGCTTACTGCAGGATGCTAGAGCTATAAGACCAGGTGCCTGCTTACTGCAGGATGCTCGTAGAGGACCTTTCTGCATAACTTTCATTCTGCATTAATCTACCACCTGTCTAAAAATCAAAATTAGACTTAGTTTTGATGGTTGCTGGAGACAGATTTTACTGTTCGTCTAACCAATAATATTAATTACAAGTTCATGTCTTTGGCTGTGTCCAAACCGTATCCAGAGGTTTTAAAAGTTATGAGTTTGAGTCTCAGCTCATTCTGATAAATCAGAATGAGCTCAGACTCAAACTCATAAGTTTGTCAGAGAAGTACAAATTTGTCAGAGATACATGAGAATGAACTGAGACTCTTAAAATTTTTTTACAGCCTCAGGGCTGGGTCCAAGATATAAAACCTCTGAGTCTGAGTCTGAGATCATTCAGCAAGCTCAGAATCTGACCAATCAGATGCTTGAGAATTATCTCAGACTCAAGCAAAAAGTTTTATAACCTCGGGTCTGGTCTGGGTTGTAATCTGAGCAGTATCACATTGGTATGGTGAATTATTTAGGAATGCATTTGTCCATCAATATCTTGCTTAACCCCTGTATTGTGTTTGTAAATTGTTAACAAATTAGAACAAATGCTTTGATAAAGCATCAGCATGATTGTATGAGCTGTCGAACAGGAAAGAGCACTCAACTTTTAGCAGTGTAGACATAGCTCAAGCTTTCAGTGCTACATTTGATTGGGAATATGATGTTAACCCTTTCCTCCATAAATATGCCTTTTTACGCTTCAGTAATAGTCACTTCTTGAAACCATTGTGAAAAATAGAGCCTTGCTCCTCAGGGGCAAATTTATCACAATGGTTTCATAACTACACAATTCTAACATTTTCCTTTTCTCTAGTTAATGCTCCTTTTTGGCAGGGGTGGCAAAATGAAACGTCCGTATTATCAATGTTGTCCCAAAGCCATAACGGACAAGTGAAATTTTGTAGGTTTTTGTTATTAATTCATCATACGGACAAGTAGAAAATAGCTTTTGACGAAACGGACAAGTCATTCAAAATTAGATTTCGCCACCCCTGGTTTTGGTAGATTTATTCAAAGAGGTTAGGTCTGAAAATAGCCTATGAGGGAATATGATGTTAAGTCAACAGCAGCCATAATGTGTAGTATGCTACACACAGTATAGACCCTGATCAGATTCACATTCAAGTGAAGTGTCTATCATTTGTCATCTTAGTTTTTCAAATATCATAGTCAAGTCTATTTTGCTGTAATAAGCTGAATAGAAATATACTGTTTGTTTCCATGAAATTAACACATTTTTGATGGTTGAATTTGACATCACTGTATCAGATTGTACAATGTGTTACATACATGTACATGAAAGATCAAATTTTACAATTTGTTACATACTTGAAAGATCGGATTGTACAATTTGTTACATACTTAAAAGGTTAGATTGTATGATTTGTTGCATACTTTTGTACAATGTAGTAACTATTGTAGGATCAGTTTTGTACAATTTGTTACACTTGTAAGATCAGATCATACAATTTGTTTCCTACTTTTATGCTCACATTTTACAATTTGTTGCATACTTTTGTAGCTGTAAGATCAGGTTGTACAATTTATTACATACTTTTGTAGCTGTAAGATCAGATTGTACAATTTATTACATACTAAATTGTAGCTGTAAGATCAGGTTGTTTCCTACTTGTAAGTTTAGATCGTACAATTTGTTACATTCTAGTAATCTTTGTTTTCTTTACTCTTTTTTAGGAACTATGAGAGCAGCTTGTGATTTATTGGATTCAGCTAAAGCGGAGGTGTTAGCTTGTGTGGTTGTAATAGAACTGAAGTTTCTAAAAGGACGGGATAAACTGAAGTATCCCTTGTTGTCCTACATTGAATAAGCATGGCCTTCAGGTACACTTTGCAGAAAAACTCTATGACAGCTTTGGTCATGGTATAGTGAATTTTGAAATTGAGCCTTGAAACTGACTTGACCGTTTATTCCATGAATATTCATGTAAGAATTAATAACACTAATCATAGGGGGAAATGTTTGGCCATGGCAGAAAATGCAGAATCACATCTATATTATGTCAAGAGCAAACAGAGCAGACCTTGATCAGACAGCTCCTACAGGAGCCATCTGGGTCCATGCTTATAAAACTTTTAGTTGAGTCTGAGTTCTTTCTCAAGTTTTTGATTGGTCAGATTTGAGCCTTTGGCTCAAATCTGACCAATCAAAAGCTTGAGAACTCAAATCTGACCAATCAAAAGCTTGAGAACGAACTCAGACTCAACTAAAAAGCTTTATAAGCATGGACTCTGATCTGGGACTACTCTGTTTGTAAAGGTGTAGCGTATTTTTGGAGTAAAGGGTGAACGGTGATGCTGACAAAGGCAGAGGAATATAGTTTCGGCATTATCCATGCATCTGTGCATCCCAGAAGTATTTCATTGAAACTTTGTGTAAATGATAAATACCTTAATAGAATATGGACCTGCAGTTATCACTCACGTTGACCGTGGAACACCAGAGTTAGGACACTTAATTTGCCAAAACTGTAATGTTTTTACATGTCCACAGCCAATCCTCAGAAATTATTCAAAGAATTTCTATGAAACTTTGTGAAAATGTTAATAGCATAAGGTCATGTGACTCCGCAAGTATCATTTATATTGATCTGGGAACCCCAAGCCTTTGTAAAAAATGTAACAGTTTTGTGTGTCCAGAGCCATTTCTCAAAAACTGGAGTTTTTCTTTGAAACTTTGTGTTAATGTTAAGTAGCATAAGGAAATAAGACCCAGCAAGTATTATTTACATTGACCTTGGAATACAAGATTTATGACCATTTGTTTGCATTTTTGTCTGTCTGGAATCATATTACACTTGCATTTTAATAGGAGATATGCTATTAAACTTTGTGTAATAGTTTAGTATCATGACTAAATGCCTCCCTGTCAGTATCACTTATATTGATCTTGTAACACCAGAGTTATGGTCCTTTGTTTGCCATAAACTTAAAACATTTTGTCTATCTGGAGTCAATTTTGGAAGTTTTCTTTGAAAACTAAGTGTAAATGTTTAGAACTACATGTATAAGGAAATGCTGCGCTGCAAGTGTCTCACATATTGAACATGGTACACCAGAATTATAGTCCTTTGTGAAATACTTAACGTTTTTATTCATCTAAGTCATATCTCTTAAACTATTTGGACATTTCAATACATTTCAATACAACTTTTTGTAAATATTTAGAACCATACAGAAATGCAGCCCTGCAAGTATCCCTGACATTTACCTTGGAACTCCAGAGTTATGGCACTTTATTGGTGAAAAACTTATCTGTAACCTTTTTGACCCTTTGGTCAATAATTCAGTTAACCACTGAGGCCAGCATTTGTTTGGCGGGGGATTACTGAGTGCAGAGGTTTAGATAAGGTACATCAGTTTAAACATTTTCAATAATTCCTTTATTTTTCCAAGAAACCCTATGTTGTGACCACACTTTAGAATCGTCCCTTTGAGACGATTCTAAAGAGTGGTCACATCATAGGGTTTGGTGGAGAAATTACGATTTTAGTATTTGAGTATGCACCGTTATCTGTTGCGCAGTCAATGTTTTATCCCTTCGCTTGCTGTTCACGTCAATATACCTATCTGTAAATAGTGAAGACCCAGATGAGACAGCTCCTGCAGGAGCTGTCTCATCAGGGTCTGCACTATTTACAAGTTACAACCAGTGCACTCTACAGCAGTAATTGCACAGCGAAATACTTGTACACAGTGAAGATATATGTAATTATACAACAGAGCAAGGGTAAAGAAGGAGAAATGTATTTTAAAATTCAGCAAGAGAAGGGTTATTTCTCATCTATAAATGAGGATAGATATGGTATGTATATTGTCAGAAAGCTGTACCATATTTTTTTACATTTAATCATGTGTGGTTGATTGAAAGAGACATATGAATCAGTTAACTCTTTCCATCATTTTGACAACTTTTTGCACCTTTGCAAATAAAGTAGGTCTACCTAGACCAGACAGCTCTGTTTGTGTATGGCTATGGTCAAAATTATTCATATGTCAGTAAAAAGAATTTTCCTATTATGTACAATATGTAATGATTTCTTACACGAATATTCATGAGGGAGAGAATTAAGATGTTTTATATTTTACGCAATATATCTCATTCCAGACATATATATCTATGAATAAAGAATTTATTCAGACAGACTTTATTGATTGATTATGCCACTGAATACAAGATAAAAATGTTTCACAGTAGAACCTGTCTTCAGCGACCATTCATTTGAGTCTTTAACACTTTCCCTCCTAGACTATTTTAGACCCAACCTCTTTGAATAAACCTACCGAAGAGGAGCATTAACTATAGAAAAGGAGAATTTTAGAATTGTGCAGTTTTTAAACCATTGTGATAGACGGAGCATTTGCTCCTACGGAGCAAATGCAGCGAGTCTATCACAATGGTTTCAAAATTTGATTTTTACAGGGGCGCCAAAATGTGTCACTAGGAGGGAATGTGTTAAAAGGCAGGTGGTGGCTTAATGCAGGGCAAAAATGATGCAGCAATCTCCATTTAGAGCCTTCTGCATTACCTTTTACCTGTATTAAACTAGCACCTATCTTAACCCTTTACTCAATAAATATGCCTTTCTACACGTTTTCAAGCAAAATAGACTCAGTTCAGATGGCTGATGGAGGAGCCAACAGATTAGAGTCTCTTCTGTTTGCTCATGATTTAATATAGAAAAGATTCTACAATTTCTGTTGTGGCTAAAAATTCATGTGTCCATGTGCTATTATAAAAATTAAAGCAACTAACATTCGTGATGTCATTTTTCCTTAACCCTTTCCCTTATATAAACGTGTTCACAAGGTTTTTCTAATGTTTAATCTAGTGACCTATTTTTTGACCCCATGTAACCCAATTTCAAACTTGTCCGAGATTTTACCAAAACAATAATTATGTCTCCCCCCCCCCCCCCCCCCTTAATGTTTATATGGGGGAGACATATTGTTTTTGTGAGAGTTGTCTGTCTGTCCTTCTGTCTGTCTCTCTGTCTTTCCGCCACACTCTCTTGTCCAGATTATAACTTCTGTATGCTTGATGTCATTTGGTTGAAACTTCATATATGCAAAGAGCATAATGAGAGGAAGTGTCATGCACAAGGTCGTAACTCTGGCTTCACTAATTTTGAGTTCTTGCTCCTTGTACATTTTTTTCACACTTTTTTGTCTGGACAATAACTCCTATATGGCTTATGCCATTGGATTGAAACTTCCTACAAGGAAAGCGCATGATGACAGAAAGCGTCATGTACAAGGGCCATAATTCTGACTTCAATACTTTTGGAGTTATTTCCCTTTGTAACATTTTGGCCAATCAATAATTCCTGTTCTACTGATGCTACTGGAATGACATTTCATTTATGGAAAGAGCATGATGAAAGGAAGTGTCATGCACAAGGGCAATAAGACTGGTATCAATACTTTTGGAGTTATTAGCTATTATCATTTTTAGCTCACCAGAGCACAAAGTGCTCAGGGTGAGCTTTTGTGATCGCCTGATGTCCGTCATCTGTCGGCGTGCGTCATGCGTCGTTCATCGTCAACAATTTGAACCTTTAAAGTTCTTCTCCTCTGAATCTACAGGGGTCTCAGCCTTCATCTTTGGCACATAGCATCATCTGTAGGTCCTCTACAAAAGTTATATAAATTATACCCCTGGGGTCAAAATTGGCCCTTCCCCAATAGAAACAGATAGTGAAAACTTTGAACATCATCTCCTCTGAAACTAGAAGGTCCTCAGCTTTCATATTTGGCACATAGCTTCAACTTCAGGACTTCTACAAAAGTTATATTAATTATGCCCCTAAGGTTCAAAATTGGTCTCACCCCAGGGATTGCCAGTTTTATATAGCTGACTTCTTAAACAGCCTATGGGATCACTAGTTTTGCATAGGAAAAACTTTAAAAATATTCTCGTCAGAAACTACATGTCCCAGAGCTTAGATATTTGGTGTATAGATGTACTTAGCATAACTTTATGAGTTTTATACGAGGGGTGTTCCATTAATAATGTCATCTGTGCTTTATTTCGCGGAAATCGTGCAATTCATGCACAATTCCACCTCGTGTCGATTGAGTGATCACTGGCTCTCGACACAGGTAAATATCTCGTCCACACGTTCACTTGCCTCGGTACAGCGTACATCGTTTCATAGCCTATTCGTTAGACTATACACAAAACGACAGGAAAACGAGCTGAAAATGTTCTTGAAATTAGGGCCTATATAAAAGGTAGGTCATTACTCGGCATAAAGGCTGTAGATATTCACCACGAGGTGTGTGACATTTATGGGGAGGGCCAAGTGTCCCACAGGACTGTTTGTAGGTGGGTAGCTAAATTTAGTGCTGGGCAGCAGCAACTGAAAGATGCTGCTTGCCCAGGTCGTCCTGCAACAACTACGACCAAAGGTAACAGAAAAAATCCGAAATATGCTCGATTCACCGTAAGACAATTGGCTCGAATGACAAACTTGTCGTTAGCAAGAGTTCATGCAATTTTGAAGAAACACCTAAAAGTTAGAAAGATAAATGCAAGATGGATACCCCATTTGTTAACGGATATGCAAAAGAAGACGTGTGTAACAATGGCAAAAAAACTTCTCAAAATGTATCCAAAATATAGTAAAAAGGCTTTTGACAATATAGTCACTGGTGATGAGACCTGGGTGTATTATTTTGAACCAAAGCGGAAGGTTTCCAACCGAATATGGGCCACTAAAAATGCCAGACGCCCAAGTATTGCCAAACGAATATGAACGGTAAAGAAGGTTTTGTATGCTATTTTTTTCACTAATAAGGGTCCAGCTATTCAAATCCCGGTGCCAAAAGGCAGAACGGTCACAGGCAAGTTCTATAAAAACGTTTTGAGAAAATTGAAGAACTACTACAAAAGTAGCCGCCCCAAAACAGGACTTAAGTATGTCCGACTTTTGCATGATAATGCACCCGCTCACAAGGCACGTATTGTGACTGACTTTTTGGAGTCGGAGAAGGTTACCGTCCTTCCGCACCCTCCGTATTCGCCAGACTTGGCCCCCTGCGACTATTTTCTCTTTCCAAAACTTAAATATCATTTATCTGGAAGGAGATACAATTCGAGAAATGCCCTTGGATCTGCTGTTTATCAGTGTCTGATGGGTGTCCCCATCGAAGAGTATGAAAAATGCTTCCAAAAATGGATTGACCGGCTAAAAAGGTGTATTCTGGCTGGCGGAGAGTATTTTGAAGGGCAGAGCAAATTAAAATGAACAAAAGCACTTCCGCTATATGAGCACCGATGCAAGTGACATTATTTTTGGAACACCCCTCGTAAGTACCACAGTTCTGGGGTTAAAATTGGCCCTGCCCTGTGTGTATAGACTTCTTTACATCAGAAACTACAGTCTAAAGGTTTCTCCTCAATATCAGCTTTAGCTAAGACCAGCCAGTGGGAGTTCTTATATAATCACCCTTAGCCTGATCAGTAGAGTAGAAATTGTGTTAAGACAAATAACACACACTCATTTAAGATTGAGAAAACTGTGGATAATTCTCAAAATGCAGAATACTCTTAAAGCTTTTTTTCATACCTATGCCCTGCATTAAGCTACCAGCTATCAATATAGAGCATATCTGTTGTGAATTTCAGCTTAACTCTTTGCATGCTGGGTAATTTTGTCATCTGCTAAATTGTTGTCTGCAGCATATTCACAAGTTATCCTAACTACACACTTTCTTTCTGAGTTTTTCAGAAGTTCAGTCTTATTGACAAACAGTTCGGATATCAGATCAGGCACCACATTATGTTGGCCCTGATCTGGATCCAAACTGTTTGCATAGGTCATTAGTGGTGGGAGAATCCCACTACACACTTTCTTTCTAAGTTTTTCAGAAGTTCAGTCTCATTGACAATCAGTTTGGATATCAGATCAGGCACCACATTATGTTGGCCATGATCTTATTTTAGATATCTTAATAATAATTAGATACAGTAGAACCCCTCTAAACTGGACCTTCAATTTAATATAAATATTGGTCTTGGGGACAGGTGACAGCTTAATGCAGAATCAAAGTCATGCATAAAGGTCCTCTAGAATCATTCTGATTGGCCTTCATTCTACAATTTAAGCAGCCATCTGTCTAAAATTATCTAAATTGCTGTCTACTAGAATTTCGGTTTATGAAAGTTTTACTTATTCAGTTGGAAATTGTGTAATATTGACGGTACTGTACTTTTCACGAAGAACCGTTTCCTTCCAAACAGAGCATGCGTCGTAGCTGGCAGGTGTTACAAACTGTCATTTTCATGTAAAATCTTGTATAAACATTGATCACCGATACGCATATCAGCAGACATACAACTTTTGCATGTTCCCTTTGCAACTATAACACGTTATCCATTTACTTCTTTACCTGATTTCATTCTGTGCGGATAAATTGAACGCTTTAATTGGTAACAAAGGACGCTAAATTTGCAAATGGCGGAAGACACCTGCAATGTATCCTAGATATGCGGACCTGCAGATACTCACCTTATTACGCTTCAAGTCAATGTCATGTTAAATCGATTCAATAATGCCAAAACTGGTATAGTTGGTTGCATATGACCGTGAGTCTAGGATATCTTTTGCTGTTCAAATGTCAGTAAGATTGCAGTTTACACGGAGCAAAACTGTAGCTTACCATCTTGTTGATGAGGTGTTTACATTACACCTTGAAGGATAATTATGAATATTTCAACAATGTCACTGAACAAAGACAAAAAGAAGCCCAAAATACTGGCTAACAGATATGAAGTTGGAAGGAAACTTGGCAAAGGGAATTTTGGCACAGCCTACCTCTGCAAAGATCTAAGAAGCAAAAAGGATGAAGATGGAAATTTGTAAGTAAAGGAAACGCATGTTTGTTCTATCTATCTTTGTTTACTTGCTGCCACTCTCTTGAGTGTTACAGTCAGGAAAGTGTACTTCTAAGTATTAATTAAGAAAAGTGAGAGTTTAAGAAACCTGGCAACCGATAATATGTCAGTACGTGGGCCTATACTAGGTAGTTCAAATGGGTGAAAGTTGTTTCGTCAAACTACCAGTTCATCAAAAAGATTTTATAGTACAAAGTGGTTGTTGTTATGTCAAAAAGAATATTATATAGAGAATTTATTGGAATATGTCGCCTTTTTGAAGAACTGGCAGTTTGACGAAATCACCTGAGATGGTAATTAACCCAAGTTCTGTATGGTACGGGCGAATTCGTGATTACTGTTTCAAATAGATTGGATCCAGTTGTCATCTAGATCAGAACTGTATAAAACTCGAATGCTTTTAAATGATTAATTAACTCAGAAATATTGGAAACGGGTCCGACAATAACATATTTACCTTCTGCACACTACGGGCGAATTCGTAATCACGGATTCAAATAGTCTAGATTCAGATGCTATTTAATGTTCCATCCACAGTAATTAACTCAGAGAAATATTGAAGGCGGGGGCAATGAATTAGCAAGCAGAAGATAAAGCCATTTTTAAAGAGTTATAACTGTTGAAATTAGTGTGGATCCAGATAAGATCTTCATGAACTGTTTGACAATCGAATGTTATTTCATGATGTAATAAAATGTATAAAAATCAACTCTGACAAATTTTGCCGAGGACAGGACAATTTTATAAACATGCAGAAGATAACACGTACATCACTTTTCTGCATAGTTTTCCTAATTAAAGTATATTAATATGCCGATTAGGGCTCATTAAAGTGATCAGGCATCAGTTTCACAAGCAGTATACTGATTGATTAGGAAGTGGATTAACATTAATTACACAATTAAGTGTTGATAAACTTAATACATTCATGCCATCGAACCCGTGTTGCTCATTACCGATAGTTTGTAGATGTGAAAAAGCAATTAGTCTAATATGTGTAATTTATCTATTTTTGCACACTTACAGAATAATATTTGTTTAATATATTGCTTGATAAACCTTTAAACATTTCAATCAGCAAATCGGGATCAAGATCCATCTTCATAATTTGTATATACAGCATTTAATTGCTAATTAATCAATCTCAATAACATATATTTTCAGAAGTATTTTCACTGAATAGAGCAAAGATCGATCTGATCCTGTCCCATCATTTCCAAACGCAATACTGCCAATAGTTTAATTTGCATACAAACAAGTCTGTTTACTGTTCAAGAATTACTCATGTTCCTATAGATATATTTGTGCATCGGTTATTTTTTCCAGTTAACCAGTTTCTTTAGACAAACTGGCATTTTGATGAAACAACTACATGTAATTCGTTCACATTTGTGTACTCTAAATAGTGATAGCAAGCTACTTTCGGTCTGAACAATATCCCGGCAGAGTACACAGGTGTTAAAACTGATTTAGGTTAGGCATTTCCAAGACATGCAGCAGGGACCCTTTAGCCACATGGTTAGAGTGTTGGACCTGTAGTCCAGAGGTCCAGGGTTCGAATCCTGGTAGAGGCCAGTAACTTTTCCTCCCTTAGAATTACTTCATTGGCTACGAGGATAATTTGGTTTGTATGCGGGGATGCATGTAAAGTCTTAGGGCCATGCGGGTTTGCTGGGCATGGGTATATGCCTGGCTCCTAAAGGTTAAGAGGGAGGGGAGTGTAGTGATTGGCCTATGTTTTAGTCATCTCCAACAGCCTTGCTGTTGGGTTAACCCTTTAGGAACATGGTTAGAGTGTCGGACTTGTAGTCCGAGGGTCGGGGTTCGAATCCTGGTAGAGGCCAGTAACTTTTCCTCCCTTAGAATTACTTTAATACTCTTAATCCGTTTACACGTAGCACTTACGGTAACCACTATATTGCACTCGTGTGTGTACACTCTCGCATCGCGTGACAACATATAGAACTACATCACCGGTAATTTACTGAATGGCTTAATCTTTAGTGGGACAATAATTTATGAGCGTGTCTGAGGCCAGTTGTTTGAAAGGTGTATAATTACAACAAATGTGCAGATTTACATGAAAAATTAGCTTCAATATGACCTGATTATAAATTAGAAAATTAACAATGTCCATCCCGTATTTGCCATATTGCCATGAGACTGTAAGATGGCAACAATCACAAAATTAGCATGCTGTCTTAAAGCTCATTGATGAGACTTCTAAGCCTACTAAGGTGGAGCTTAAGAACAGGGGTTGGGTTAAAAATGTTACTGAGTGAAGGAAGAGTAAAAGGGTAAATTAATAACATTGCTCTCAGTCTCAAGACACGTACTGAATGTTTACCACTGCTCTCTTGAACTGATCGATACAAATCAGAGAGGATATTCCAAAATCTGTTTCATAGTTTTATATATTTAACATTGAATAAAGTCATTTGATTCATCTTTAAAGTGGCTTATATGCAAATACCAACAAGACAATTTAGTTTAATGTACTTTAACAACCAGTGTTCAATTTATTGGCTGCGCCATTGCGGAATGGAACCTCTTTTTTACCAAATGGTGCATAATTAATACCATTGTAGGCCCAATGGGCGCATTTCGAAAATCAATTTGCTTTTACAGTATTGTTGGTTCTTTGCGTTTTTTTAGCGTCCTTTTCATATCTAAATGCATGCACATAGACTGACATACATGCAACCTGTAAAATTTGCTGAATCAGCATGTACAGTAGTAATATTTGATAACCATTCTGTGTTAGAATGGTATAACTTTGTTACTAAGTGTTGAATCTAGCCATCATCGAAAGTGCTTGCATGAATAAATCTACTGAAAAGGAGCATTTACCAGAGAAAAAAGAAAAATTGGAGTAAATGATCTATTTATCACAATGGTTTCAAGACTGACTTTTACAGAGGCTTAGAAAGGCGGATTTATGGAGGAAAGGGTTAAATGAATAGATAGGAAAGTATGACAAGTGAAAATGAAGTAAAAATATATATTTGGAAACATCTTCACTCAAACACCAGTGTTGATATTGTGAAGAGACAAACCCTGTGAAATGACTGTAATTTGCAGTATCCTGAACCAAAACAGTTTCTATTTTAATTTCCCACCAGTTTTAGACCAGTGAGTACATCATTAAATCAACTGCTGTGTGGTCTATTACTGCAACAATGTACAGCATGTAGACACAGCATAGGCAGAGTTAAGTGAAAGACATCGATGCAGAAGAATTAAAACTGTTCAGTATTTATGTCAAACAATTATCAATTATAAATAACCCTTTCCTCCATAAATACGCCTTTCTACGCCTCTGTAAAAGTCACTTTTTTAAACCATTTTGAGCAAATGCTCTATATATCACAATGGTTTACTTTCAGAACTACAAAATTCTAAGAATTTCCTTTTCTCTAGTTAATGCTTCTTTTCGGTACATTTATTCAAAGAGGTTGGATCTAACAATAGCCTATGAGGGAATGGGTTAACTACCGGTATATGAGTAACTCTTTGCTGAACCTTTAGGATGTAAAACTTTCAAGGCAATGTTTCAGTTTTACTAAAAATGTAGATTCAAATCTATATATATCATAATTATAGAATCTTCCTATATAAGCCGTCTGGTCTTGGACTACAAAATTCTAAAATTTTACTTTTCTCTTGTAAATGCTCCTTTTGGGTAGATTCAGTCATAGAGGTTGGTTCTAAAAATAGCCTATGGAGGAATGGGTTAACATAGGAGTCTGTAAAAGCAAGTGGTTGCTTAATGCAGAACAAAATTTATGCAGAAGCTCCTATTGGAGCTTTCTGCCCTGTGTATTACTTTTGTCCTGCATTAATAAATTTACCAGCTGCATTTATACAGGTACTACCTGTTTTACAAATCCAGAATTATATTTTTGAGTGGTCATGTTAGACTTTTCTTTGTAATAAACCCATTCCCTCATAGGCTATTTTAAGATCCAACCCTTTTGAATAAATCTACCCAAAAGGAGCATTAACTAGAGAAAAGGAAAATTTTTAGAATTTTGTAGTTTCAAATCATTGTGATAAATAGAGCATTTTCTCCTTTAGGAGCATATTTAATGTTCTATTTATCACAATGGTTTCAAGAAGTGGTTATTACAAATGTGTAGAAAGGTGTATTTATGGAGGAAAGGGTTAAAGAATGGAGCATGACACAACTGATATGTACTAGACCAATTGTGGTTCGGAATCAGTGTGGTCACTGTGGTGTAATCAAATTAAGACTACCATGAAATTACTCCATAGATACAGCTTTTAACAACTTGCTAACAGAGTAAATCCAGATCAGATGACTCCTGAAGGAGCCATCTGATTAGGGTCTACTCCGTTTGTTTATGAAATGATATTCGATACAGGTCTGATTCTACTGTTACTGACATGATAAAAGGTATTCCCTTGTTCATCAAGCCATTATAAAATCTCGGTTAATTAATATTCATACATGCAGTAATTATATCTTATATTATGAATGTTTATGGAGTAAAGGTTTATATGACTCGCTGATCGAGAATACAACCTTATGTAGATATAATAAGGTCAACAGACTTAAGCAAACACAGTATTATCAACTGAAGCATAGGAATTATTGATTTTTCACAGTTTAAACTTATTGGATACATGTCATTCTCAATTGTGTCACTGAAAATACTAGATTTTGTTCTGGCTTGTGTTGATTTTCCGGGGAAGGGTATTTGGATTTGTAGGGATGGGGAATCTATCAAAATTTAATTGTTTGGATTGCCATTCTTTGCATGCACCTTCAATTTCACAACATTCTTCAGTAATTGGTAATAAAAATGTGCTCAGGTTATAGAAAGCTTAGTGCTGGTACAGCAGAACCTGCTACCATCAAAATGAGGTTTAATCATTTAAGGCAGGTTGTAGCTTAATGCAAGTCAAAAGTAATGTAGAAAGCTCTTACAGTTGTAGCTTAATGCAGGTCAAAAGTAATGCAGAGAGCTCTTACAGGAGTTTTCTGCATTACATTTGCCTTGAATTAAATAACCACTTACTTTTCAAGACTCTTATGTTACATAAAGGAATGACTTCTGAACCCTTTCCCTAGTCTGTATTTTGTCCGATTTTCAAAACCTTCAGAATATTCATGGACAAAATAGTTATAGTAAAATATAGAAGATGGAACATTGTATCCAGTTCAGAAACTGAAGAAACAAATCCATCAGACAGAGCAGATGGCTCCTACAAGAGCTGTCAGAGCTGAGTCAACTCAGTTTGCAAATGCGTGAAAAAGGTGTTTTATGAAGGAAATGATTAATGCTGTGAGAGCATTTTTCAATACATATGAAAGAAAAATCAACTTAAAGTTGATTTTCTTTCATTTGTATTGAAAATTTTACTTTGACAATTCTAGGAAAGTATTTTTATATTTTCTTTATAAATGTTAAATAATTTTATAGTTATTACAGTCTTGCAACATTCCCTTGACATATGTTATTTCAAAGGCATATCATTTTTTTGGCAATGCAGGTTATACAGTTAATTTAAACCCATCTAAACCGGAATTCTAGTTGAGAAGAATTTCGATACTTTTAGGCAGGTGGCTGCTTAACATAGGGTGAAAACAATGCAGAAATATCCTCTAGAAGCTTTCTGCATGACTTTCACCCTGCATTAAGCTGCCACCTCAGGCCTGTCTCCAAGACCGATGTTTATACTAAATTTATATTCTGAATTGGAACATCCTGTTAGGAGAGGTTTTACTGTATATTGGCCATGGATTATATAAAAAAGAATCTCTTGCTATATATAAACATGTATGTGTATAATTCAAGCGTTTGTGTCATGATTATCAACATTACATTTTATTATCAAATCAAGCTGATGGTATTAATTAGTTAAGGGGACAGCAAAAACCCTCTAGCTAATGTGAACATCAAAAAGGGGCATAATTCTGTCTTACAGAGACAGGTAGTAGCGTAATGCAGGATGAACGTTATGCAGAAAGCTCCTGTAGGAGCTTTCTGCATTACTTTCATCCTGCATTAAACAACCACCTGCTTATAAAGACAGCTATGGTTTCATTAGAGGCATTCTACTGTACTTATCAACATTATTACATTTTATGTTATCAAATCAAGCTGATGATATTGAGTTAAAGATACATAGAAACCAACAGCTCATCCAGCAATGTTTCATATAGCCCAACTAACATATTTACTCTAAATATCCAGATACCTGGCCAGAGGTTTTAAAACGTTTTGATTGAGTCTGAGATCATTGTCAAGCATCTGGCTGGTCAGATTCTGAGCTTGCTTGATACTTGAGATACTTGAGAATGATCTCAGACTAGTAGCTCTTACTCAGACTCAGAAGTTTATAACCTTGGGGCTAGATCTGCCTTCTCCATTGATTTATCTAAATTGAAAGCTGAAAAAGTCAATTATGTACCACTTTGAAAACTTTAAAATTAGATTGTCATAGTGGCAAAGAGTGTAGACCCTGGTCAAACTGTTACTCTTACTGTTTGCCTAAGCTTGTCTGTCTGAATACTTGGAGTAAATAAGTAAATTGTTGAACATTATCGAGTCCTGGCAAGTAAACTGAAATGGCTGAGCGAAGTTTAAGCAACACACAAATCTTAGTTCATAAAGCAGGACATGATGTCTTAACTCCCTAAGCATTTATCATGTGCTTAACCCTTTACTTCATAAAGGCATCCTTTGAAACCTTTTGCAAACAGAGTAGACCCAGATTGGACAGCTCCTGTAGGAGCTGTCAGATCAAGGTCAACTCTGTTTGCTTATTGATCAATTCTCTCTTTCGTTCGTGAATAAAAATTCTCATGATAATAAAATTTAATGTGACATTACAAAAATTTCAATTAATGAATATTTTACAAATCACAAATCATCTAATGAGAGAAAGAGGTCATTTTGAAAGATTTGATATACCGGTAATCAGAATATCATCTGAAAACTGATCTTAATGACACCTACTCAGTCCAAGTTTTGTGTCTCATCTTAGTAATGATACAAACTGTTTATAAAGCTGATCATTAATTGGAAGAGAACAGTATGAAATCCCTTTGCAATTAATCCTTTACTCAATAAATACACCTTCTTACAGTTTTCTATGCCTTTGCAAACAGAGTAGACCAAGTTGAAGATCAGATGGCTCCTATTGGAGCCACCTGATCAGGGTCAGATCGGTTTGCTTTAAAATGATATAGATGTTTTTCTGCACAAATCTTCCTTTGTTCATGTGTCCTTACAAAACAAACTAATATTCATGATGTCATTATAGATTACATAAGTAATATTGTTACAGGGAAAGGGTTAAATATTTTACAGCTCTGCTGTTATATATATCTTCTTATTGATCAACTCTTTATGTGCTAAATTTCACAGTGGAAATTATCCATCATTGTATGATGATTATACTAAGAATCCATTCAGTATACAGTAGAACCTGTCTTAAGCAATCATCTAAAAGAGGTATAATTATGGGTCTCAAAGGCAGGTGGTAGCTTAATGCAGGTCAAAAGTAATGCAGAATTTTAGCTCCTATAGGAGCTTTCTGCATTACTTTTTCTCTGCATTAACCACCACCTGCTTTTTAAGACTACCTTGTTCAATTAACCCTTTCCCTCATATAAACGTGTTTTCACGCATATGCAAACAGAGTAGACCCAGATCAGACAGCTCCCAGGGGAGCTGTCTGATCAGGGCCTGCTCTGTTTGCTATTGGGATTTGATAGATCTCTTTCTTTACTTTCTAAAATGGCTACAATGTTTCACATTCCATGTTGCATTATAACCTTTTTGTTCATGAATATTCAGTGTATTGAAATTAAATGGAATAAACGTAAAACAGGGAAAGGGTTAAGGAATTATCACTCACGACAGGTTCTACAGTAAAGGGGTTCAAGTTTCCCTTTGAATGACAAAAAGAGCAGAATCTGATCTAGAAATCCCGGGATTTGGGTCTGCACTATGAACTCTTTCTCTCATATAAACGTGTTTTCACATATCTGCAAACAGAGTGGACCCAGATCCTGTAGGAGCTGTCTGATCAGGGTCTTCTCTGTTGGATCCTATAGGAGCCGTCTGATCAGAGTCTGCTCTGTTTGTTAATTAAATTTGAAAAGTCTGTTTCTTTACTTTCTAAAATGACTACAATGTTCCACCTTCCATATTTCATTATATCTATTTTCGCCATGAATATTCAGTATGTATATTGAAATTTGGAATAATATAGAACAGGGAATTGGTTAATAAAGAAGAATTTAATGAAGGATGAAAGTTATGCAGAAAGCTCCTATAGGAGCAGTCTGATCAGGGTCTGCTCTGTTTGCTAATGGAATTTGAAAGATCAGTTTCTTCACTTTCTAAAATGTCAACAATGATCCACTTTCCATATTTCATTTTCACAATTATGTCCATGAATATTCAGTAGGTATTGAAATTTTGAATAAACATAGAACAGGTAAAATGTTAACAGATGCCATTTAAATGATTTATCACGTTTAAGGATTTAAACAGATGAAATTATTGAAAAGTTTATTCCCGTTATATGTAGGTAGATAAAATCATCTTTTGAATTAGTAAAACATGATTCAATACATCAATACTTGTCCCTGCATTTTCCCTTATCCTGCCAAGCTGCGTGAGTGACACATGACATGGTCACATTTGCAAACAGCTTGGATCCAGATGAGATGCCGAGTAATTTAGCATCTCATCAGGATCCAAGCAGTTTGTCACTCAAACAAGCATTTCCTAACTGTAATAAAGAATCGGAGGTGAGTGAAAATATGCAGGCAGCATATCGGAGCAGGCAATATTATTTACGTTTAAGATAATAGTTAAGAAGTATTGATATTCGTTTCTGCTTGTATAAAAGGCTGTTGTTATTGGAAAATGGGCACTCATTCTATTGCATTCAACATTTAACCCTTCATTCCATGAATAATTACATGAAAGAAATGATGACATCATGAATATGGATTAGATTGATTATTAACCCTTCTCTTGCTATTCACGTCAATATACCTACCTGTAAATAGTGCAGACCCAGATGAGACAGCTCCTGCAGGAGCTGTCTCATCTGGGTCTGCACTATTTACAAATTGATTGTGCAACCAGTGCACTCCACAGCAGTGATTGCACAGCGAAATACGTGTACACAGTGAAGATGTATGTAATTATACAACAGGGCATGGGTAAAGAAGGAGACATGTATTTTAAAATTCAGCAAGCGAAGGGTTAAAATGGCATATTAACACATGAAATTTTAACTAAAGCAGAAACTGTAAAATTGGATTTATATTATTCCTTCAGCAGACAGCTCAGACCCTGATCAGACAGCTCCTGTATATAGGACCCATCTGATCTGAGTCTTCTCTGTTTGCAAACTTATAGAAAGGCGTATTTATGGAGTGAATCTGTGTGTCACTTGTCAACACTTTGTACAGATGGTATTGATCATATGAGCTGCGAAAATGGCATATAATGTTAGTTTTCACTGTTGCAAATGTCCTTTGTCCAAGGTTATAAAACTGAGTCTGAGATCATTCTCAAGTATCTGATTGATCAGATTCTGAGCAAGCTCAAAATATGACCAATGAGATGCTTGAGAATGAGCTCAAGGTTTTAAGCAAAAGGTTTTATTACTTCAGAGCCTTGGTACCCTTTTGTCTATGATATAAAGAAGAGAGATCAGTGGTAACATTATAATGTTGTGTCTGACTAAGATCTGCAGAGCTCCAGATAAGATGCATTTAATTTAAGTCATTTTCAAGAAAACTTCTTTATTTCTCCACCAAACCCTATACTGTGACCACTCTTTAGAATCGTCTCGAGATGCAGATTTTATCATTTAGGTATGCACCTGTATCTGTAGCTCTGGGTCTTCACTGTGGGTCACTTATAAACATTTTATACAGTGTGTTTATCATAAGGGCTGCAAACATGGCATATTATTCTATTTTGAATATCCTGAGTTTGTATAAATACAGCTCAAATGTTGTGTAATAAACTATTTTACCTATTGAATATTAATGCATGAATTGCTCACTTTATAAATATTTATTTATTTAATTTTTATAATGTGAAATTTTCAAGGGAATGTTTGGCACAGACAAAAACTGAAAAATCAGATCTTTGTAATTCCACAAGCAAACAGAGCAGACCCTGATCAGACAGCTCCTACAGAAGCTGTCTGATATTGGTCTACTCTGTTTGCAAAGATGTGAAAATTCACTTCTATGAAGGGAAGGGTTAACTCTTTGAATGTTTCAATTTCAAAGTGGAATCGTTCCTCACTTTTTAACTGAAGAACATGCATTCAGGAAAGGGTATGCTTTACAAGGATCTGTTAGTGGTCACAGTATAGGGTTTGGTGGAGAAATGACTATTTTAGTATTTTGGTACACACCTATAGCTCTGATTGGAGTGACAAGATTTTCATTTATTTCTGCAGGAAAGTACTAAAGGAGATTTCGGTAGGTGACCTGCAGCCTGACGAGACAGTGGACGCTATGCATGAGGCACGACTATTGTCCAAACTTGACCATCCGAGCATTGTAAAGTTTCATGACAGCTTCATAGATGGAGAGTTTTTCTGCATTGTCACAGAATATTGTGAGGTAATTAAAATAAATGTTTTTAAACAGTACCCCATCCCTCAAACAAAAACAACAACAAATTTATTGCGGTTATACACTATTCACTTGTAGGGCGTTGTTGTAATTGTTGTCGTCATTCCATGAAAACTGTTGAGCCAACACCTTTTCTGCATTTTCATGAATAATGATGTAATAGACATGATTCTACAGTTTCTACCATGGCCAACATTTTCTGTGGTCATGTGCCATTATAAAAAGTTATATCATTAACCCTTTCCCTCATATAAACGTGTTTTCACGCATTTGCAAACAGAGTAGACCCAGATCAGACGGCTCCTAGAGGAGCCGTCTGATCAGGGTCTGCTCTGTTTGCTAATAGAATTTGATAGATCTGTTTCTTTACTTCCTAAAATGTCTACAATGCTCCACCTTCCAGATTTCTTTATAACTATACTGTTAATAAATATTCAGTAGGTATGGCAATTTGGCCTAAATACAGAACAGGGAAAGGGTTAATATCCATATGATATTTTTTTAACATGAATATTCTTGGAGTAAAGAGTTAACATTATTTTTGTTGACTACAGGGTGGTGACTTAGACTCAAAGATTGCTGAGTACAAGAAGACAAAAAAGCAGATGGATGAGAAGACTGTTATGGACTGGTTTGTTCAATTGTTACTGGCCGTGCACTACATGCACAGTAGACGGGTGCTGCACCGAGACCTGAAAACTAGGTACAGTTATATACAGTCATGGGGGATCAAAGCTACAGCAAGCTATATTTCAACCATTTCGCTGATATAGCCTTTGCAAACAGAGTAGACCAAGATCAGATGGCTTCTGTAGAAACTATGATTGCTTATGAAATAATATAGTTCTGATTATACAGTTTCTTCCTGTGTTCATGATGTCATTATTTCTTACATTTACCCTTTCCTTCATAGGCTATTTTTAGATCCATCCTCTTTGAATAAATCTACCAAAAAGGAGCATTTTACTAGAAGAAAGGAAAATGTTATAATTGTGTAGTATTGAAACCATTGTGATAAATAGAGCATTTGCTCCTATAGGAGCAAATGCTTAATTTATCACAATGGTTTCAAGAAGTGACTAATGCAGAGGCTTGGAAAGATGTATTTATGGAGGAAAGGGTTAATATTGAACACTGAAAATTGATAAAGCCACATGTTTTATCATTCACACAGTAGACATAAAGTAGACAGCTCCTGTAGAGTAGACAGCGCCTGTAGAGTAGACAGCTCCTACAGGAGGTCTCTGATCTAGGTCAACTCTATTTGCAGAGGCATGAAAAAGCATTTCTGTGAGGGAAAGGGTTAAATACAAATCTGGATTTAAACTGCCTGCAAAGCCTGAAGAGTCCCCATGATATGGCCAGTGTTAATTGGTACCTTGTACAGTGTTAAAATTTGTTTTTTGTCTATATTTCAGGAATATATTTCTGAAGAAAAATATAGTGAAGATAGGAGATTTTGGAATATCAAGAATTCTTATGGGTACTACAGACCTGGCCTCTACGTTCACCGGTACGCCCTATTATATGAGTCCTGAGGTGCTGAAACATGAGGGCTACAACTCTAAATCAGATGTCTGGTACGTAGTGCTACAGGTCTTTATTAACCCATTACCTCATAGGCTATTTTTAGATACAACCTCTTTGAATAAATCTAAGGAAAAGGAGCATTAACTAGAGAAAATGAAAATTTTAGAATGTTGTAGTTTGAAACCATTGTGATAAATAGAGCATTTGCTCCTATAGGAGCAAATGCTGTATTTATCACAATGGTTTCACAAAGTGACTTTTACAGAGTCGTCAAAAGTCGTCAATATGAGGGAATGGGTTAACCCTTTCCCTGTTCCATGTTTATTCCAAATTTCAATACCTACTGAATAATCGAGAGAAAAATAGTTAAATGAAATATTGAAGTTGGAACATTAGCCATTTTAGAAAGTAAAGAAGCATATCTTTCAAATTCCATTAACAAACAGAGCAGACCCATATCAGGTGGCTCCTATAGGAGCTGCCTGATCTGGGTCTACTCTGTTTGCAAATGTGTGAAAACACGTTTATATGAAGGAAATGGTACATTTTCAAAGTGGAATAACCTCTCATTGTGTGTTGCAATACAGTCCAGTTCAGTATGTACGAATTTAATTTGCCAGATGATTTTGAATATCATGTAATGCAGACCCTGATCAGAAGCCTCTAGCAGGTGTCATCTGATCTGGATCTACACAGTTTGCCAATACCAGTGTGGTAGATTACTACATTCAAAGATTTAAATAGCCCTCAGTACTGTTCTGTATGTGTTGTATGGTAAAATGAGAACTACCGGTAAGTAGAGGCTCGGATAAGATTTGTAAAGTAAAACATAGTCAAGAATTTCCCCCAACCCTATGGTGTGACCACTCTGTAGAGTCATCCTGTAGAGAGGATTGTAAAGAGTGGAAAAAGTTTGGTGGAGAAATGACAATTTTGGTATTTGAATTTGCAATTTTATATATTGTTCTTTAATTTTTGTTAACATTGAAATTAAAAATATAGTTTTCAAAATGATACCTTCTGATACCAAAATAAATGGATATTTTTCTAAACATATGTACTATTTTACACCTTTCAACACTTTTGTAAACCGAGTAGACCCAGATCAGTTGACAAATACACATTCCTCCATAGGCTATTTTTAAACCCAACCTCTTTGAATGAATCTACCTAAAAGATAATTTATTAGAGAAAAGGAATATTTTAGAATTTTGTAGTTTGGAACCATTGTGATAAATAGCTCCTATAGGAGCAAAATTAATGCTCTATTTATCACAATGGTTTGAACAGGTGATTTTTACAGAGGCGTAGAAAGGTGTATTTAACTATTTATGGAGGAAAGGGTTAAAGACAGTTTACCATATTTCAGGTCAATAGGATGTATATTGTATGAGATGTGTGCCTTAGATCATGCATTTGATGGCAAGAGTCTTATGGCTGTGATGTACAAGATAGTGGAGGGGCAACCCCCTGACCTTCCAACCAAGTACTCCAAAAATCTTAACAAAGTATTGAAATTGTAAGTATTTACTTCATCAAAGTATTGAAATTGTAAGTATATACTTCAACAAAGTATTGAAATTGTAAGTATATACTTCAACAAATACTATCTTGGAATGCACTGCAATGGGATTTAATAATACAACTTTTTACAATGTCATATCTTGTCTAACAAATGCGAGACAAAACAAATGTGATGGTGGCTCCATAGATATTCATATAAGAATAGGCACAGATCAGACGGCTCCGATCCTGTAGGAGCCGTCTGATCAGGTTCTGCTCTGTTTGCTGATGATATAATAGAGATATGATTTTACAGTTTATGCCATGACCAATAATTCCTGTGTCCATGTGCTATTACAACAATTAATCTAATTAATATTCATGATGTCATTATTTCATATATGAATATTCATGGAGTAAATGGTTAAAAAACGCAGAGTTATATTTATTTGATAGAATATTGTTGCTGTAGACAGGTTTTTTACTCTAGTTTATATAACCCTTTCCTCCACAAATACCCTTTTCTATGCCTTTGCAAACAGAGTAGACCCAGATCAGACGGCTCCTATAGGAGCCGTCTGATCAGGGTCTGCTCTGTTTGCTTATGATATCATAGAGATATGATTCTACAATTTCTGCCGTGGCTAAAAGTTTCTGTGTTTATACGCCATTTAGAAAATTAATATAATTAATATTCATGATGTCATTAATTTTTACATGAATATTTATGGAGTAAAGGGATAAAGAAAAAGGCTGTAATTTCATTTGGAGATACGTGTCAATGTCAGTGTTCCTGTTACTATAAATAGAAAAATAATCATATTATATTTATACTTGGTTTAATGCTCACTTGTATGGAGACTACATTTTAGGAGTCTTTGATCAAGGTTGTTGTCATAAAAAACTGTAAAACAGTTTCCAAACAATAACATTAGCTAGGATAAATGAATTGTTATAATAACATCTGAAAACAGATGTATATCATTTCATAAGCAAACAGAGCAGACCCTGATCAGACAGATCCTACTGGAGCCATCTGATCTGAGTCTACTCTGTTTGCTAAGGCATTTTAAGGCGTATCTATGGAGTAAAGGACTATATGTCATTCTTTATTATTTCCTTATTTTTTTCCCCACAGAATGCTTAACAAAGATCCTGAAAAAAGACCATCTGCATCAGAGTTGTTGAAAATTCCTCTTATATCAGGACATATAACAGTAAGTTATTAAGTTTTATCTTTACTATTCTTAACCCATTTCCGCATATTGACGCCTTTTGACGATTCTGTAAAAGTCACTTTATGAAACCATTGTGATAAGTAGAGCATTTGCTCCTGTGGAGCAAATGCTCTATTTATCACAATGGTTTCAAAACTACACAATTCTGAAAATTTCTTTTTCTCTAGTTAATGCTCCTTTTTGGTAGATTTAATCAAAGAGATTAGGTCTAAAAATAGCCTAAGTGGGAATGGGTTAATCTACTCATTAGGCTTTCGTTTAAAATTTGCAGTAGCTTGTATTGGAAAAATAATATATCACCAGAGACAAACTAAATCCATTATTTTGTAAATATCTGAACATAGGGAGTGTAGAAGTACAATAAAACCTCTCTATAACGGCCACTAAATCGTGTCAATTAGTTGAAATTTAGGACAGGTGGCTGCTTAAAGCAAGTGAAAGTAAAACAGAACGCTCCTATAGGAGCGTTCTGTTTTACTTTCACCTTGCTTTAAGCAGCCATCTGCCTTTAACCCAAAATACTTGATGCATTTAAGTGGCCGTTATAGAGATGTTTTACTGCACTCTATTATTGAAATATTATCCTGTTTTGTTCCAGCCCTTACATTTAACCCTTTCTCTTATGGATATTAACCTTTCCCTGTTCTATATTTATTTGAAATTTCAATCCTCTCTGAATATTCAGGGAAAAAACAGTTATAATGAAATATGGTAGGTAGAACATTTTAGAAAGTAAAGACATAAGATCTTACAAATTCCATTAGTAAACAGAGACCCTGATCAGATGGCTCCCTTAGGAGCCATCTGATCTGGGTCTACACTGTTTGCAAATGCTTGAAAATGCGTTAATATGAAGGAAAGTGTTAATGTAATGGTTTACGAATATGTGAAGTTTTGACCATTTTAGAACTGTAGAATCAGATATACATAATTATATAAACAAACTGAGCAGACCCTGTCCAGGCAGCTCCTTCTCATCCGATCATGGTTTTCTCTGTTTGCAAATGTGTGAAAAGGTGCTTATATGAGGGAAAGGATTACCTGGTTTTACAAAAATTGCAGAAAATGTCGGAGGAGTATCAAGCAAAGCACAGCAGCAGCCATGACAGCAAGAATGCTAACAGTGATGCTGATGATATTGCCAGAGCCTTGTAAGTTCAATAAATGCGTTCAATCCCTTCATATCTGTACTGTATGATAATGATTATGGCAAATGGACACAAGAGGTTTTTACCTTGGTAAAAACTGTAGAATGAATCTATTTTATTCTATATAATAAGCAAAAAGAGCAGACTTTGATCAGAAAGCTCCTACCTGTTCACCATCACAATGGCTATAAGTTGATAAAGGATTTTTTTTTTTTTTTTTACAAAATTTTGCTCCTTCATTGACTTATTTGAGGAAATAAACTTTTAAGATGTTTGCCATTTTATAATCATACTAGCAGGGTTCTCATATTTCATATGTGAATCCCTTGTGGAAAGGCCTTTCAATCACTGTTAATATTTTGACTTTTGACCTTGACCTTTGAACTTTGACCTAATTTTTAAAAAAATAGCAAACATCTTTAAAGTTGGCTATTGTTTTTAAAAAAAAATTAAGCAGATCTTATGAAACTTCACACACTATTTACCATCACAAAGGCTACAATCTGACCAAGGGCCATATCTCTGTAAAGCCTTTTTACAAAATTATGCCCCTTTATAGACTTAGGAAATAAAATCTTAAAATGTGACAACAGACGAGCATTGGCACCCACATTCAGTGCTCTTGTTCATTGACAAACTGTATGGAAGTCAAGCTTTCTGAATTCTTATAAGCCTTTAGCCCACTGTAAAACTGATCATTAATGAACCCATTCCCTCATAGTTTTAGATCCAGCCTCTTTGAATAAATCTACTGAAAAGGAGCATAATAAGCAAAAAGGGAAAATTTTAAATGGTGTAGTCTTGATTCCATTGTGATAAGTAGAGCATTTGCTCCTATGGAGCAAATGCTCTATTTATCACAATGGTTTAAAAAATTGACTTTTACAGAGGCGTACGAAGGTGTATTTATGGAGGAAAGTGTTAAACTCTTAATTTATACAATTTTCACTTACTTTCTATTCATGCAATTCATGCAAGCTTTTGAGAAACTATTGATTGAATGTCAAGTAGTACTGATCCTGATGAGATACGGCATTCCTAGTCACATTTTGCAGAGTTTAGATAATAAAGGTCATCATTTCTTGACCTTTTGAATATTCATGCATTTGTATGAAAGAAAGGGTTCAATAAAATCATAAATGCTGTCATTAATAATATCATTTTTGTTCATATTAAATTTTAAGAAACTTATTGAACTGTTAAATTTCAAATAAATATAATGGGCATCTAATTTAGAAAAGAGAAGTCTCGACTTGATGATCTAAGAAAGTCAGAGGATGATGTAAAGTGGAAGAACTTGCCGCCCAGAGAAAGAATGAGATTAAAGAAGATGCAGCAAGCAGACAAAGAGGCTAAAAGACTCAGGTAGGGAATTAACCCTTTCCCTGTTCTATATTTATCCAAATTTCAATACCAATTGAATACTCATGGACAAATAGTTATAATGAAATATGAACAGTTGAGTGTTTTAACCATTTTAGACACTATAAGAAACAAGTCTATGAAATTCCACTCGCAAACAGAGCAGACCCTGATCAAATGGCACCTACAGGGGCAGTCTGATGTGGGTCTACCCCATTTTCAAATGTGTGAAAAGACATTAATATGAAGGAAAGGGATAATAGTACCATGAATACCCTAAATTATCAGACAGTGAAACTTAGACAAATAATGCAGACCCAGATCTATCTTCTCCTGGATAACTGAAATTACCCAATATATCCACTGAATAAGTCACTTTGGCACCGGCTTGATTACTTTTAATAAGACTGACAAAGCAGGAAATACAAAGAAAGGTAGTTAGAAGCAGAACAAATGATCAAGGACAATTTCATATGTAGATTGGAATTATTTACCAAGCTTTCGGCTTTACATTAACCCATTCCCTCATAGGCTATTTTCAGATATAATCTCTTTGAATAAATCTACCAAAAAGGAGCATTAACTGGAGAAATGAAAAATGTTAAAATTGTCTAGTGTTGAAACCATTGTGATAAACAGTGGTTATCACAATGGTTTCATAAAGTGACTTTTACACAGGCGTAGAAAGGCGTATTTATGGAGGAAAGGGTTAAGCCTTGATCTGGGTGAATACATAGTATGAAACTATTACTGAAGCAAAGCAAGTAAAGTAGGAAAT
The DNA here is from genome assembly GCA_963576725.1 of Azorinus chamasolen. Taxonomy (NCBI): domain Eukaryota; kingdom Metazoa; phylum Mollusca; class Bivalvia; order Cardiida; family Solecurtidae; genus Azorinus; species Azorinus chamasolen. The sequence goes on along the minus strand of OY755238.1, from coordinate 26,594,043 downwards.
AGTGTAGACCCAGATCAAATATCTCCTCAAGAGCCATTAGATCAGGGTCTGCTATATTTACCAAAGTTTTTTCTGTTAGAAATACTTTAAGAGTTATTGGATTACTCTATATTCATCAACATATAACATTTCAAAAGTTTCAGATGTTGATTTGAAAATAATCAGATCTATTACCTGACTGTTAAAATCTTCAGAATATTATTTTTAATGAATCTTGCTAATTGATATTCCATCTTGTAATCTTGTTGTGTAAATTATTGTTAATAATATTCATGTTTACAAAATGTAATTGTGTAAATTGTGTAAATGCATGACAAACTATCTGTATAAATTGTGTAAATGCATGACAAACTACAGTGAAACCCCGCTAATGCGACCACTTAATAAACAGCCACTGGTATCGTTTAAAGCAGGTGGTTGCTTAATGCAGTACAAAGTTATGCAGAAAGCTCCTACAGGAGCTTTCTGCATAACTTTTGTACTGCATTAAGCAACCACCTGCCTCTGACACCCAGAATTATGCCCCTTCTTGGTGGTCGCATTAGAGGGGTTTTACTGTATTTAATTTCTGCCAGAAATTTATTTGTGAAGTCTATTTGAAATAAAATGATGTGTGAGGTAGTTCAGGTGCTCTGTCTGCATATAAATGTCTATTCTAGCCAATTCATATACCTGAAGGATTTTTCATCAAGATGTGAGTAACATTTCTTTATTGTAACAACTGAGAGTGTTTCAATTTTAATTTCAGTGAAGTTGCTCGTGTTCAACTGATTGAAAATCAGCAGCGCAAGAACAGAATTCAGGAATCATTATATAAACCATCGGTAGGAATCAGTTTCTCATTCTTTGTCCTCTAGCTGCACATAGGTACAGTAGAACCCCTCTAATGCGACCACTTAATGAATAAACATGGGTGTCTTTATAAGCATGTGGTTCCTTAATGCAGGGCAAAAGTAATGCAGAAAGCTCCTCCAGGAGCTTTCTGCATTACTTTTGTCCTGCATTAAGCTACCACCTGAATCTAGCACCCAGAATTATACCTCTTTTAGATGGTCGCATTAGCGGGGTTTTACTGTACTTGTAGGTCAACGTTTATGTAATGTAAAGCAAGTGCATATAACCCCTTCAATGCAGGAACAAGTTGAATGACATTTACAAATAGTGTAGACCCAGATCACCTGTTGATGCCTTGCAAACAGTAGACTTAGACCAGGCAACTGTAGGAGCTGTCTGATCAGAGTCTGCTGTGTTTGCTTAACCCATTCCCTCAGGCTATTTTTAGAGCCATTCTCTTTGAATAAATCTACCGAAAAGGAGCATTTTCTAGAGAAAAGGAAAATTTTAGAATTGTGTAGTTTTGAAACCAATGTGATAAATAGAGCATTTGCTCCTATGGTCCAAATGCTCTATTTTAATTTTTAGCTCGCCTATTCGAAGAATAGGGGGGCTTATGGAATCACCCCAGCGTCAGCGTCGGCGTCTGCATCGGCGTTGGCTTTTGCTTTTGGTTAAAGTTTTGGGGTAAGTGTTGAAATGCACTAATACTACATGAAATATTTGCCCTAGAAAGCTGATATTGGGAATGGAGGTTTCCTGTGTGTTAAACTTTGATGTAGTGTAGTTAAAATTTAAAATAAAATTGAATTTTAGTCCAAATTTCACCTGTTTTGGACTTAGCTTTTTGGGCTGAAATCTCAAGGTTAAAGTTTTGGGGTAAGTGTTGAAATGCACTAATACTATATGTAATATTTGCAGTAGGAAGCTGATACTTAAAATGGAGGTTCCCGGTGTGTTGAACATTGATGTAGTGTAGTTAAAATTTAAAATAAAACTGAATTTTAGTCAAAATTTCACCTGTTTTGGACTTAGCTTTTTGGGCTGAAATAGGAAGGTTAAAGTTTTGAGGTAAGTGTTGAAATGCACTAATACTACATGAAATATTTGCCCTAGAAAGCTGATATTTGGAATGGAGGTTCCTTGTGTGTTGAACATTGATGTAGTGTAGTTAAAATTTAAAATAAAATTGAATTTTAGTCCAAATTTCACCTGTTTTGGACTTAGCTTTTTGGGCTGAAATCTCAAGGTTAAAGTTTTGGGGTAAGTGTTAAATGCACTAATACAACATGAAATACTTGCCATATATAGCTGGTATTTGGAATAGAGTTTGCCAGTAGGTTTAACATTGATGTAGTTCAGTTAAAATAGAAAAATATTTTGAACTTCATCTTTGTAGACAAGGTCTACAATAGGTGAGCTTTGCTGTCCTGCGACAGTCTAGTTATCATTATGCCATTATACAAATTCATCTAATTAATAGTCAAAAATACTTAATTTCTAACATGAATATTCATTATTAGGGAAAGGGGTAAATTTCTAACATGATTATTCATTAGGGAAAGGGTTAGAGAAACACAATAACACTTTTATTCTGAGGCTTCCTGATCATAGTGATTTTACTTTAACCCTTTACTCGATGAATATTCATGTAAAATATAATGACATCATTGATATTAATGAGAATACCTATATTTTAGTATAAACAAACAGAACAGACCCTGATCAGTTGACTCCTATAAAAGCTGTCTGATCTGGATCTACTCTGTTTGCATAGGCATAAAAATGTGTACATGTATTTACGGAGTAATTGCTAACAATATAGGAATCCTGGCCTTACATGAAATAACAACTTTTTTCATCTCTAGGTACCAGCATGGCAAGGAGGTTCAGGGGAGGGGGAGCACATTCGGTCAGCATTGACAGTCAAGGGAGTAGCAGCTGGCAAGCAGGGCAAGGATTTTGGCATCCGATCTGCTCCAAGTATGTATATCAGGTCTATTAGGCCTTCTATTCACGACATGATATAACTCTTTAACTTGTGAAATCTTGTTAGTTTGTCCAGTTTCTGAGAAATATACAGGCATGGTAATGATGCTGTCTTTCAGAACCCTTTACCTGAGAGAGAGAGACACCTTTTCAAGTCTCACCAAACTGAGTAGACCCAGATCAGATTTCTCCTACAGGCGGCATCTGATCAAGGGTCAGCTTTGTTTGCTTAAAAAATAACAAAGATATGATCGTATAGTTTCTGGTTGGGTAAAATATTCCTTTGTTTACAATCTCGTTTTAAAAATACAGCTCATTAACCCATTCCCTCATTTTGACGACTTTTGATGACCCCGTAAAGGTCACTTTGTGAAACCATTGTGATAAATAGAGCATTTGCTCCTATAGGAGCAAATGCTCTATTTATCACAACAGTTTCAAACTACAAAATTCTAAAATTTTCCTTTTCTCTAGTTAATGCTCCTTTTCGGTAGATTTATTCAAAGAGGTTGTATCTAAAAATTGCCTATGAGGTAATGGGTTAATATTAATACTTTCATTTTTTCTTCAAAACTATTCACCACGTAAAGGGTTACACATGTAGTATTCTAAACTTGTAAACATTTCTAATCATAGCCGAAGTTGTTACTCTTAATCTAAGAGTACTGTTCTTTGCTATATACTCCATGACTATTTCAGTGAACAGTGTGGGATTTTTCCAGTTTCTTTAGTCATAGTGTCATACAGTTTGGATGCCATTGAGATGAAAAGTTATCTGGATCCAAACTGTTTTTTTAAAGGTTGATCAAAACTAACACTTTCCTTCATATCAATCAGTCAGTCATATTTATACGCGTGTTCACGCATCTGCAAACAGTGTTGACCCAGATCAGACGGCTCCTGTAGGAGCCATCTGATCAGGGTCTGCTCTTTCTGCTTATGAGATGATATAGATCTGGTTCTACAGTTTTTGTCAGAGCAATCAATTTTTCATTATGAAAATTGAGCTAATTAGTATTCATGACATCATTATTTCTTACATGAATATGCAACATGAAAAGAGTTAAACGACAACATACAGAGACTGAGGGGCGTTATACATTTTATAACTAGTCGCATAAAGGGAGACCATCCTGTTCACTCTTATAAAGGTCACATATTGATAAACTTACAAAATGATTAACCCTTTACACCTTAAATATGTCCTTTTACACCTGTGCAAACAGAGTAGATCCAGATCAGATGACTCCTGAAGGAGCTTTCTGATCAGGGTCTGCCACATTTGTTTATTATATAGATCTGATTCTATAGTTTTACCAGGGCCAAAACTTTTTTGTTCATTTGCTATTATAAATGTAGCACCAAATAATGTATATACAGAGCTCCAGATAAGATGCGTAAATTAAAACACTTTCAAGCATAACTCCTTTATTACTCCACCAAACCCTATACTGTGACCACTCTTTAGAATCGTCTCTTTGTGACGATTCTAAAGAGTGGTAACAGTATAGGGTTTGGTGGAGAAATGACGATTTTAGTATTTGGGTATATGCACACTTATCTGCAGCTCTGTGTAACATGCATACATCATTTCTTACATGAATATTTATGGAGTAAAGGGTTAAGCATTGGCATCTACTGAATAGGATATAAACCTCTGACCTTATTACTCCTCACTATGTATTGTGTAGCAACTTAGAGTAGCTGTGATTTCTGCAGTGAGACTTCAGTTCACATTTCACAATGCTTGTTTTGATATTAATATCACGGTTTGGGTTGCCACACAGACATTACATTCCAGATTCATGGCTCATTATTGATTAACCCTTTCCTCCATACAGACACTTTTTCATGCCTTTGCAAACAGAGTAGACCCAGATCATATGGCTCCTGTAGAAGCTGTCAGATTAGTGTCTGTTCTGTTTCCTTATGAAATTGCAGTAGACCTGACTGCAGTTTCTACCAGTACCAAAACTTCATGTGTTCATATTAAAGGCATTATAAAACTTGGATAATAAATACTCTTGATGTGTCATTACATCTGAGGTGAAGGTTTAATTTCGCATATTTGACAAATTTGTAGAGGACTTTTCCAACATTTGAATCAACATAATGGGACGAATAAGAAAAAAAATGGCTTTACTAGATCAACATTTTGGAATGCTGAAGCCTTTACTGCATAAATATGCGTTTGCAAACAGAGAGGTCTACTCTGTTTGCTTACGACATAAAAAATATCTGATTCTGCAGTTTCTGCCAATGCCAAAAATATCTGTGTGCATGTGCTATATTAGAAATTCAGCTAATAAATATTCATTATTTCTGACTGAATATTCAACAGGGTAAGAGTTAACTGAACCCTCTGCATGATGAATATTCATTCATAACATAATCTTCAGTGTGGGAGTGCTGAAACAGAGTGCCATAAACTGCGGAAATGCACTAATGAGCAGTTTGAATCCGGCTGATTATGAATCTTAAAGAGAACACTGGGAACCAATACATGACGTCATTGATATCATTTAACCATTATAGCCATTCGAAGAGCTGCATTTGCATCGACACTGTAAACAATGGTGTCGGCTATAGCCTGTTTTACTTTCTATGGCCTTTTTAAGCGTTATGTGATAAAAAGAACCTTGCACTCTTGTTAATTGCAAATTGTATCCTGTAGGAGCCCTCTGACCTGGGTCTACACTTTTTGCAAGTTTTGGTGCACGCATTGTCCAATTTTAAAGGGTTAATCTGACCATTGTAAAGATTCAGACAAACTAAAGCAAATAGGAATTGTTTGGGTAGATGGAGTGACAATGCCACTAAAGCAAATAGGAATTGTTTGGGTAGATGGAGTGACAATGCTACTAAAGCAAATAGGAATTGTTTGGGTAGATGGAGTGAAAATGCTACTAAAGCAAATAGGAATTGTTCGGGTTGATGGAGTGAAAATGCTAGATGTGAGAGGGCAAATTTGAACTGAGGTCCAGATAAGATGCATAAATTGAATCGTTTTCAAGAACGACTCCTTTATTTCTCCATCAAACCTTATGTTTTGACCACTCTTTAGAATCGCCTGAAAGAGACAATTCTAAAGTGTGGTCACAACATAGGGTTTCACCGTTTGGAAGAGAAATGGTGATTTTAGCATCTTGAGTACGCAAATTTATCTGTTGCTCTGCTAGGAATATGAACTTGAATCTGGAATTAGTATTTAATGGTTTAATTCAACAGGTTGGTGTTTGAGAATTTTTTCCCTGCATGAAATGTGTGTAGTGATTTTTTCAGTTTACCCTTTTCTCCATAAATATGCCTTTATACGTTTTTGCAAACAGAGTAGACCCAGATCAGATAGCAAATGATTCTTCAGTTTCTGCCATGGCCAAAAATCCATGTGTCTATATGCTATTATCAAAAATATAATCTTATTAATATTCATGATGTCATTATTGCTTACATGAATATTTATGGAGTAAAGGGTTTATCTATCATACTCTCTGTACTCCACTACTTCGACATATAGACATGCTGGATAGGATAAAATTCAAATAATTACGCTCAGTAGAGATTTCGCTTGTAAGATTAAATTAACGCTTTACCCCATACATATGCCTTTCTATGCCTTTGCAAAGTGTAGTTGAAATATGTTAACCCTTTCCTTTCTTATAAACATGTTTTCACGCATTTGAAAAACAGAGTAGACCCAGATCAGATGGCTCCTATAGGATCAGAGTCTGCTCTGTTTGCTAATGGAATTTGAAACCATCTTTTTTTTTACTTTCTAAAATGACTACAATTTTCCACCTTCCATATTTTGTTATACCTAATATGTCCATGAATATTCAGTAGGTATCGAAATTTGGAATAAACTTAGAACAGAGAAAGGGTTAATGTATTATTAGCTCTCACTCCACTATTTAAAAATAATGTCTGCTCCAATTTAGACCTGGCACAGTTTTGACTGCATGACTTTGTATTTTCAATTCGATCTTGATGTCATTGAAGAGTGTCAAACAGCATTGATCATAATGAGACGCCATCTCCTTTGAAGACATTGGTTACTCTTTTTTAACCCTTTACTCCATAAATATGCATTTGTACTCCACTGCAAACAGGGTAGACCCCAAGCAGATGGCTCCTGGTCAGGGTTTGCTCTGTTTGCTTATACATGTAGTACGATCTGATTCTACAGTCTCTGTCCAGTGTTCATATGCCATTACAAAAAAAAATAATCCAATTGATATTTAACTCATTCCCTCATATTGACGACTTTTGACGACTCTGTAAAAGTCACTTATGAAACCATTGTGATAAATAGAGCATTTGCTCCTATAGGAGCAAATTGCTCTATTTATCACAATGGTTTCAAATTACAAAATTCTAAAATTTTCCTTTTCTTTAGTTAATGCTCCTTTTCGTTAGATTTATTTTAAGAGGTAAGGTCTAAAAATGGCCTATGAGGTAATGGGTTAAGATGTCATTATTTCTTGCATGAGTATTCAACAGGGAAAGGGCTATGGATATCGGTTACGAGTAGTAACAGACTTTTCATGACTTCAGTAAATCAACCAAATTTTGTTAGAAACAGGAGTTTTAGTTTTACACACATTTTTTACCAAACTAGGCCAAAGTGCATAAGGAAACAAATAGTGAGAAGCATGTACCCCAGCAGAAATGCATTTGGTACCGGTCTTTAACCCTTTACTCCATAAATACGCCTTTCTATGCCTTTGCAAACAGAGTAGACCCAGATCAGACGGCTCCAATAGGAGCCATCTGATCAGGGTCTGCTCAGTTTGCTTATGATTATTATTTAGATATGATTCTACAGTTTCGTCCATGGCAAAAACTTCCTGTGTCAATGTGCTATTATAACAACTAATCTAATTAGTATTCATGACATCATTATTTCTTACATGAATATTCATGGAGGAAAGGGTTATGCAGAAATGAATTTGGTAGCGGCCTTTATGCAAGAGTTGAATGTGATGGCACACTAACATCCACCAGTGTTTTGCACTGCACTGACCAGTCACATTTTTCCACCCTCTAGTGGTGTTATACACAGATGAGCAATCCGATGAAGATGAAGGAGAGAACACTGTTATATTTAACCCCCTCAAGACTGCAGGAGGACCTCCTATGTCCCAATATTTACCCTCTGCCAACCTCACCATCACTGAGGACCGACCTATTGCTCCTATGAAAGATAAGATGGTCTATGACAGAGTCTTTTCCTCACTAGATTTCAAAGATGGTAAGTTTATGAAGAGCATAGGATTTTTTTTCTTTTTTTGAGAAATTTGTTTTAGGTTTGTGACAAGGACAAAACAGGCTGTAATAGGAAACCTGAGAAACTAGTTTCGGGTCTGTAACAAGGACAAAATTTGAGTAATTAGTTCTAGGTTTGGGACAAGGACTGTCAGATCTGGGTCTGCTCTATTTGCAAGGGTGTCAGAAGGTATCTCTTTCAGGTAATGGGTTAACATTTTGCTCCATAAATACGCCTTTCTATGCCTTTGCAAATAGAGTATATACAGATCAGACGACTTAAATAGGAGCCGTCTGATCAGGGTCTGCTCTGTTTGCTTATGATATAACATAGATATGATTCCACAGGTTCTGCCATGTCCAAAACTTCCTTTGTCCATGTGCTGTTATAACAAATTAATCTAATTAGTATCATTATTTCTTACATGAATATTCATGGGGTAAAGGATTAAAGTAAATTGTGAAAAACTTCATTAAACAGTGCTATAAAACAGTTTTATCATTGTTTATTCATATGCATCTTGTCCAGACACATACCGTAAAACACCTCTAAAGTGACTGCTAAATGAGGCCTCATAATATATTTCTGTGATTTAAATACGATGGTGCCTTAACTCATTCCCTCCTAGACTATTTTTAGATCCAACCTCTTTGAATAAATCTACCGAAAAGGAGCATTAACTAGAGAAAAGGAAAATTTTAGAATTTTGTAGCTTGAAACCATTGTGATAAATAAAGCATTTGCTCCTATGGAGCAAATGCTCTAATTTATCACAATGGTTTCACAAAGTGACTTCTACAGAGTCGTCAAAAGTCGTCAATATGAGAGAATCTGTCAATGCAGGTAGAAAGCTTAACGGAAAGCTCTGTAGGAAGTTTGTGCAGTACATTTCTCCTGCATTAAGTTACAACCTGCTTTTATTTTTCATTCGTTAAGTGGTCATTGTAGAAGGATTTTTATTTTCCAAAGTGATATACATAAGAATACTGACATCATCATTGCAAGTTAGCATAAAAACTTTTAAATAATGTGAGAGGATTATAACTGATAGTTTCATAACCATGATATTTATATTCTTGTTGGTTTTTTTACAGGGAAAGCTGGTGAGCTTTTGCATGTAGCTAAACTTTAGTGTCAGCTACAATATTGAGTACAGTCTTAGATATACAGTAAAACCTCTCTATAACGGCCACTAAAATACATCAAGTATTCTGTGTTAAAGGCAGGTGGCTTCTTAAAGCAAGGTGAAAGTAAAACAGAACGCTCCTATAGGAGCATTCTGTTTTACTTTCACCTTGCTTTAAGCAGCCACCTGCAATAAGGACCAACTAATTAACACAATTCAGTGGTCATTGTAGAGAGGTTTTACTGTACAGTAGATACTGTCTAAAGTGTATTTCATGAATATTCACGTAAGAAACAACAACACCATGAATATTAACTAGATTAATTATGATAGAACATAGATACAGGAATTTATAGCCATGGAAGAAACTGTAGAATCATATCTATATCATAAGCAAACAGAGCAGACCCTGATCAGACACCTCCTGTAGAAGCTGTCTGGTTTGGGTCTAGAAATATGTACTTAACCCTTTCCCTCATAGAAACGTGTTTTCATGCATTTGCAAACAGAGTAGACCCAGATCAGACGGCTCCTAGAGGAGCCGTCTGATCAGGGTCTGCTCTGTTTGCTTAAGGAATTTGATAGATCTGTGTCTTTACTTTCTAAAATAGCTACAATGTACCACCTTCCATATTTCATTATAACTATATTGCTTAATGAATATTCAGTAGGTATTGAAATTAGGCGAATATACAGAACAGGGAAAGGGTTAAGGAGCTATGGGAGTTTTCTGCAGAACCTTTAACCTGCATTAATCTACCACATGCCTTTAAGATCCAGAATTATAGTTTTTTTAGGGGTCACTTTAGATGGTGTTTTACTGTATTTTAACAGTTGCTTTTATATTAAGCTATACAGTCGGCTTCTATTACTTTAGTGTCAGTGTAACATAGCAGACATGATTGTATGAATGAAGATTATTCATACCGGTACATATATATGTTACCTCATGAAAAAAAGGTACCGCTGGGATTTGCCAAGTGTAGAACCAAATCAGTTACTTTATTTTCAAGAAATTGTATCTAAACAAGTTCTATATAGTTTTAGATTTTGAATGGTTAAGTAATAAAAAGTACCGTAGGTGAGTGTCAAACAATGTATAGCCTGATTAGATGCAGCAATAAATCTAGTTCTACACTCTGTGTGGAAGGTACTTGTTTCTGTTGAGAGCAATTCAAATGCTTATTAAGAATGGTTCTGCTGATACATCAACTGTATACATGTACAATGTATTGTTAAATCTTTAGATAATTGATCAAAAGTAAAAAAAAAAAAAAATCAGTGAAAAAAACATATCTTTCAATTGGAAAGCTTGATCTTGAAGAATGTTGTTGTATGTCAAGGAAAACATTTAAAATGGTTACCAACAGTCTCATTTCTTTAATTCTTTACCTCATAGAAATACCTGTTTATGCCTTTGCAAACAGAGTAGACAGAGATCAGATTTCTTATGTAGGAGCTGTCTGAACAGGCTCAGCTCTGTTTGCCTATGGAATTGTATACATCTGATTTTACAGTTTCTATTGTGGCCAAAATATCTACATGGTAATGTGCCATAATAAAAATTCAGTTAATGAATATTCATGGTGTCATTATTTCTTACATGAATATTCATGAGGGAAAGGCTTAAGAACTCAATATATTATATATCTCTGAAACTTCCCATATTTACTCTAAATGTTAGAAGCCCAATCTCTCCTTTCCATGGACTTCTCAAATCTGTACTATAACCATCTGTGACTTTAACCCTTGACCTTATGAATATTCATGTAAGAAATGATGCTGTCATGAATATTAATAGGATTAATTCTTAAAACGGCATATTAATGCATTAATGCCAAAGCAAAAACTGTAGATTCAGATCTATATTATTCCATAAGCAAACAGAGCAGACCATGATCAGACGGCTCCTATAGGAGCCATCTGATCTGAGTCTACTCTGCTTTCAAAGACGCAGATGGAGTAAAGGGTTAACCCTTTACCTCATGAATATTCATGTGAAAAATAATGAAACCATGAATTATTATTAACTGACTTTTAATAATGGCATATGAACACGGGCTATTTGGTATTGGCATATAGTGAGAAACAGATCTATTAATGACTTCATAAGCAAACGGAGCGGATGGCTGCTACAGGAGCTGTCTGATCTGAGTCTTCTCTGTTTGCTTATGGAATAATTAAGATCTGATTCTGATGTTTCTGCCACAGCCAAAACATTGTTAATGTATAATATATTATAAAAATCAGTCTATGAATATGAATATTCAAGAAGTAATAATTTTTTTTAATAATATTGATTTACAGGAAAGGGCTAAACTTCATCAACAGTCATACTTTTTACACTCTCATTCGTTGAGTCTGACACTGACCTTCAGGTATATCCGATATATTAAAATGGGTTCTCAGTGTAGATCCAGGCCTGCTTGGGCAGTTCATGGGTGAACTTGAATCATTTGATGGATAATTAAATGAAATTATAAAATAGAAATGTATGGGACATATTTTTGTTCGACTAGAGCTTGTAGGCATTGGCGGCGGCATGCAGAACTTTAATGCAGCTGATTAATTAAAAAGTATAAGAGGTATCAGCATGAAAATTCATAAGTTTAGCAGAATGTAACTATGTAGTGGACAAGCACCAAATTAGACGAGCATTGGCACCGCACACAGCTCTTGTTTATCTTGTTGAGATAATATTTTCAGGGAACATATATCATTATCTTCAGTAATAGCTGTAGTTTTTAACATTGAATTGTTTTCTGCATTGCTCTGTTAGTTTGCCTCCCTTCCTTTCTCAAACATCGTAGTAGAGAAGGAGGAGAGGATGCTTGTTTTTCTGCTGTTAACTGATTCCCGCATATTGACACCTTTTGATGCCTCCGTAAAGGCCACTTTGTGAAACCATTGTGATAAATAGAGCATTTACCCCATAGGAGCAAATGCTCTATTTATCACAATGGTTTCTAAACTACAGAATTCTAATATTTTCCTTTTTTCTACTCAATGCTCCTTTTTCTCCTTGGATCTAAAAATAGCCTATGATGTAATGGGTAAACTCTTTACTTTATAGATACACCTTTTAATGCCTTTGCAAACAGAGAAAACCCAGTTCAGATGGCTCCTGTAGGGACCGTCTGATCACAGTCTGCTTTCTGTAGGAACCGTCTGATCACAGTCTGCTTTCTGTAGGAACCGTCTGATCAGATTCTGCTCCGAGGCTGAGTGTTTGCTTACAAAATGATACAGATCTGATTCTACAGTTTTCACTAGGGCCAAAACGTTTTTTGTTCATATGCCATAATGAGACATCAGGTAATTAATATTCTCCATTTCTTACATGAATATTCATGGAGCTAAGGGTTAAATAGTAATTAGTTTAACCATATTAATTGTCAAAAACTTGGCATAATCAGATATAATACATATATCAGTAGATCAGGGGCCCATCTTTAGAAATATTGACAATTTAATTATGTTATGATATTTCCAGTTGAAACTGAAGTATGTTAGTTTGGGCTTACATTTCTACTGCTAGTTTCATCATGCGATATTACAGTAGAACCCCTCTAATGCGACCACTTAATTAATAAACATACATGTATCTGACTTTATAAGCAGGTGGTTGATTAATGCTGGACAAAAGTAATGCAGAAAGCTCCTAGAATTACTTTTGTCCTGCATTAAGCTACCACCTGCCTCTACAACCCAGAATTATACCTCTTTTAGGTGGTCACATTAGCGGGGCTTTACTGTATATTCCTGTGAAATTAGCCTAAATTATTGCACGTTAGAATGCTGATCATAATGAATGCTTAGATGATCTTATGCCAGTCTTTTCCCAGTCCATTAAGTATTTTGATTTTCTTGATGAGGTAATCCTATGCATGGTTTTCAGGGCACTGTGTGAAGTTCAGAAAATACTAACATCACTGCCCTAATGATAGTTGCTACATGCATGAGAATTGCTTGGTTTGCATATCCAAAGTACAATTTTTAAGTACAGTTTTGAACAAGAATGTAAATGACTTTTCATTGGAGCCAATGTCTCAAAGTTACTGGTGATGTCTTTAACCCTTTCCTTTTAGATGACATTAAAATTTTGGCATTTTTTGTAACAGAGTAGACCTATATATAGATCAGACAGCTCCAGTAGGCAGATCTGATTATAGTGTATGCAATGGTGAAAAAGTCTTTGTTTATATTGTTCAAAATGCCCTTATGCAAATGAGCTAATTATTATGGACCCATTATTTTAGTCTCCACTTCTTTCATTAAAATAATCAAGTTTGCAATCCGTTTGGATCTTAATGAAACCCAAAGTAACTGACTGCAGCTCATCTAGATTCAGACCCTTTCTTCCATAAATACACCTTTCTACACCTCTGTAAAAGTCACTTTTTGAAACCATTGTGATAAATAGAGCATTTGCTGCTAAGGAGCAAATGCTCTATTTATCACAATGGTTTCAGAACTACAAAATTCTAAAACAAATCATTTTCTCTAATTAATGCTCCTTTTCGGTAGATTTATTCAAAGAGGTTGGATCTAACAATAGCCTATGAGGGAATGGGTTAAGGATGAACCAATTCAACACTATCCTGTTTCACAACAACACTTTTTTCTGATAATTTTACATACATTGAATTATATAGCTTTTTTGAAGACAAGGATAAGTGCTGATTAGGATCTACTCTGTTTGCTTATGAGATAACATAGATCTGATTCATCAGTTTATGCCATGGCCAAAATATCATGTGTTTATATACCTTTATAAAAATGCTGCTAATTGCTATTTATGAGATCACTGTTTGTTACATCAGTATTCATTAGGTCAAGGGTTAAAAGGATTTATATACCGAGGGCTTGGTGCAAAACTATTGTAACTCCTTCACTTTGTGAAGGAGTTACAATAGTTTTGCACCAAACCCTCGTTACCCTAAATGTATATTTCAGTTTTATTATACCCCCACAAACAAAGTTTGAGTCGGTATACTGAAATCACCCTATCAGTGAGTGTTTTGTTGATCTGTCCGCATTTGGATTTGCAACCAAGGCTCCCATGTGAGATCATTCATCACCTTTGTTAATCCTTTCCCTGTTTGATAGTCATGTAAGAAATAATGATGTTATGAATATTTATTAGCTGAATTTTCATGATTCCATGCATACACAGGATGTTTTGGCTCGGACAGACAGAATCTGTAGAATCAGATCTATATAATACCATAAGCAAACAGAGCAGATCCTGATCAGATGGCTCCTATAAGAGCCATCTGATCTGGGTCTACTCTATTTGCAAACTCGTGAAAAGGTGTTTATATGAAGGAAATGGTTAATAGTTCTAGTTATTTCAGTTCTTTAGCTTTTTTATGTAAAAAACATTTACATTGAATATAAATTAGCTGAATTTTTATAGTGGCAAATGAACAAAAAAAAATTGACTATGGCAGAAACTGTAGAATCAGATCTTTATAATATTTAAGCAAACGGAACAAACCCTGATCAGTAACCACTCCTACAGGAGCAGTCTGATCTGGATCTATTCTGTTTGGTTTTACAAGGCATATTTATGGAGTTAACTTTTAAAGTTTCTGCTGTTTTTTTGTTTTTTCAGGCATTCCTGATAACCCAGCTCTTGCCAACACCTACTACTCTCAGTTTGAGGAGGACTTCACACCGTCTGATGATGACGAGGAGGACGAGGCTGCAGAGACGGTGATTCCAAAGAGAGGCCAGTTAGGAGACGATGATGATGATATCCAATTTGGGTCAGATGGAGGGGCGCAGTATGCTGCGGAGCTTACACTGACCAAGAAAGATGATGAAGATGAGCTGTACAATCATTTGCAGTATGTTCTGGACAAAAACGGAGATGCTGGTAAGATATACCGTAGAACCTCTCTAAAATGACCACTCAATGAATAAACTGGGGAGTCCTTACAAGCAGGTGGTTTCTTAATGCAGGACAAACATAATGCAGAGAACTCCAAAGGGAGCATTCTGCATCACTTTGTCTTGCATTTAACCCTTCGCTTGCTGAATTTTAAAATACATTTCTCCTTATTTACCCATGCCATGTTGTATAATTACATATATCTTCACTGTGTACAAGTATTTCACTGTGCAATCACTGCTGTGGAGTGCACTGGTTGCACAATCAACTTGTAAATAGTGCAGACTCTGATGAGACAGCTCCTGCAGGAGCTGTCTCATCTGGGTCTTCACTATTTACAGGTAGGTATATTGACGCGAATAGCAAGCGAAGGGTTAACCTAATACCTGCCTTTAAGACCTATTTCATGGTCATTATAGAGAGGTTCTTACTGTATGTTAATGGTGTGCCTGGAGGAAATGTTACCTTGAGGAATACGGAAATAGTGTTGATCAAGTTTGATCTGGGTCTGCTGTTCACAGTATGTCATGTTGGATGGCAAAACGATAAATGTATTAATGTTTTGAGTAGGGGAAACAGGTGTACTGACAGTTTAGACCAAGATGATACGGGCGCTCAGTTCAGAGCAGAGGCCTATATTGTAACCACTCTTTAGTATCGTCTCTTCGAGGACGCACCTTTAACTATAGGGTTTGCACTGTTTGCATATGGCAATTAAATTACATGTATATTTCCCACATTTAATGGGTTAGTTAATGAGTGCCAATAGGGTTGACTAAGTATCATCAGGTCCTATCTAACCAGTGTCTGATCTGTTTGCTTATGAAATTAATTAGATCTGATTCTAGTTTTCAATACCAAAACAGCATGTTTACATGTGCCATTATAAAATCAGTTAATAAACATTCATGATGTCATTATTTCTTACTTGTACATTCATCAGGGAAAGGATTAAAAAACAGTTTCAAAGATTTTGATAAGACATAGAGTCATCTGGATCCAAACTATTTGCAAAACATTTTCAAAAAATTCCCTACTGTGTGTTAACTCTTTTCCTGTTCAATATACAGTAAAACCTCTCTATAACAACCATTAAATTACATCAAGTATTTTGTGTTAAAGCCAGGTGGATGCTTAAAGCAAGGTGAAAGTTAAACAGAACGCTCCTATAGGAGCGTTCTGTTTTACTTTCACCTTGCTTTAAGCTCCTATAAGAACGTTCTGTTTTACTTTCACCTTGCTTTAAGCAACCACCTGCCCTACATACCAATTAATTAACACAATTAAGTGGTCGTTATAGAGAGGTTTTACTGTAACTGTAAGAAATAGTGACATCCTGTCTATTTATTAGCTAAAGCTTTAAAGAGTAAACTTTTCTTGGTAAAGTTTTGCTTTCACAAAAACTGTAGAATCAGATCTGTAGCATGTGACGTCATAAGCAGACAGATCAGACCCTGATCAGACCCAGTAGGAATTGTCTGATATGGGTCTACTCTGTTTGCGAAAATGCATTTGTATGACGGAAAGGGTGAAATTTTAACCCTCTACCAGATTTAAATGCCTTTTTCACATCTTTGCAAATTGAGTAGACACCAATCAAACAGCTCCTGCATGTCTATCATGTTCTACCCTGTTTGGTAATGGAATTTATAGATGTGACTACAGTTTCTTTCATGATAAAACATCCTGGGTTATGTACCATTATAATATAATCGATATTCATTATTTCTTATTATAAACCCATTCCCTCATACTGACACCTTTTGAAGCCTCTCTAAATGTCGCTTTTTGAAACCAGTGTGACAAATTTATCACAATGGTTTCATAACTACACAATTCTAAAGTTTTCCTTTTCTCTAGTAAATGCTCCTTTTACGTAGATTTAAATATAAAAATAAAAATCTAAAAATAGCCTATGAGGTAATGGGTTAAATGAATATTCATGTGGTGAAGGGTTAAAGGTTGTGTTATTATTTCAGAGGGCACTCTAACTCTGGCTGATGACATTGAGGCAGGCGCCTTTGGACCAGTGGCAAGAGAAGCAAAAATAAAAAATCTTAGAGCGTATCCTTTTGTTCAAACACTAGTACTGGAAAAGTTTTAATGTTTAATCTTTAGCCAGCTGAGTAATTCTGGTCAGCAGAAAGAGCTAAGTTCTATTTTTTTTTTTTTTTTATCCATGTTTTTTAACTCTTTCCCTTTCTTCACGCCTTTTTTAACAGCATACCCAGATCAGATGGCTCCTGTAGGAGGTCATAAGTGATAGGAGAATCTGCCGCTAGCCTGCAAAGAGTTAAGGTATTGTTATGGTACGAGACCCTGTCTGGTAGGAGAATCTGCCGCTAGCCTGCAAAGAGTTACGGTATTGTTATGGTACGAGACCCTGTCTGATAAAAGGGAAATAACTGTATTGCAAACTGTATAGACCCAGATCAGATACAGTGGCTAACAAGTACCCCCACTCTAATAAATGCCCCTAAAAGATAGGGGTGGGAGCCTATGATCAATAAAACAACTGAAGCCATATACATGTATAATAACCATTGAAGATATAGATTTTTCAAAATACAGGTGGTAGGCTAATGCTGACTGAAATCAATGCAGAAGGTTTCTCAGAATCTGGACATACTGCATGTGTACCAAATACCAGATGCTCCTTTTAAAAATGTATAAAGCGTATATTATGATATCTGATAAAACATTTACACTATGGAAGGATAAAGAACAAATTAATACTGATTAAGAGGAATGACAATTGATGCAGACCATGACCAGGTGAAGTGTTAGAGACTCAATGGCTGGTCTGGGTCTGCACTAATTGTAATACAATAAGACCCTTTGCCCAAGAGAGCAGCTCATTTACAGGTAGATGCACAGGAAATTCAGAAGAAAGGTTTCACTTTTGATGAAGAATTCAGGGTCATTCAGCTCAAACATTCTTGGCGATTATATTGTCTCCAGAAGTTTTTGTCTGTGTCCGTTTTAAAAGTATTGTGTTTTCCTTGACCTGTGATCAGTGAGTGTGAGAGAATGCTTGGGGAGGAGGGATTCGAGAGAGCCTACAACTATTTAAAGACTGCCAGGTATGAGCGAGTCAATGAGGCTACAGAGGAAGACATCATGCAAGGACTGCGAGACTTTGTGAAAAACCCCAGTGACTGTTTTCTTGTGGACCAGTTGTTATTCTTGGAGGAGCAGCATCATGGCACTGGATCCTTATAGTAGTAGATAACGAGATAGTATAGATAATGAGATAGTATTGAGATTAGGAATATAATAACCCTTCGTATGCGGGAAAAAATGTATCGGTTATTTGCAAACAGTTTAGACCCAGATCAGAGGGCTCCTGTAGGAGCCCTCTGATCAGGATCTGCACTGTTTGCCTTAATAACAATACTCTAAAAAGAAAAGTGTTGTTTAATTGGTCATCTTCTTACATATTCTTAGATGGAGGAGTCTAATATAATTCTGTATACAAGGGTTAAACTGATATGATAGAGCATTGCATTAACTTTGCCAAATTTTACACGTGTTTAAGATGTTGAAGGATACAAGCATGGATTATACAGGCCTGCATCGAAAGCAGAAAGCCGTCCACAAGTATAAATGTTTTTCAGATAGTCGTCGGCGAGTATGGGTGTTTTTCAGACAGCCGTCCTAGGAATGATGTTATTCAGTTTCACTGAAGAGCAGTGTCTCTCCACACTAACAGACAGAATGAAAAATAGGTTTAAATGTAGTTCAGAAGTGTTTGTGAATGTTTTTGTCAGCCTAACAATTAAACCCTTAACTTTCAATCATGTGTCATCCATACATATGTTCAGACTGTTGTCTTATTCATTGATATGCCTCGCATGAATATTGACCAGTTTCGGCCAGTTTACCTCGGATATGAAATCAAGGTCAACTTTTTATTTGATGGAGATGCCCTTTTGACAACTTTGCAAACAGAGTAGACCCAAATCAAAGTGCTCCTTTTAGGAACCATTTGAGCTGGGTCTTTTCTGTTAACCCTTTCCCTCATATAAACGTGTTTTCACGCATTTGCAAACAGAGTAGACCCAGATCAGACGGCTCCTATAGGAGCCGTCTGATCAGGGTCTACTCTGTTTGCTTATAGAATTTGAAAGATCTGTGTCTTCACTTTCTAAAATGGCTATAATGTACCACCTTCCATATTTCTTTATAACTATTTTGTTAATGAATATTCAGTAGGTATCGAAATTTGGCTGAAGTACAGAACAGGGAAAGGGTTAACTTGCGGCATATATTATAGTTTCAGCTATGACCCAGTACTCCTGTGCTCATATGCTATCAGGAGTGTTTAATAAACCTAGGTTAACTAATTTCTGTATTTCTCTGTCTGAACCATATCTTGTTGATTCTCGTTAGAATGCCTCAGAGAGGCTTGATACAGTTTAATGCAGGGTGAAAGTCATGCAGAAGGCTCCCAGGGGAGCTCCCAGGGGAGCTTTCTGCATGACTTTCATCCTACATTTAGCAGCCACCTGCCTCAAAAGATCTAAACTTTTCTTTACTAAAGTCCAGTTTAGAGAGATTTTACTTTTTGGCTCACCAGAGCATAAAGTGCTCAGGGTGAGCTTTTGTGATCACCTGATGTCTTGTGTGTGTCGTGTGTTGTGCGTCGTCAACAATTTGAACCTTTAAAAATCTTGTCCTCTGAATCTACAGGGTTCTCAGCTTTCATCTTTTGCACATAGCATCATCTGTAGATCCTCTACAAGTTGTATAAATTATGTCCCCGGGAGCAAATTTGGCCCCACACCAGGGGTGCCTTGTTTTCTATAGAAACATAATTATAGTGAAAACGTTGAAAATCTTCTCCTCTGAAACTGGAAGGTTCTCAGCTTTCATATTTGGCACATAGCATCATGTTCAAGTTCTCTACAAAAGTTTTATAAGTTGGGGTTGTCAGTTTTCTATAGAAACGTATAGTGAAAACTTTGAAAATCTTCTCCACAGATTGTCTGGTGAGTGATATCAGGGCCATCATGGCCCTCTTGTTATTTTATTGGGTAATTGTGAAGATTTTCTGATCATTCCTTTATCATATGTTGAATTATTTTTTGCATGATGATCTTGTAATATGTATAGTTTAGAGAGCTTTGTTTGCTGTTGAACAGTTCAAAGTACTCTCTGTGTTTAGTGATATATACAAGAGACGTTAAGTATGTCGAGATTCACTGTTAACCCTGAATATTCATATATGAAATACTGTATTGATTAAACCTTAGCCGCATATATAAACACATTTTCACATATCTGCAAACAGAGAAGACCCAGATTAGATGGCTCCTATAGGAGCTGTCTGATCAGGGTCTGCTCAGTTTGCTAATGGAATTTTGAAAGGTCTGTTTCTTTACTTTCTAAAATGGCTACAATTTTCCACCTTCCATATTTCATTATAACTATTTTGTCCATGAATATTCAGTAGGTATTGAAATTTGAAATAAACATAAAACAGGGAAAGGGTTAAGGAGTTATTGGGCGTTCAAATGAAACCATATATTTCCAGGAAAATGCGATAAAAATATTAACAGAAGTTTTGTATGTGAACCCTGTACTCCATGAGTATTTACGTAAATAATAACGACGTCATGAATAATGCATTAGCTGAATGGTCATAATGATGTATGAACACACACAATGTTTGACCTTGGTGGTTTGACCTTGGTGATTTGACCTTAGTGGTTTGACCTTAGTGGTTTGACCTTGGTGGTTTGACCTTGGTAGAATCGGATGTACAGAAAAAAAACCCTGATACTAGGAACACTCAAATACGTACCATTATTGATCTTTAACAAAGGTGGCAGCTTAATGCAGGGTGAAAGTCATGCGGAAAGCTCTTTCACCCTGCATTAAGTAGCCACCTGCCTACAAGTTAAAAATTCTTCTCTACTAAAATTTCGTAGTATCAAGTTTTTACTGTATATTTATTTCATAAGTAAACAGAGCAGACTCTGATCACGGAACTCCTACAGGAGGAAAGGGTTACTTCATAAATACACTTTTTCAGAACTTTGCGAATAGAGTAGATGATAGATCCATTTCTGGGCCTTATCTGTTTGCAAATATGTATTAATCATCTTTAGCAAGTAAAGGGTTAACCCTTTACTCCATGAATATTCATGTAAGAAATAATGATAGAATGAATATTAAATTAGATTAACTGGCACATGAACACTGGAATGTTTGGGCAAACCAGAAAGTGTAGAATCATACCTATACAGGAACCATCTGATCTGGGTCTTCTCTGTTTGCAAAGGTGCAGAAAGGTGTATTTAACCCAGGGGTGTTCTGCAAACTCAACACTAGGGTTCTCTCTATACTTTATTTCAACTGCAGATCTGACAGTGACAACGGTGACAATTGAAGTCATGAAATTGCTGATAGGAGAGTTCTGAAAAACATAAATACATGAACCTTCTATTAGCTATGACAAATATGGTTATGTCTGTACATATTTAATAACCTGTATACAAATATTCAGCTTGTCACCTGTCATATTAAATATTCCACTGTCACCTATGTTATAACAAACAGTAATTTGCATAATAATAATACTCCTTCAATGCAAGGCTAACTTGACAATACCAAGACTCTGCAATTATTATCTAGCTTTGCCAACATCGAGTAAAGGGTTTAAAACATAATATTTATCAATATTTCCACTTATACACATAGTCGAACTAACAAACACGGTCATGTCACGTTTTACACTTTAACAAAGTATCTGGTACTTCAAACCATTCCTTCCAAATCCTATCTTTCGCACCTCGTGCTGCATGTGCTGCGTGAGAGTGGAGAAACTGTAAATAACAAGTGCTGTTATGGTTAGCGACGAGTTTATAATAAAGTTTCTGTGAGTAAAATAATATCATTCGTGACAGCCAATATATCATCTTTCATAGTTCGAAGGCTAAGGAAATTTAGAATGTGAAACAACCATCTCTAATTTTGTCAATAAATGTCTTAAAATAAATAATTCTGACAAACCATGAATTAGAAAAGAACTATAAATATCTCTAAAAACCAATGCATCACGAAATTACTTACAAATTATCCAGAATGACGCGGATGATGTCAGATTCCTCTCTGACAGCGACCTGAACATAGAATGACTAAGACAAGAACAGCTGGCGGAAATCGAACACAATTAGGTCACGACTAAAACATCGACCGCACGGAACTGAATAAAACAAGACCGCAAATCGCAACCGGTCACATGTATTTATGGAGTAAAGGGTTAAAGAGCGTTTGAATTGTATGATAAACATCATAGTCCAAAGAATCCATGGCAGTTTATAATATTGCTGTTTGAATGTTATTATTTGTTGTAGCAGAAACTATGAACCAGTTTTAGCTTGTGTATTCTGAAAGGGTAAATTATTGAAATGAATAAATATATAATGTATGAAACAGGTCAATTTAGATAGAATAACTCCTTTAAT
Organism: Azorinus chamasolen; assembly: GCA_963576725.1. Lineage (NCBI taxonomy): Eukaryota > Metazoa > Mollusca > Bivalvia > Cardiida > Solecurtidae > Azorinus > Azorinus chamasolen. The sequence continues at coordinate 26,571,460 of OY755238.1, read as the reverse complement.
TAACCCATTCCCTTATATTGATGCCTTTTGACGCCTCTGTAAAAGTCACTTTGTGAAACCATCGTGATAAATAGAGCATTTGCTCCATAGAAGCAAATGCTCTATTTATCACAATGGTTTCAAAACTAAACAATTCTAAAATTTCCCTTTTCTCTACTGAATGCTCCTTTTCGGTAGATGTATTCAAAGAGATTGGATCTAAAAATAGCCTATCAGGTAATGGGTTAAGAATCTACACTATTTTGCAATTGCCTGATGACTAATGTAACTGTTCATGGAGTGGAAGCATTCTCTAAATGTGCTCTTCCGTAGGGAACTGAAATCTCTTGAAGAATGAATATTGACAAGACAAATTATTTTCCTGTGTAATGTGTTCTCCATTATAAAGGGCCCCATTCTAATAAACTCCCCCCTTACTTCAGGGGTGGGGGAACTAACAATGAATAAAACAACTAAATACAGATGGAAGCTTAATGAAGACTGAAAGCAATGCAAAAAGCTCCCCATTTTCTCAATTTCTCCATTGCTTTTATTCTACATTAAGCAACCACATGTGTACAAATTTGCAAGAAGCTCTTTTTAAAAATTGTTACACCCTCAGGGTGTTTATTAGAGGTAATACAGTGTGTAATCTACACATGGATTTTTTTATTACCTGACCTGTTTGATGAGCTTGAAAGGTCACTGGAACATGTTTTCTGATATATAAGCAGTTGATATCAGAATCAATGATCTCATGTCAGGTAAAATGAGATAATATTATAGACTTAGGGCAAAATTATTGCAACTTGCTTTTATGCCCCACCCCACTTCCTTTCGATCAAAGCGGTGGGTGTGGGGGGCATATTGTTTTTGCCCTGTCTGTATGTTGGTTTGTGGACAACTGTAATGTTGGCAATAATTTTGTAGCCATTGCACATACATACTTCGAACTTGGCATGCATGTGCAATTTATTGAGGCAACCATTATTAGGGGTGACTTATTAAGGTCAAGGTCATGCATCAGGGTCAAAGGTAAAATTTAGGGCATAGTGTTTCACAGACACATCTTGTTTAATGTTAATAATTCATGGAAATACATGTAATGCCCATAGTGTCAATTTTCATTATAGGTTCTTCTCTTCTATATCCTTACAACAATATTATGATCAGATTGTTTGAATGCTGTTGAGAAGTCTAGTTATTTTGGTACTTATCCCTTATAATGCTGAATTTTCAAATGGACTATTCCAAAATTCAAACAAGTCAAGCTTACGATGAATATTTTGGGATTTTTCTACAGAAAAGAGTAGCATGACAAACAGTGCAGAGCCTGATGAGAGGAGCCCTCTCATCTGGGTCTACACTATTTGTAAAGGTCATTGGTGATTCGTGCCCCGCACGTAAGGGTTAATGTCATATCTGGATCCGAATTGGGAGTAACGGTCATCAGGAGTAAAGGTCATCAGGACTGTGTCCATAGAAAGTAGTTACAATAGTCTTGCACTCAGCTGCCACGTTAAGTTACAATAGTCTTGCACTCAGCTGCCACGTTCAGTTACAATAGTCTTGCACTCAGCTGCCATGTTCAGTTACAATAGTCTTGCACTCAGCTGCCACATTCAGTTACAATAGTCTTGCACTCAGCTGCCACATTCAGTTACAATAGTCTTGCACTCAGCTGCCTTGTTCAGTGTTGTTGCTTCATCTAGACCAGTATCATGCCTATTATGTTTGACATTGGCATTATCCCTTTCCTTGTTTAACCCTTACAAGGATGAATTTTCAAATGGACTATTCAAAAAGTGAATATTTTAGGATATTTCTGAAGAAGAGTGGAATATTACAAACAGTGTAGACCCGGATAAAAGGGCTTCTATACTACTGATTCTGCCATGGCCAAAACTTCATGTGTTCATTTGCCATTCGTGAACATTCATCTAATTAATATTCATGATGTTATTATTTCTGAATGAATATTCATGAAGTGGGAATAAACCCTTACCCTGTTCTGTGTTTATTCCAAATTTCAATACCTATTGAATATTCATAGAAAAAAACCAGTTACCACAAAATATGGAAGATGGAACTTTGTAGCCATTTTAGAAAGTAAAGAAACGAATCTATCAAATTCCATTAGCAAACAGAACAGATCCTATAGGAGCCGTCTGATCTGGGTCTGTTCTGTTTGCAGATGCTTGAAAACACGTTTATATAAGGAAAACGATTAAAACAGGTTGAACTGTGGTGGTGGTTCATTTGATAGATAAGATCTTAGTGTCCATGATTCACTCGATTTATGAAATAGGTCTCTAAAAAGTTATTCAAAACTTGACAAATCTTATTTTTATATTAATTTTTTAAGACTTATTTCATAAATCCTCGGAATATATGTTAGATCCTCTGTACGAATATTAGAAATAAATTTTATGTGTAGTTGTTTTTAGATAAAGTAATTCTCATTGTAACTGGCAAACACTGTTTGTATGACAAAATGCTCATGTAGACAATGTAACCATGATAGCAGTTATAAGAGACTCAAATTGGTGCAAATGCTTCTGATACATGTTTCCATTACAGTAGAACCCCTCTAAACCGGAATTCTAGTTAAGAAGAATTTAGACACTTTTAGGCAGGTGGCTGCTTAATACAGGGTGAAAGTCATGCAGAAAGCTCCTCTAGGAGCTTTCTGCATGACTTTCACCCTGTATTAAGCTGCCACCTGTCTGCAAGACCGATATTTATATTAAATTTAACGTCCGGTTTAGAGAGGTTTTACTGTAGTATATTTAGGATTTCAATTAACCCTTTCCCTCATATAAATGCATTTTCATGCATTTGCAAACAGAGAATACCCAAATGAGACGGCTCCTGTAGGAGCCATCTGATCTAGGTTTTCTCTGTGTGCCTATGGAATTATATAGATCTGATTCTACACCCTCTGCCACTGTCAAAATTTGGCTCATTAATATTCATGATGTCATTATTCCTTTCATGGACATTAAACAGGAAAAGGGTTAACCATTTCCCAGTTTTCATTTAACTCTTTCCAAGTTCTATGTTTATTCTAATTTTCAATACCTACTGAATATTCATGGACAAAATAGTTATAATGAAATATGGAAGGTGTGTAACATTGTAGCCATTTTAGAAAGTAAAGAAACAGACTTATTAAATTCCATTAGCAAACAGAGCATACCCTCATCAGATGGTTCCTGTAGGAGCCATCTGATCTGGATCTACTCTGTTTTTTAAACCTTTGCAAACAGAGTAGACCCAAATCTGATGGCTCCTGTGGGAGCCATCTGATCAGGGTCTGATTTGTTTGCTTAAAATATTACAGAGATCTATTTCTAGTTTTTTCCACATTAAAAATTTCGTTGCTCATAATGCCAATATCAAGAGTCGGCTAATTAATATTCATGATATCATTATTTCTTACATGAATATTCATGAACTAAACGGTTAACCCAGAAGTAAATGTGTAGTCATGGTTTAGTTCATAAGTTTTTATGATGGTTAGTAGCTAGGGTAAAATAATAGTGTGTCTAGTATCAATAACATTTGTGATAAATCAGGATTCATTTCTTTTAGCCATACCCTCATATTGACACCTTTTGATGTGTCTGAAAAAGCCAATCTTTGAAACCATTGTGATAAATAGAGCATTTGCTCCTGTGGAGCAAATGCTCTATTTATCACAATGATTTCAAAACTACACAATTCTGAATTTTTCATTTTTCATTGTAAATGCACTTTTTTGGTAGATTTATTCAAAGAGGTAATTGGAGCAAATTAATGCTCTGTTTATCGCATTGACATTCACCTGGAGGAGTTGAACAGTTTTTCTTGTGTTCTATATCATAAGAGTTATCAGCCTCATGAACAGTTTTGTTTTTGTGTGAGACACTGTTGCACTGGCTCATCTAGATCATAACTGTTTGAGAAAGTCACCAAGATTCACCCAAAATGTTGGAAGAACATGAATGCATCATCATTTTCACAGTGTTCTATGAATGTAGCTCTCAGAACTCAACAACAGACGCTTGTTTAGAAAGTCTGCTGTTATTGTTTTCTGTATTTCTTCACCTACCCCTATTTTGTTTGTACTCATTAACCCTTTTCATCATACAAATGCTTTTTATTTCCTTTGCAAACCAAATAGACCCAGATTAGATGGCTCCTGTAGGACCTTTCTGATCAGGATCTGCTGTTTGCTTATGAAACTATGATAAATCTTACTGCACAGTTTGCACCAATATTAACCCTTCGCTTGCTCTTCGCGTCAATATACCTACCTGTAAATAGTGTAGACCCAGATGAGACAGCTCCTGCAGGAGCTGTCTCATCAGGGTCTGCACTATTTACAAGTTGATTGTGCAACCAGTGCACTCCACAGCAGTGATTGCACAGCGAAATACTTGTACACAGTGAAGATATATGTAATTATACAACAGGGCATGGGTAAAGAAGGAGAAATGTATTTTAAAATTCAGCAAGCGAAGGGTTAAAACATTCATGTGTAAATAAGCCAGTTTAAAAAATCAAGTATGTGTAATAAATATGTATAATGTCATTATTTCTAAGATGAATATTCAACAGGGAAAGGGTTAAAACTTGCATCTGTGAGACAAGTCTAAATTCTTATGTGTATGAGTTAGATAGGGTCAGTGGTTGAATAATGGATATATGGATAGAACAATACAGCTCTATGTGGGTCTCTGGATCTTACCAATTTTTCCATGTTAGCCCACATTCCCTCACTCAGATTTCCTTTGAAGGCTTTGTAAAAATATCTTTTTTGAAACCATTGGGATAAATAGAGCATTTACTCCATAGGATTTATCACAATGGTTTTAAAATTATAAAGATATATTCTGAATAATTTCTGTTTTCTAGTAAATGTTCCTTTTCAGTAGATTGGGTCTAAAAAGTTGTCTAGGAGGGAATTTGTTAACCAATTACCTGATAGAGAGACATTTTCTAGACTTTGCAAAAAAGACTGGACCAAGATTAGGAGCTGTCTGATCAGGGTCTGGCCAGTTTGCTTTATAATGGAAATATAAAGATCTGGTTCTACAATTTCCATGATTAAAATTCCTTTGTTGATTGGCCATTTGAAAACTTCAGTAAATGAATATTTATGAAGCTATGAATTCTGTTATAATATTCATGAGGTAGAAGGTGAATCCTTTTGTTGATGAATACACATGCAAGACTTTTCATTATGAATATCAATTACAGTAAAACCCCTCTAAATCAGACATTAAATACAGTAAAACCCCTCTAAATCAGACATTAAATACAGTAAAACCCCTCTAAATCAGACATTAAATACAGTAAAACCCCTCTAAATCAGACATTAAATTTAGTATATATTATATTGGTCTTGGAGAAAGATGGCTGCTTAATGCAGTGTGAAAGTCATGCAGAAAGCTCCTCTATGAGCTTTCTGCATGCATTTCATCCTGCATTAAGCATCCATCTGCCTAAACGTATCTAAATTCTTCTCTTCTAAAATTCCAGTGTAATGAGGTCTTACTGTACTTTAATTCTTGTATTATACAGGGTAGTACAAAAATAAGGAAATAATGCCATTCCAGTAGACAATCAGATCTGTCTCATGTAAGCAAACAGAGTAGACCCAGATCAGACAGCTGTTCCAGATCTACTGTATTTCCAAAGATGTAGAAAGGCTGGACTATCAAATAGAGGGTTAAACCACAGAATGATTCTAGAGATCTGTGCTTCAGCAGCAAGCAGTGTAAGTTGTTAGTGAATGGAGTATTATAGTGTTTGTATAATCGGAGTTTTCATTGTCAATTCAAGGTTGTAGGGTATGCTCACATTCCAGAAGTGATTAGGAATATTATATGTATACAATTAGGTATACAGTAAAACCTCTTTAAACTGGTTATTAAATTTAGTAAAAATACCAGTCGTGGAGACAGGTAGCAGCTTAATGCAGGGGGAAAGTCATGCAGAGAGCTTTCTGCATAACTTTCACCCTGCATTAAGCAGCAACCTGCCTAAAAGTGTCGAAATTCTCCTCTACTAGAATTCCAGTTTAGATGGATTTTCCTGTGTTATTGACTTATTACTGATGTAACATTACTGATGTAACATGTTAACGCTTTGTGTTAACCCTTTACCTCATGAATATTTATTTAAGTGTTCATGACTTCATGAATATTGATTAGGACATTTTTTTATTCTGGCATATGAACACACGAATTGCCATGGCAAAAACTGTAGAATCAAATCGATATTATTTCAGAAGCAAACCGAGTAGTCTCTGATCAAACACCTCATACAGGAACCATCTGATCTGGGTCTACTCTGTATGCAAAGGCGTGGAAATGTGTTTATATGAGTTATATTAGTTAAAGTGTCAGATCTCACTAATGGGATATGACTTAACTAGGCTTATCCTTTCGGCCCAACACTGTTTGGCAAAGAGAAATAAAAGAACTTCAGTTGCCAGTTTTGTGATAAAGTTGTGTTACAGTGCTAATATAAGATCTTCCAATATGTCACACATAAAAAGTATTTGCATGGATGTAAATTCATGTAATGTATTTTATTTCTATTTTTTACATTTCCATCTGTTTTTCACGCTTCATTTCTTCTTTGATAAGCAGAGTATACAAGTGATTTTTCATAGTCCGAAATTCAGAATTTAATTTGTTATGTTAGAGCTTACTTTATGTTATGTTATAGCAAAATGGACTTTTTTATTGTTTCATAAATCCAATAATGTTTGTTGTTTTGAAAAACAACATAAACAACTGAGTATAACTTATGTGTGTGTGTCACAGTCTGCAGTACTTAACACATTCCCTCCTGGTGACACATTTTGGCGCCTCTGTAAAAGTCACTTTCTGAAACCATTGTGATAAATAGAGCATTTGCTCCATAGGAGCAAATGCTCTATTTATCACAATGGTTTCAAAACTACACAATTCTAAAATTCTCCTTTTCTGTAGTTAATGCTCCTTTTTCGGTAGATTTATTCAGAGGTTGGGTCTAAAAATAGTCTTGGAGGGAATGAGTTAATCTTTTTATCCAACTATCCATGACCTGACTTACCTTTTCAAACAGACTGGATCCAGATGAGACACTAGATAACTTGGTGTCTGATCAGGATCCAATCTGTTTTATTCTTGGTCAATAGCTTCTCAAACCTTTTAACGAATTGAAGGATGGCAAAAATTGCAACATGTAAAAACATTTACAGCTTATTAACCCTTTCCCAAATATATAAATGCATTTTCATACATTTGCAAACAGTAGATCCTGATCAGTTGGCTCCTATAGGAACCATATGATGAGGATCTTCTCTGTTTGCTTTTGACATTATTTAGTTTTGCCACAGTAAATATTTTCCCCGATAAACAATTCAGCTAATAAATATTCATTATGTCTTACATGGAAGGGTTAAGGCATAATGAAATGTGTCCTTGTGGAATGACTGCTTGTTGGTACCTGTGAAACAAATGTAACCGGGTGTTCTTATAAAGAAACATACCTGCTCAGACCGGGGATCGAACCCGGGCCACCAGGTTCGCAGTCATGCACTCTACCACGTCGCCATAAAAGCGCGCTTGTACAGCAAGGCCGTACAAGTGATGATAAACCTACACACTGTGACTGCGTAGGACTTATCAGAGCAACCTATAAAGGTGTCTCCTCAAATACTAAAGCAACCCATAAAGGTGTCTCCTCAAATACTAAAATCATCATTTCTCCACCAAATCCTATGTTGTGACCACTCTTTAGAATCGTCTCAAAGAGACGATTCTAAAGAGTGGTCACTACATAGGGTTTGGTTGAGAAATAAAGGAAATAGTTTTGATTTTTTTTTTAATTCACGCATCTAATCTGGACCTCTGACTTACTGAACTGTATTTTTGTATTGATTGATACTGTGCCACATGATCATATATCTGTTTGTGGAATTACTAACTTTTAAAAATCATGTTAATATTTATGTAAACTGTTTTCATGCTTGTTCATGACAAGAGACTAATAAAACCTCATCAGGAATGGAAGAGTTATTTTCTCTGTTCTTATTTAACTCCCGTTTGGTAGACCTTGAATCGGAGATCCTACATTTCACGTCTTTGCACAGAGTCAACAAGACAAGCTCTGTTGGAATCTGCTCTGTTTGCTTATACAGTGAAACTTGTCTAAATTGGACGGTCACTTTAGTATAAATATCGGGATACAGGCGGCAGCTTAATGCAGGTTGAAAATGCTCATTTATCTAAATGGTTGGCGGTTTCAAAACTACACAATTCTAAAAAAAAGTTTTCTTTAATAATTGCTCCTTTCGGTTGATTTATTCAAAGAGGTTGGGTCTATAAATAGTCTTGGAGGAAATACTAGTTAGGAATCAGAGGTGTAAAGAGTCGCTAATTTTTCGAGGTTCATGGCATTTTTAGTAGAAATGTTTGAATACCATAATTGTGTTGCCAGATACTCATAAATTTCAATACATTTTTAGCTCACCAGAGCACAAAGTGCTCATGGTGAGCTTTTGTGATCGCCTGGTGTTCGTCGTCCGTCGGCGTGCATCGTCCCGCGTCAACAATTTGAACCTTTAAAAATCTTCTCCTCTGAATCTACAAGGTTCTCAGCTTTCATCTTTGGCACATAGCATCACCTAAAGGTCCTCTACAAAGGTTTGATATATTATGCCCCTGGAGTCAAAATTGGCCCCGCCCCTGGGGTGTGAAGTTTTCAATAGAAACATATAGTGAAAACTTTGAAGATCTCCTTTGAAACTGGAATTTTCTCAGCTTTCATATTTGGCACATAGCTTCAACTTCAGGTCTTCTACAAAGGTTATATAAATTATGCCCCTAGGGTCAAAATTGGTCCCACCCCAGGGATGGCTAGTTTTTTGTAGCTGACTGCTTAAACAGCCCATGGGGTCACTAGTTATGCATAGGAAAAACTTTAAAAATCTTCTTGTCAGAAACTACATGTCTCAGAGCTTAGATATTTGGTGTATAGATTCACTTAGCATACCTTTATGAGTTTTTAAGTATCATAGTTCTGGGGTTAAAATTGGCCATGCCCTGTGTATATAGAATTCTTCGCATCAGAAACTAGTTTAAAGGCTTTCCCTTAATCAGATGAGGCCAGTGTACTGAGACTAAGATAGCTAGCCAATATGAGTGTCATGCAATCACCTCATATGCTCGAGCAGTCTTTTAGTACTGTAATGTTGTCTGCTTCAGAATTGTTGTCTGCTTGTTTAAGTTTGTTCACACTGTTTTAATACATATCAATCTTACAATTAACTCTCTTGTACAAACCACATATGGAGTTACATAGGCATCAGATCAGAATCCAAACTGTGTGCTAATTTCAGTCAAGTCATGCTCAGTAGTGATAGGGTTAACACCGAGTTTCTGTCATCTGTTAGAAATGTGGTCTGCTGAAAAATTAACAGACAATGAATGGCCCTCTAGTCTATAGAAACATATAGTGGAAACTTTGAAAATCTCCTCTGATTGTCTGGTGAGCGATGTCAGGGCCATTCTGGTCCTCTTGTTACATTTAATTGCCCAGCAATGTCCCACAGGAAGCACCCACTCAGCAAAACTGCTAAACCGTCACTTTCGACTTTCGATTTTAAAGAGAAAAGTACTTCACACAGTCTTCAAGTTTTCAACACGTAGTCCCTACCATATTGTCTACCGATTTATACAAATTTATTTGCTGTCTAATGACTAGGGAAGTGAAGCATGAATGCTGACTTTAAACCGGTTTTTTCGGCAAGTGGCTTACGTGCAAATTGTCTGAACAATTGTTGCACTCCTTTACAAAATGATAAAGCACGATGTTACGGTTTAGCAGTCTTGTACAGTGTAGAAGTATTTATGGCACATTTTATGAAGATTCAAGTGGCCTGTGATTTGAGTGGCCAAAATACAGTTTTAAACCCGTCTACGGTACATTATCAATTTATCATACAGTATAATCATATTGTTTATACAAATCTGTACAAGTTATTGTACCTCTTCCTGCAGATGCATCGTTGATACATGATATTAACAGCACCAGAAGATTGGTCTATTGCCATAGTCTCAGTGTCATTTTTGTCCGTCCTGTTTGGTTGCACACTATGTCTAATATTATCTCTCTGTATCATTAGCGATTGAGACACCATAGCTCCTGGTAAGTATGGTATTATGTTTTAGCTCACTAGAGCACAAAGTGCTCAGGGTGTCCTTTTGTGGTCGCCTGATGTCCGTCGTCCGTGGGCGTGCGTCGTGCGTCGTCCCACGTCAACAATTTGAACCTTTAAAAATGTTCTCCTCTGCATCAACAGGGTTCTCAGCTTTCATGTTTGGCACATAGCATTATCTGTAGGTCCTCTACATAAATTATGCCCATGGGGTTTAAATTTGCCTCGCCCCAGGGGTGGCTAATTTTCAATAGAAGCATATATTGAAAATATTCTTCTCTGAAAGTGGAAGGTTCCCAGCTTTCATATTTGGAACATAGCATAATGTTCAGGTCCTTTACAAAGGTTATATAAATTATGCCCCTGGGTCAAAATTGGCCCCGCCCCAGGGATAGCCAGTTTTCAATAGAAACATGTAGTGAAAGCTTTGATTCTTTTCTACTCTGAAACCGGACGGAATGTTCTCAGCTTTCATATTCGGCACATAGCATTATGTTCAGGACGTCTACAAAAGTTATATCAATTATGCCCCTGGGGTCAAAATTGGCCCCGTCCAAGGGGTAACCAGTTTCTATAGAAACATACAGTGGAAACTTGGAAAATCTCGTCTGATTGTCTGGTGAACGATATCAGGCCCATATTGGCCCTCTTGTTTAGTGAACTGAAACATTTTACATCCACCAGTCGCACCCATGAAAACCCCCTTTCTACATTCGCGAGGATATGAATCTCCCGGACATTGATTGGCCATTTGCAACAGTTACTGGCCATAGGTACCCACTCTCACTCAACAATGAACCCATAAACATGTTCAGTGCCGCTTGATATGAGTCACCTTCTTTATCCGTGATGACAATACTCTATATGTCATTGCCACTAACAAACGACCACTAGTTAATAGACGTACCTCAATATTTGGAACAAGTGAATATGTTATTGTACTGACTGACATAAATATTTTTCCTTCACAAAGGAAGCCTACCACACAAGAGGCTAACACATACTCTATGACCATCAAAATGTGCACTGCCGCCATCAAACTCGTGGTTCCTTCTAGGTTGACATCCACTAGGTTCAGCCAGCCATGGTGCAACTCCAACATCCGCCATTTCTCAGGAAAGACGAAATATGCCTAGAAAAAGGTGCAGACGGACTGGTGCATATACAATGAGCTGCAGAAAACCTACAAAGAAGAAGTGCAAGGAAGCTCATGATGGGTATGTGAATGACCTAGTTACAGACACCACATGTAAGAAGTTCTACACTATTTTAGGAGCCAGACATATGGCAGATTGGGAGTAGCCCCACTGAAGCGAGATGCAATTAGCAATATTGATATACAACACAAAGTTACAATACTGAACCACCAGTTCTCCACTGTCCTTACACATGACCTTGGGGAGTATCCTTATTCGGATGTCCTTCCTATTATTGTCACGATCAATGGTGTCTGCAAGCTTCCTCGGGACCTTGATCTTCACAAATCTACCTGTCCAGGCACCATCTTATCAAGGTTCTTGAAAGAGATGGCATGCTCAATGGCTCCTGCTCTTGCTCTGACTTTCCAAGCCTATCGACCAGGATAGAATCCCCTGTGATTGGAATACTGTCACATCAATCCTTTTTACAAGAAAGGGGACCAGAGTAAACCTTTTTTAACTACTGGACTGTGTCCCTTACTTCTATCACCTGTAAGATCCTGGAATAAATCATACACTGTGACCTGGTGAGCTTTTGCGAGTACCGTAACAACATCAGCCCATACCAGCATGGCACCAGGAAGTAGCGCTTCTGTGAGACACAACTGATCAACGTTGTCAATGACCTTGTATCAGGCCTGGACAAGTCCCATCCGATTGATGCAATCTTGCTGGGTGTTTTCAAAATGTTTGACTAAGTGCCTCACAAACACATGCGTCGTAAGCTCCACCAATATTATGTAATGCATGCATGTGTCAAAGTACATGTATGATTCATGCAGGAAACACCACATACAATACATACTACCGCCAAAACAGCGCCACGACGAAAAACCAGAAAATGTACATGTATATAAAAGACACAAAGAGACACACAAAGACATAACAAACAGGCAATAGGAGGGCGATTGAAGTACCGCATTGGAACGGTCAGTGACAAATGTCATCGGGGGGGGGGGGGGGGGGGTCAGCCGGTTTAGGGGCGCGCAACTTCACATTTATTCTATCCCTACCCTAAAAGACAAACAGTGTAAATAAACGAATCCCTTCTCCGACTTATCTAAAACAACCGCGATGGCAAATACAGTGGTACGAAAACATATTTAAGTGAAACAACTGTATCCACCTATCGCTATTGTACTCAATGATTGAGCTGCAAACAGAGTAACTGTAGAAAAGTAATAAAGGATACGAAAAAAAATAATATCCGACGTCCTCCTTCCGTTTCCGGATTTAAGAGGTCGCCTTCATAGAGTACTAAACCTTTCTTGTCGGCGTACATGCAAAGAGGGCATCGTGATTGCCAACTGCAAAAGGGTTGACAACCAGACATGTAGTATGTTGTAGTACCATGTAGGAGTTTCCTCTGAGTCAGCACAGATAACACCCGGTGTTCAAAGAAGGTTAAACACATGTGGACACTACTGTCTCCCAACATGTCTTGGAAAGCCCGTGCCGATATGTTTACACAGAAGGCAAACTGATTCATAGTCTTTCTAAGCATGAATCTTGGATCCTGCCAAAAGTCAACCAAGGAGGCGTGTTACAAACCCCTGATCAGTCTGCAGGTTGAGAACCCAAACATCAAGGCCATGACAAAGCATGTGGAGATGGTCCATCGTAGAGCTACCAGATTTGTAATTTTGGATTATTGCAGAAGCAGTGTTAGTGCCATGCTCAAAACGCTTTGGGCAAAGAGAAAACCCAGATTAGATGACCCCTGTAGGAATCATTAAATCCAGGTCTGCTGTTTGGTTATTAGTCTGTATAGATCTGATTCTAGAGTTTATGCCAAGACAAAAAGTTATTGTGTACACATGTCGTACAATACAATATCAGCTTACATGAATATTCATGAGGTACAGGGTTCCTATCTTCATAGGGCGGAAATGGGTTTTAGTTTAATTTAACCCTGACGTTTTTTCACGTCTCTGCAAACAGAAAAGACCCAGATCAGAGTGATCGAAATCTGCTCTGTTTGCGTATGACATTTTAATAAATCTGGTTCAGCAGATTCTACCAATTCCAAAATCAATCAGGTGATGAATATTTATGATGTTATTATTTCTTACACGCATATTCATCAGGGAAATTGCTAACTACAGTAGAACCCCTCTAATGCGACCACTTAATGAATAAACATGGGTGGCGTCATAAGCAGGTGGTTGCTTAATGCAGTACAAAAGTAATGCAGAAAGCTCCTCTAGGAGCTTTCTGCATTACTTTTGCCCTGCATTAAGCTACCACCTGCCTCTACCATCCATAATTATATCTCTTTTAGGTGGTCGCATTAACGGGTTTTTACTGTATTCCATTTTAAGCACCCCTGCTATAACTGTCAAAGGGAAAGGAAATTATTCTATGGATTTCACAATGCATTCTCTTATCCCTCAAGCCGCCGTCAAAACTGACAAATAATCAAACATGAAAGGAAACTGAAAACGTTTATATCCAATATTTATGGCAAATAAATATGCAAATACATGTACAAGACTTCAAAGCTCACGTAACAACGGTGAGATCCCTAGGGATACACCATCTGCTTAACATTTAACAACTCTTCGTGTAAACGCCACCTGATTATATTATAAGAAATGCATTGGATTCATAACGACAAGTAATAAATGGACGCCACATTAGGATCAAAACTGTTGAGGTTTGAATACGCCGGAAAAGAGTAAAACTCGGGGCATAAAACCTCTGAGTCTGAATCTGAAATCATTCTCAAGTATCTGATTGGTCAGATTTTGAGCAAGCTCAAAATCTGACCAATCAGATACTTAAGAATGATCTCAGATTTAATAACCCTGGGAACAGTTTAGATTTTAACCCGTCTCCTCATATGAATGTCTCGTCACGCCTTTTTGCGATTTTCACTCCTTTTCACACGCCTTTTTACGCCTTTACAAACACTGTAGACCTCATGAAATTATAACAGATATGACTCTATGTACCGTTTCTACCAATACCAAACACGCGTTACAAACTGGCACAAAATAGGGCCGTTTGTCACTTGACTAGTTAGCCGAGATACATGGCCACACACCATTTCATGAGTTGTTTGTTTGTGTTGATTAACGACCGTTTCTGCTCTCTATGGGCTAACTGGACACCCCAGAGACATATAAGAGAGAGAGAGAGCGAGAGAGAGAGAGAGAGAGAGAGAGAGAGAGAGAGAGAGAGAGAGACATACGAAGACAGAGACAGACAGTGACAGAGACAGAGAAAGACACAGAGAGAGAGAGAGGGAGAGATAGACAGACAGACAGACAGACAGATACAGACAGAGAGAGACAGAGACACACAGAGAGATACAGACAGACAGACATACCAGGCAGACAGGCAGAGTTGATCTGTATCCATGCTTATAAAACTTTTTAGATGAGTCTGAGTTCGGTCTCAAGTTGGCTCAAATCTGACCAATCTAAAACTTGAGAACAAACTCAGACTCAACTTAAAAGCTTTATAAGCATGGACCCGGTTCTTTTAAACTCTTGTTTACTCTTACAGTGCGGTATACGAGTCGCTTATCCTTTGTTAACAGTGCAGACCAATATGAGAGGGCTCCTAGAGGAGCCCTGTCATCAGGGTCTGCACTGTTTTTCATGTTACAGTTTCTTCAGAAAAATCCCTAAATATTCACGATAAGCTTGACTTATTTGGATTTTGGAATAGTCCATTTGAAAATTCAGCGTTGTAAGGGTTAAATATAGAATCCACGCTACGGTATGCCTTAACCATTTATTCCATGAATATTCATGTAAGAAATAATGACGTCATGAACATTCATGACATGACTACAGGAATGTTTGACCAAGACAGAAAGTGTAGAATCATATCTGATATATTATGACACAAGCAAACAGAACAGACCCTGATCAGACGGCTCATACAGGAGCCGTCTGATCCGGGTCTACTATGTTTGAAAAGGCATAGAAAGGCATATGTATGGAGCAAATGCTCAATTTATCACAATTGTTTAAAAACTACACAAATCTAAAATATCCCCTTTTCTAGGAAATACTAATTTTTACTCAAAGAGATTGGTTCCCTGTGAGGGGATTGGTTCCTAAGTTTTTCAGAGTGAAATAGCATATCAAAGTCCAACCATAGAGTCCACCCCGTATCAGGATTGACCAACAGTGCATATCTGATTAGAGGACCCCTCTTTGGATCCTGTGATCTGGGTCTACACTGTTTGCAAATACCAGTACATGCGTATCGGCAATTCAAATGGGTACAGTCAGAAACATGTTAGTTCAGAGCCCCATATGAATAGAATCAAGCATGGGTTTTGTTAAAGACGGGGGGTTCTATACCCGAGGTTGGTCTGTTCCAGTCGGAAACGAGCTTTAGCGAGTTCCCGATAGGAACAGACCAACCTCGGGTATAGAACCCCCCGGCTTTAACAAAACCCATGCTTGATTATTTTTCTCGCTGAAATACGCCCTAAAACCAAGTAAATTAACGAATTTTGTGAAGTACTACTTTACATTGCGTAATACGACTTCCATATCTAATTATTTCTCCACCAAACCCTATGTTGCGACCACTCTTTAGAATCGCTTCGACGAGACGATTCTAAAGAGTGGTCAAAACGTACGTTTAGTATTTGGGTACGCAGCTTTATTTGTGAATAGCTCTGCGTGCAGTAATGATGTTGTACCAAACAACCGAATTGCTAACAATGACTCTAGGGCACGAATAAAGAATCTTTATCCACTTAAGTGTTAGTAGTTTACTATAACTAAATAATCAGCGCTTCTAATTGGTCATTATTTCGTAGCCACGACTTATTAAATCGTATCAACGAGGTATTAAGTCGTGTCTATCTCGTAACAAGTCGCTGCCACGAGATAGTGCTTAAGGTGTCGTGACTACGATGTTATATGTATATTTCATGATATCGTACTTGTGGGGTTCCTTTATGTTCCTTTGGCGCTATGTAACTTTTTCAACGTTCGATCTATCCACTTTAGTGTCACATTGCCCCTGACCCAACCCTGCCGATCAATACTCTTCAGTAAGATGCCATCGTAAAAAAAGGATTTCACGCATTTGCAAACAGAGTAGACCAAGATCAGACCAGGGTCTTCTCTGTTAGCTAATAAAATTTGAAATATCTATTTCTTTACTTTCTATAATGGCTAAAATGCCCCACCTTCCATATTTTATTATAGCTAGTCTGTCCATGAATATTCAGTAGGTATTGAAATTTGGAATAAAAATTTAATAGGGAAAGGATTGAGTATCTTGTGTAATTTATAGCGTCACATATTGTTTTTTAATTTTGACGATTTTGACTGAGGTTTGGTTTACGGCACTAAATGATGTTTGGTTTACGGCGTTGCTAATATGCTTTTGGTGTAGAGCAAATAACTAAGGAACTGTTCTGTGCAGAGCATACATGTATACATGTATAATATATGAGTGCACACTTTACTTGTCCTTCAGGCGTTGCTGCTGACATTCGTGTGTCATGTTCTTTTTGCCCTGCCTAACATCTGGTTTATTTAATTCATGTGGCCATTAGCACTCATTCTACATGTTACTTTTTGTCAGGTTAGACAAGAAATATTCATTTACATAATCTGTTGCAATCGTATTATATTGCCCTCAAACGGGCAATGTTCAGCGGGCCGCAAACACAGTTTTCACCAGACAACAGTGTTATAAACACACATTCACACACCACGATGTTGTCTCCAGTCAAGTTTGTTTTTGTAAGAATGCTGTGTATTACATCAATCCTAGTGATGTTTGCACTCTACTTTCCAGTTGTTGATATGGAAATAACTTTTGCTAAATATCAAAAGTCGGAACTGAACAATTCAAAAGTTGGCCCTCATATGTCCAGATATAAGACATTTTACATAGCGACGTGTGCAGCAATGTGCGAACGGACGGACACATGTTCGGCCTTTAACTACAACGTGAATGGTGATTGTGAAACGAGCCAGTACACACCATATGACCGGAATGGAAGTCTGGCGGTTGCACATGGTTGGAACATTTACATAAAACCTGGTATGTTAAATATGCAATATATCATAACGATATACAACAGTATTGACTATGATATATATCATAATGGTATACAACAGTAGTGACTATGATATATATCATAATGATATACAACAGTAGTGACTATGATATATATCATAATGATATACAACAGTAGTGACTATGATATATATCATAATGATATACAACAGTATTGACTATGATATATATCATAATGATATACAACAGTAGTGACTATGATATATATCATAATGATATACAACAGTATTGACTATGATATATATCATAATGATATACAACAGTAGTGACTATGATATATAACATAATGATATAAAATAGTTGTGACTGCTGTAATGTCTCTCATAACGATTATATAGTGACTGCTGCGATATCTATCATAACGATATAAAACAGTAGTGACTGCTGCGATATCTATTATAACGATATAAAACAATACTAGTGACTGTTGCAATATCTAGCATAACGATATACAACAGTAGTGACTGTTGCAATGTATATCATAACGTTATACAACAGTAGTGACTGCTGCGATATCTAGCATAACGATATAAAACAGTAGTGACTGCTGCGATATATATCATAACGATATAAAACAGTAGTGACTGCTGCGATATCTATCATTACGATATAAAATAGTAGTGACTGTTGCAATATATATAAAAACGATACAAAACAGTAGTGACTGCTGCGATATCTATCAATAACGATATAAAGTAGTAGTGACTGTTGCAATGTATATCAAAACGATACAAAACAGTAGTGACTGCTGCGATATCTAGCATAACGATATAAAACAAGTGACTGCTGCGATATCTATCATTACGATATACAACAGTAGTGACTGTTGCAATATATATCATAACGTTATACAACAGTAGTGACTGCTGCGATATCTATCATAACGATACACAACAATAGTGATTGTTGCAATATATATCATACCGATATAAAACAGTAGTGACTGCTGCGATATCTATCATAATGATGTAATACAATAGTGACTGCTGCGATATCTATCATTACGATATAGAATAGTAGTGACTGTTGCAGTATCTAGCATAACGATATAAAACAGTAGTGACTGTTGCAATGTATATCAAAACGATATAAAATATTAGTGGCTGTTGCAATATCCAGCATAACGATATACAACATTAGTGACTGTTGCAATATCTATCATAACGATATAAAACAGTAGTGACTGCAGCGATATCTATCATAACGATATAAAACAGTAGTGACTGCTGCAATGTATATCAAAACGATATAAAACAGTAGTGACTGCTGCAATGTATATCAAAACGATATAAAACAGTAGTGACTGCTGCGATATCTATCATAACGATATAAAACAGTAGTGACTGCTGCGATATATATCATAACGATATAAAATAGTAGTGACTGCTGCGATATCTATCATAACGATATAAAACAGTAGTGACTGCTGCAATGTATATCAAAACGATATAAAACAGTAGTGACTGCTGCGATATCTATTATAACGATATACAACAATAGTGACTTCCTCGATATCTACCATAATAATAAACAGTAATAGTGCCTGTTGCAATATAAATCATAACGGAAAAAAACACAACAGTAGTGACTCTTGCAATGTATATCATAACGATATACAACAGTAGTGACTGCTGCGATATCTATCATAACGATATAAAACAGTAGTGACTGCTGCGATATCTATCATAACGTTATACAACAGTAGTGACTGCTGCGATATCTATCATAACGATATAAAACAGTAGTGACTGCTGCGATATCTATCATAACGTTATACAACAGTAGTGACTGCTGCGATATATATATCATAACGATATAAAACAGTAGTGACTGCTGCGATATCTATCATAACGTTATACAACAGTAGTGACTGCTGCAATATCTATTATAACGTTATACAACAGTAGTGACTTCCTCGATATCTAGCATAACGATATACAACAGTAGTGACTGCTGCAATATCTATTATAACGATAAACAACAATAGTGACTTCCTCGATATCTACCATAATAATAAACAGTAATAGTGCCTGTTGCAATATAAATCATAACGGAAAAAAACACAACAGTAGTGACTGTTGCAATATATATCATAACGATATACAACAGTAGTGACTTCCTCGATATCTATCATAATGATATAAAACAGTATTGACTGCTGCGATATATATCATGATATACAGTAATAGTGACTACTGCAATATATTTCATAGCTATATTAAATAGTAGAGACTGACGTGGTACCTATCATAACGATACAAAACGGTAGTGACAGTAGACAGACTGCTGCGATATCTACAATCAGAGGTTTAAAGCAAAACATTTTTCTAAAGGGAAGGCTTATTTCGCTAATATGTACGATTGGCCATTCGTTGCACGTTTTATGGGATAATTAAAAGGCTTTCATGAACAAACTGTGTAGTCATTTACAGTTAATTTAAAATAATTATACATTATTATATATAAACTTTAATGACATTAAATATATACCTAACTAATGTAGCGAGTTTAAATGCATACAGTAGAACCTATCTTAAGCGGTCATCAAGTGTGAAGTCTAATTATGGGCCTGTAAGGACATAAGTAATGCAAAATCCTCCTATAGGAGCTTTCTGTATTACGTTTGCCCTGCTTATGCAACCGCATGCTTTTTAAGTGCCCTATGTTTACTAATTCTTAAGGCTTAATTTTGACCTTTCGAATGACAATGTGTTACCAAATATTTGAGCTGTATCACGAAAACCACGATAATCAAAAAGATTAAAACATTCCGTAGTATCTTTTAAGAAAATGATAGATTTATCATATTCTTTAGTCACTGTAACCATTGCAAAAAAACAAAACAAATCAAACACTATGGTCCCTAATCACTTGATATAAATTATACAGTATAAACCCGATATTTCGAAATTTTAGTAATGAAGAATTAATGCCCTTTTATACATGTGGCTGCTTAATGCAGGTTGAAAGTCATGTAGAAAGCTTCTAGAGGAGCTTTCTACATGACGTTCACCCTGCATTAAGCTGTCACTCGTGTCAAAGATCAATAATGGTACGTATTTTACAATCGATTTTCCTGTAGTCCAGTTATTCGGGTTTTCAACAGAGTGCAGCGCCATTAGTCTTGTCCTACACTCTCATTATGTATATGGACCACTCATCTGAACTATTACCCTCCTACAGAGTGCAGCGCCATTAGTCTTGTCCTACACTCTCATTATGTATATGGACCACTCATCTAAACTATTACCCTCCTACAGAGTGCAGCGCCATTAGTCTTGTCCTACACTCTCATTATGTATATGGACCACTCATCTGAACTATTACCCTCCTACAGAGTGCAGCGCCATTAGTCTTGTCCTACACTCTCATTATGTATATGGACCACTCATCTGAACTATTACCCTCCTACAGAGTGCAGCGCCATTAGTCTTGTCCTACACTCTCATTATGTATATGGACCACTCATCTAAACTATTACCCTCCTACAGAGTGCAGCGCCATTAGTCTTGTCCTACACTCTCATTATGTATATGGACCACTCATCTAAACTATTACCCTCCTACAGAGTGCAGCGCCATTAGTCTTGTCCTACACTCTCATTATGTATATGGACCACTCATCTAAACTATTACCCTCCTACAGAGTGCAGCGCCATTAGTCTTGTCCTACACTCTCATTATGTATATGGACCACTCATCTGAACTATTACCCTCCTACAGAGTGCAGCGCCATTAATCTTGTCCTACACTCTCATTATGTATATGGACCACTCATCTAAACTATTACCCTCCTACAGAGTGCAGCGCCATTAGTCTTGTCCTACACTCTCATTATGTATATGGACCACTCATCTAAACTATTACCCTCCTACAGAGTGCAGCGCCATTAGTCTTGTCCTACACTCTCATTATGTATATGGACCACTCATCTGAACTATTACCCTCCTACAGAGTGCAGCGCCATTAGTCTTGTCCTACACTCTCATTATGTATATGGACCACTCATCTAAACTATTACCCTCCTACAGAGTGCAGCGCCATTAGTCTTGTCCTACACTCTCATTATGTATATGGACCACTCATCTGAACTATTACCCTCCTACAGAGTGCAGCGCCATTAGTCTTGTCCTACACTCTCATTATGTATATGGACCACTCATCTAAACTATTACCCTCCTACAAAGTGCAGCGCCATTAGTCTTGTCCTACACTCTCATTATGTATATGGACCACTCATCTAAACTATTACCCTCCTACAGAGTGCAGCGGCATTAGTCTTGTCCTACACTCTCATTATGTATATGGACCACTCATCTAAACTATTACCCTCCTACAGAGTGCAGCGCCATTAGTCTTGTCCTACACTCTCATTATGTATATGGACCACTCATCTAAACTATTACCCTCCTACAGAGTGCAGCGCCATTAGTCTTGTCCTACACTCTCATTATGTATATGGACCACTCATCTGAACTATTACCCTCCTACAGAGTGCAGCGCCATTAGTCTTGTCCTACACTCTCATTATGTATATGGACCACTCATCTGAACTATTACCCTCCTACAGAGTGCAGCGCCATTAGTCTTGTCCTACACTCTCATTATGTATATGGACCACTCATCTGAACTATTACCCTCCTACAGAGTGCAGCGCCATTAGTCTTGTCCTACACTCTCATTATGTATATGGACCACTCATCTGAACTATTACCCTCCTACAGAGTGCAGCGCCATTAGTCTTGTCCTACACTCTCATTATGTATATGGACCACTCATCTAAACTATTACCCTCCTACAGAGTGCAGCGCCATTAGTCTTGTCATACACTCTCATTATGTATATGGACCACTCATCTGAACTATTACCCTCCTACAGAGTGCAGCGCCATTAGTCTTGTCCTACACTCTCATTATGTATATGGACCACTCATCTGAACTATTACCCTCCTACAGAGTGCAGCGCCATTAGTCTTGTCCTACACTCTCATTATGTATATGGACCACTCATCTGAACTATTACCCTCCTACAGAGTGCAGCGCCATTAGTCTTGTCCTACACTCTCATTATGTATATGGACCACTCATCTGAACTATTACCCTCCTACAGAGTGCAGCGCCATTAGTCTTGTCCTACACTCTCATTATGTATATGGACCACTCATCTAAACTATTACCCTCCTACAGAGTGCAGCGCCATTAGTCTTGTCCTACACTCTCATTATGTATATGGACCACTCATCTAAACTATTACCCTCCTACAGAGTGCAGCGCCATTAGTCTTGTCCTACACTCTCATTATGTATATGGACCACTCATCTAAACTATTACCCTCCTACAGAGTGCAGCGCCATTAGTCTTGTCCTACACTCTCATTATGTATATGGACCACTCATCTAAACTATTACCCTCCTACAGAGTGCAGCGCCATTAGTCTTGTCCTACACTCTCATTATGTATATGGACCACTCATCTAAACTATTACCCTCCTACAGAGTGCAGCGCCATTAGTCTTGTCCTACACTCTCATTATGTATATGGACCACTCATCTAAACTATTACCCTCCTACAGAGTACAGCGCCATTAGTCTTGTCCTACACTCTCATTATGTATATGGACCACTCATCTAAACTATTACCCTCCTACAGAGTGCAGCGCCATTAGTCTTGTCCTACACTCTCATTATGTATATGGACCACTCATCTAAACTATTACCCTCCTACAGAGTGCAGCGCCATTAGTCTTGTCCTACACTCTCATTATGTATATTGACCACTCATCTAAACTATTACCCTCCTACAGAGTGCAGCGCCATTAGTCTTGTCCTACACTCTCATTATGTATATGGACCACTCATCTAAACTATTACCCTCCTACAGAGTGCAGCGCCATTAGTCTTGTCCTAGACTCTCATTATGTATATGGACCACTCATCTGAACTATTATCCTCCTACTAAACAGACCGTCTATTTCATTTAAATCCATTCCGTGCAGGAATCGAGTCATTAATGTCCTTTGCAAATAGTGTAGATCCAGATGAAAGGGACCGTTTCATTGGGATTTGCACTGTTTGTCATATTACATTTTGCTTTGAAAAGGTTGGGTATTCACGGTAAATTTGACCTCTTTGAATGTTGTCTAATCCATTTAAATTTCAGTGTATAACGAGTTAAATAATATCAGATTGGTTAATTAGATTAGTTTAAAACTTATCCGATTAATCGTGATCTGGCTCACATTTGTAAAACAGGCAGGACCTAGATTGGACCTAGATTGGCGACTATCAAGATCCAAGCTGTTTTCAAATGCAGCCCAGGTGGCGTTTACGAGGATACGTGTGAGTTTTCTCAGACTTGTAATTGTTACAATTAGAATATTCACCATACACACTGCAGTTATGTAATGCAAACCACTCTAAACCGGAATTCTAGAAAAATACTTTTTTGGCAGGTGGCTGCTTAATGCAGGATGATAGTCACTACAGAAGATTTCTGCATGACTTTCATCTTGCATTAAGCTGCCACCTGTCTCCAAGACCGATATTTATACTAAAATTAACGTCCGGTTTAGAGGGATTTTACTTAAGAGGATAATTTGTCACAGACTTGTAATTTTACAATTAGAATACTCCCCATTACACACTACAATTACATGTATGTATTTGAAATTGAATACATTCTTCTTAAGTAATATGAGCTAAAGGAGAAGCCCTTGAATAGTCGCCACTTTTCATTTAGTATTGAGATAGGCTCGTCTTTGTCTACGAACCATGCGAATTAGGATTAAAGTTTATAATAACTATATAGTAAAACTCATCTAAATCAGGGTCCATACTTATAAAGCTTTTTAGTTGAGTCTGAGTTCGTTCTCAAGCTTTTGATTGGTCAGATTTGAGTTCTCAAGTTTTTGATTGGTCAGATTTGAGTCAAAGGCTCAAATCTGACCAATCAAAAACTTGAGAACGAACTCAGACTCAACTAAAAGTTTTATAAGCATGGACCCAGAATCCTAGTTGAGAAGAAGTTAGATACCTTTAGGAAGGTGGCTGCAAAATGTTGGATGCAAGTCATGCAGAAAACTCCTAGAGTAAACCCCTCTAAATCGACTTCTAGTACAGACGAATTTAGTAACCATTTTCATAGGTGGCTACTTAATGCATGGCAAGATTCACTAAAGGAGCTTTCTGCATGACTTTCACCCTGCATTAAGCTGCAATCTGTCTTCAAGACCGATATCTATACTAAAATTAACGTCAGGTTTATAGAGGTTTTACTGTACAGCATGTAAACTGCAGCCTTCAGGTAATTCAGGCAAATATGTAGGTATGTTACTTTGGGTTGGGGATGTTTTATTTATAAAAGGATTAAGACATTAAAATGGTTGCGTTTACAGGTGAAATAATGCAAATAGTGGCATTGAACTATACTACATGTATTACAATAAAACCTATGGGTTATGAGGCGAGTTGTGATTTAATAACTTCAACACAGAAATTCCAAATAGATGTTTCCAAACTTTTAACAGGTCAGGCTTACCAATAATATTCAGGAATTGTTTATCAGAGGCCCAGATAAGATGCGTAAGTTGAACCAATTTTAAAAATAACGTCTTTATTTCCCAACCAAACCCTATGTTATGACCAGTTTCCCTATTTCTCCACCAAACTCAATGTTATGTCCCGTTTCCCTATTTCTCCATCGAACCCTATTTTATGTCCCGTTTCCCTATTTCGCCATCAAACCATATGTTATGTCCCTTTTCCATGTTTCTCCATCATCATTCCTATGTTGTGACCCATTTCCCTGTTTCTCCATCAAACCCTTTGTTGTGACCCATTTCCCTGTTTCTCCACCAAACCCTTTGTTGTGACCCGTTTCCCTGTTTCTCCATCAAACCCTTTGTTGGGACACGTTTCCCTGTTTCTCCATGAAGCCCTTTGTTGTGACCCGGTTCCCTGTTTCTCAACCAATCCCTTTGTTGTGATCCGTTTCCCTGTTTCTCCATCAAGCCCATTGTTGTGACCCGTTTCCCTGTTTCTCCACCAAGCCCTTTGCTGTGACCCGCGTCCCTGTTTCTCCACCAAGCACTTTGTTGTGACCCGTTTTCCTGTTCTCCACCAAACCCTTTGTTGTGACCCGTTTCCCTGTTTCTCCTTCAAGCCCTTTGTTGTGACCCGTTTCCCTGTTTCTCCACCAAACCCTTTGTTGTGACCCGTTTCCCTGTTCGCCCCAAACCCTTTGTTGTGACCCGTTTCCCTGTTTCTCCATCAAACCCTTTGTTGTGACCCGTTTCCCTGTTTCTCAACCAAGCCCTTTTGTTGTGACCCGTTTCCCTGTTTCTCCATCAAGCCCTTTGTTTTGACCCGAAAGGGTTCGTGCATGAAGAAGGTTGTGTAAAATCACGAGGGTATTCATATAAGTCATGGAATTTACACTGGGGGCTTTATTTGATAAATATTTACACCATTCTTTTTCAATATATGTTTGTATATATATTTACACCATTCTATTTCAATGTATGTATTGATAAATATTTACTTTAATATATCTTTGTATTAACCCTTCGCTTGCTATTCACGTCAATATACCTACCTGTAAATAGTGAAGACCCAGATGAGACAGCTCCTTTAGGAACTGTCTTATCAGGGTCTGCACTATTCACAAGTTGATTGTGCAACCAGTGTACTCCACAGAAGTGATTGCACATCGAAATACTTGTACACACTGAAGATATATGTAATTATACAACAGGGCATGGGTAAAGAAGGAGAAGTGTATTTTAAAATTCAGCAAGAGAAGGATTAATATTTATTCTTTTCTATAATTCAATGTTTTGTTCCTTACATTCATTCTCATTTTTTACTGTTTTAAGAGTGCTTTCCAAACAACTATCGCGTTGCTGTGCATTGGGGAATATGTATTATAGCTCCGAAGCATTATAAAGATCAGAATTGGACCAGTTGTCGGGATGACTGTAGGACACATGGTGCGGATATTGCCTGTAACTACACAGCGAAAGAAACGCAGGTTGCGTTAATGCGGAGCATTCCACACTACGCTTACGTAAGGGACACATACGAATGTATCCGTTTAATCAAAGGCCAGGTGCCCTTCCAATTCACGTGTACCCATGAACTTCAAACACGGAACGCAAGTCTCACCTTTCCTTGCAATAAAAATTTCAACTGTGTTTGCACAAACTAAATATAACTGAATGTGGGTCCACGAGAGTTGGCGCTCCTACTGACCAATGCACGACAATACAATACAATACAATGCAATACAATACAATACAATGCAATACACTACAATACAATACAATACAATATCATACAATGCGATGCAACTATTAATTTGCAAAATAATAGAATTGAATGGATTTTATCCAGTCACCAGGCGTCTCTAGTGACATAATAAAAGGGGTGCAGATAAACTTAGGTTTATTCGGTTACTTCCGGTAGTAGAAGGTTTATTAGGTTAGTAGATAGGCGTAATGATTCTATAATTATGGAACTATTTTAATATTCTGTAATATGCATAAAAATTATGCTGACGAAATCTTACAAAACTAATTCTAATCACTCTATCACTCTAGAGACGCTGTGCTTACTGATTACGCCACTGAGGTCACATACAAAGTGACATTGATTTATTAGTTTATTAATTTAATCCACCGCTTTCGTTTCGCGTTTTTGATAAAATCAAGCCAGGAAGCAAAGATTGGCAGATAAATAGCAAATATTTTCTTTTCACTCCTATGATAATTTGATTGATAAACTCTTACAGGGGCGGTGATTGTTATGGAGGACGATCAACGCCAAAAATGCATCACGCTTTGTGGCATTTCAACTTGTTTCATGGTAAATGCATTATGCTAAATGATTATTGCATGTCACGATGTGCTTTCTTCCTTTTTTGAAGTTTCTTCCTCGATCCGACATTCAACATTCTTTAAACTTATTTATTGATTATTATAAACGTCAAATGCTGTTATCATTGTTTAAACTTCTTTGAAGCATATGCTTAGTGCTTGGTGCTTGATGCTTGATGCTTGATGCGTGGTGCGTTGTTCCAACTTCGTTACGTCCGACCCCGGCCTTTGTCGTACTCTAGCAGCCTATTAAGCGGCACGGACTAAAACGCTGTGAAGTGATTTGCCGAATACATAGATAAAGAATGAATAGAAGGATTTCGACAAACGCTGTTCAAAGACAAAGAAATAGAACGGTTTCTGATCCATTACATTAGTGTGTGTGTGTGTGGGGGGGGGGGGGGGCTGTTTGCTAATGATCTGTCATTATAGATATTCTACAAAGTCCGCCATGATAACAAATTCCTGTGTCAATGTGTTATTTTAACAATATAATTAATATCCACGATGTCATTATTTTTCACATGAATATTCAATGAGTAATGTGTCAACTGTGCAGTACCATGATCGCCGATGTGTGATAGGCCACGAGTATCTGTGTTAAATTAATTATAAATAGAACTTTAAACTGATTACATCATATTTAATTAAAAACAGAATTATGGGAAAAGGGTGATGTTGTTGTTGTTTAAAAAAATAATCGAATTTTAAGTTGATGACATCACATTTAATTTAAAAAGAAGATTATGGGGAAAGGGTGTGTGTTTTTTTTTTTTTAACCCTTTCGCTGCCAAGCTCTGTCGTCTGCTAACTTTGTCGTCTGCTACAACTTTTCATTTTTTTTATTTTCTTTATTTTTGTTTCAAAAACATAGTAACAATAACAAACAGTTTGGATCCAGATGAGTTACTCGGCGTCTCATCTGGATCCTGTTTGCATAGGTAATCACAGATCCGGCATTGGCAGCGAAATGGTTAAAGGATGTTACTTTTGGTGCAATTTTATTTCGTTGACTTTTCAAGTCCAACTAATCAAGGCCTGTTCTGATTGCTTATGAACTTAGAATAAATACCTGGTTTCTATCATTGCCAAACACAATAGTGTCCAAAGGAACACACGTGCCACCTGCTGGGAGAAGTGTGACGGACAGACAGACAGACGGACGGTCATACAGACGACGGAAAAGTGACCCCTGTCTGACACACTGTCTCTCTGCAGGTGACACGAAAAACCGGTATACTAACGCCATTATACATTATAAACAAGAGTGTTCAAAGGAACACATGGGTCACCTGCTGGGAGAAGTATAATAATAACAAGAATGTCTGAAAGGCTCTGACATCGCTCACCAGACAATCAGAGGAGAAGATTTTCAAAGTTTTCACTATGTTTTTCTATAGAAAACTAGCCGGCCCAGGGGTGAACCAATTTTGACACAAGTGGCATAATTTATGTAGAGAACCTCAAGTGAATAAAATTTAAGAAAATGTAAATGGAAACATATAACGATGTAAATCTAAATAAGGGCATGCACAAAAGTATGGATACCCTCTCCCTGGGCAAATTGGTTGAATTTCAGAAAGAATATATTAATCTATATCGTTAATAACTCAAAGTCTCATCAGGTTCAATTAGTTTACACTCTAACTGCATTTTTCAAAATTTGAAGCAGATGTCATTTTAGTTTAGCTAGTATTGAGCAAAAATATTTTCTCGTATTTATAATAATGACAGCGTGGGTAAATGACGTCACAAATATGTGATTTTAGTAGCGCGTGCATTAATCCACCTGAATCAGGGTCAGATGTCATTTATAATGCATTTCGTTTTTATGTGCAATATTTTTATATTATATCTATAGCTTTATATTAACTATTTGGATGCTAGTGGCAAATCAAATCTATGATAACAGGTTGGATCTAGATTGGACGCCATGTTACTCGGAGTTTTATCAGGATCCAAATGCGTGTCCATAAAGAATAAATCTACAAATTGAAGAAGACAACATTTATTAATTATCCAGACGCAACATTACTGAATATCTGAACATTGATTTATTGTGTATATAGATCTGTGTTTAAATACTGTTTTGTATTTTGTATGAAATGCCTGTTTTGAGGGCCTCAAGGTAGATTAGTCATTAAGGCTAAATGAGCTACCCTCGTCTTTCAATGTTAAAATTTCAGATATTTTCATTACACCTTCATGAGTTATTATTATTCATATCTTAATTTATTATCAACCATTCCCCTGTTCCATGTTTATTCAAAATTTAAATACCTACTGAATATTCATGGACAAAATAGTTATAATGAAATATGGAATGTAGGACAGTGTAGCCATTTTAGAAAGTAAAGAAACATCTTTCAAATTCTATTGACAAACAGAGCGGACCCTGATCAGACAGCTGCTATAGGAGCCATCTGATCTGCGTCTGAAGTGTTTGCAAATGTGTGAAAAGATGTTAACATGAGAGAAAGGGTTAGTAAACACATTATAAGTATATTGTAGGCCTACACACAATGAAAATAACATAATGTATATTTATCATCTTAGCCCTTTCCCTGTTCTATATTTAGTCCCGATTCCAATACCTATACAGAAGATTTATGGACAAAATAATTATAATGAAATTATGGAAGGTGGAACATTGAAGTCATTTCAGACATTCTAAATAAACAGATGAATGAAATTCCATTAGCAATCAGAGCAGATCCTGATCAGACGGTCCGTAAATAAGCCACGCGTGGTCTATCACACATCGACGATCAGGGTACTACACATACTTCCCCCGCCTTCACATACACCCATCCATCCCCACCCCCTCTCCAGACAAATTGAAAAATATGTTGTATTCTGGGCATTCTGAGGCGCTTTATTTAGTAAGGAAATTCTACAATTAAGCCAATCACTCGACATATTTTATTTCTTAAGGAAGGCTAAAATGTCAAAGAAATACGAGTCCCGTTTTCAAACAAAGGTCTTTTTCAGTTCTTTTTCCATGTATGAGGACATTTGCAATGTCCATATACATGTATGTGACATAAACAATTGCTAGTCTAAACTGACGTTTACTGGACATAGTAGATCTTCACCCTTCTCATGATACTGAACTGCCTCTCAGCTGACGCTGTTGAGACGAGCATAGTGATAAGCACCAGACATATAAAAATATCTGCCCAGAGTTTTGTTCGTGTATTTCTAAGCCATATTTGTGTCAGAATGTTTTATTTCTTTCGAATACCACCTTACTCTCCAGCGGGCAACTTCACGTTTGAAGCTTTCACAATCTCCAATGAAGTCGTCACAAAAGGCATCAAAATTGGCATCTTTCGGAGCAGGTGTCAGTTCATGGACAGTACTTGGTATCAGATATAATGTACTTTGCTTTGAATATGTCTTTGGAGATTACAATTTGGTCTTCCATTCTACAATCAGAAGGTCAAAGAACGGATATTATATTGCCCTTTTCCAGTATTCAGATACGGAATATGTGGGACCTTTGCCACAGTAGCGTTGGTGGCAAGCTAATCTTGACTTTGAAGGCTCTACTTCCTGCGTTTCGGCCATGGACACTGTTTTGCAGTCAAGCTCATCACACATAGCGTCGTCTGCTCACTCGGCACAAATGTTGCTTTAAGAACTTGGCCCTCCCTGACAGCCTCAAATAAGTTGATGTTTTATACATTTAAGCACGAACTCAACAACTACCAGAGAGACGATATTTAAAGTTGAACCCAAATCCATAGCTGCGCTTATTGGCGTCTCCTCGCTCTAGCACCTTGATAACATTAACTACAGTGGTGTAGTCGGTTTTAAACTAGTAGATGGAGTTCGCATGACTGACCGGAGACTAGCTAGAAACTCTTAAAGCGGATTCAATTGCTCCGTTCTTCTCTAGCAACAGTGTCGTTTGCCAGCTCTTTTCGAAATGCAAGTAGAAGTTTTGCAGACTACTTGAATGCAAAACGGATTTGCTGCAATTTCTTTGTGCAACAAGTTTCTAACAAGTGCTTTCTTTGCAGGCATGGACAATGAAAAGATTCAAGCTATGCAACATGGCTTGTGGAACTAGTTGTGTACCCGAGTGTGTACTCCACAATGACACCCGGCATATTACTGACTCTATCGTAACCCTGGTCACACATCTTAGCCAACATTCCCCTTGCCCTCAATAAAATAATTGAACAGAGCTTATCCAGCAGTTGACCCTTGAGCCCTCATGAATATCATTTTCTGACTCAGAATAATATCTCACACAAATTGATATACATGTGATAAACGGAAAACCCCTCCTAGATTTCTGAGATTTTTTTTTTATTTCGGCGGGGTATAGTGCACAAAGGCTATTTAATATAGAAGAGGATAGGAATGTATTGTACAATGGCTGATTTTCTTTTATTAATCTTTTTTGTCAAAATCATGTGGATTCAGCTGCGTACTCGCGTATAGGCAGCTACGCGCCCTACGCGCCTGACAGTTGACCATTTACTGAATGAATATTCATGTGAAAAATAATGACAATGAAATATATTGTTAAACTAGCATATGGACACGTGAGTTTTATCAGGGCAAACTATACAGAATTATATCTATGACAGACCATCAGCAAACAAGACATACCCTGGTCAGACGGACATAAAAAAGCAACAAATAAAATTGCACCAAAGGCAACATAATTACCCCCATTCTCAAAAATGTTCTTTTTTCGCTCAAAACAACATTTAAAAACCAAACCAAATATTTAATTCGATCTTCATTGAATCCATCCTCAGTACTTTCAGTAGTTTGATTATCTGGTTTTATATGCATGCAGCGTCACCTATTTGGCAAGTTCGGCTGAAGTGCATTATGTAGTCGGTGTTCGGCTTTATGCTTGTTGCTATCGGCTTACCGCATTGGGTCGTGTGTCGTTGGGACATTGTGTCATTGAAGAAATTTCAATGAAAGAAGGACTCCCATCTTGACATGCAATAATCGTTTAGCAAACTGTTCAATACCACAATGTAGGATGCATTTATCATGAAGCAAACTGAAATGCCACCATGTATGCTGCATTTAACATGAAGCAAACTGAAATGCCACAAAGCATTATGCAAGTTTGGCGTTGATCGTCCTCCATAGATTGTCATATACCTAAATATAGCTCGTTCATTTCCATCGATTTATGAATGAAGTCAGTCCAGTCTAAAAATTGGAGCTCGAATTTGACCAGAGAGCCACCGAGAGAATAATCATGTCTGTTTAAAATAATAATATCGACTCGCAATTCAAATGATCTTATTTTTCAAATTCAACCATGTTTTCCCCTCTTGTAATGTAAGTATCGAAACTATTTTCCTCTGCGGTAGCTCATTGTTTACGTCTTTAGAAAAAGACATCTTCATGAAAAGGGAGGTCCGTTGATCGAAAAAACCCATTTTCAATGCAAATTACTTCAAGATTTTTATGTTTTATGACTGTATGAAAATAGATAAAACTAATTGACTGGATAAATCGAATAATAGGTTAGTGCTGTAGATGGGACGCCTTTATCCGACTCGGAGAGAAAACAGTTGAGGCTCGGCAAGCCTCGCCTTAAGCAACGTTTTCTTCTCTCGTCGGATTTATATAAAGGCGTCCTATCTACGGCACTAAGCTATTATTCTCTATATAACGTATCTGCAGAATAATTCGACGCTTATATAGCAAGTTTTAACAATGATACAGAGTTAAACTGTGCAAGCACAAATCAAATACAATGGATATTGAGATCTAGATAACCTTTAAGACATTGCTCAAGCGGTTTTGTGACCTACAAAGAAAACTATTCTGAAACGTGTATACATTTCGAAGGCATCTCAAGCCCTATTGACATTGACCGTGCTGCTGAACTCGACCAGGGTAGATTATGTAGACTGGTAAACAGTCGCCGGAAGTCGTCCTCTTCCAGACCAGGATCAGAAATGTATTTCGGCGGTGTTACCTGTATGGATCAAGATACTATAGCCAAGGAAGGAAATGTTAGTTCGAACAGTTGGGATGGCAATTGTAATAAAAGATTTAACCCTTTCACCGCCAGTGTTGCAAAAATGCAACACGACAAATAGTGCAATCCCAGACCAGACACCGCATTTTCAAGGCGTCTGATCAGGGACTTCACTTTTTATCTCAAACACAATTTTTATATCTAACTCATTTCCTTATTTTACCGAATGATTTAATAAAATTGGTTTGCAGACGACAATAAGAAAGTTGGCGCCGAAAGAGTTAAACACACTACTACAGAGGCTAATAGAGTATTTCACGATAAGCTTGGAGTTATGTACAAACGAGTTCTCTCAACTCGCCTGAGCCTTTAATACAAATGATATAGATGATACCTTTAATACAAGTGATACAGACGCTACCTTTAGTACAAGTGATATACACGATACCTTTAATATAAGTGAAATAGATGATACTTTTAATATAAGTGTTATAGGTGATGCCTTTAATACACGTGATATAGATTATGCTTTTCTGCGAGCTCCTATTTCAATTGCCAGTGGAAAAAATGCTACTCGCATTTAGTATATGGAGACGATATACTGAGAAAGCTACTCACATACAATTTAATGCTATGTTTAATATTTAAAATGAAAACATGAGTAACAATTACGCTGTTTAAAGGTGAAAATAAGACCAAACATGACCTAAGCAAGTGCAATCATTCTAAGTTGTAAACTTTTAAATCAGCTTAATTTTAAAGGCACCATCAGTATTAACACTTTACAGGAGGGGAAGCTGTGCTAGAATATGCGCTGTTAGTTTTCAATGAAAATGAATATGTATTAAAAAATAACATAAGATAATGGTTCTTAGGTAGCGATGTTGTAGCGGAATGAGAACGTTATGTGCATCTGGGAATAATAGTCTGAAAATGCAAACTTAAAAGAATGCTAACAACAAACTCAGAAGTACATTTCGAAGCCTGGCTAACTCTAGTTTACATGATATAATTATGGCTACATCCCTTTACGGCTGTTTAAGTATACAAGTCTGTTGTCATACCAAGAACGCTATATGGATGTGAGCTGTGGTGCAATATATATGTGGCACAGCTAGCGGGGTTAGAAAGAACCCATACGTTTTGCCTGCAATATCTTCAAGGAAACCCAAAACGATCGAGAACAGATTGTGTTTAAGTGTGGGAGGGAAAGCACTCAATGAGTTCGAAATTGATAGACGTTAATTAACTTTCTTTGGAAAATTGTGCCGTTTACGTGTAAATCACGTCTCAAGAGAACTTATTGTCCTATGCTTTATACAGATTTCAGTCAATTAAAACCACGAGTGTTTTGACTGGTATACGCGCATTGCTGGTGAGAGATAACTTATTTGTTATACAAAGAAGTGTCCGATGTGCAATTACATGGTCATAGGAAACGTAACAGTTCACATGACGCTTTATTGTAAGGTTACAGAAAGCTGTTGGCAATGTTCATGGTTAAAATTTGATCCAATCCTGAATATGTGGAACTAATATCCTTGGGTCCATGAAGACAGCTGATGACCTTATTTTCCGGGATAAGAGTGGCATATGGCGAAGACTTCAAAATGTTCAAGAAGACTTAAAATGTTCAAAACTGTCAAGAAAACCTGTAGTATATCGCTAGGTAAGCGATTTGAGTTATCTGTAGTTTTGTATATACAGGATTATCTCCCTTTTAACTGTTAGTTAGATTTCATTAATCTGTTGTTTATCAAAGTAAGTTCACTTTTAAACTTCATTTTGTTTGTTTTATACCTTATAAAAATTAGTAGGCTACTGTGTATATATTCAAATGAGTGAGGCGGTTGGTCAATCGAAATAATTAATGTGAATAAAATATGTTTATATGCTAATTTGCTGAAGTACCTCAAACTAATGGAAGCTGTATACAAATGCTGAAACTGGCGCAAGCTTATTCAACGATCACTGCTGGTTATTTTGTGATCAGGGCACTGAATATTCATATAACTTTCAGTGACGGCTTTATATACTTATGTGTAGAAGCTATATCGTTGGTTAATGACTGATAGAGTATTGCACTCATTAAGGTTAAAGACTGGCGAATATATTGTCTGCTTGGGCTACGTAATTGTGCAGTTACCTGTTCTTTGAATGGGCTAAGTAACTGTCCTCTGAGTTCTCTCTTTGGGCATGAATATTGCACATTTAGACAGTCCAACCAGCTTTTAATAATATTATACTGCTATTTCATAGCGGTCTCAGATTAGCTGAGGCATTGAGATAGTGTTGCTCAGACTGATATAGCCTGGGGTTATATTCGGTTTGAAGCAGGTTTGCAGAAGACCGTGCTCAGGGTTCGGAGCGTTGCTGAACCGTCTGCCTGAGGCCGTCTTTTTGAGGCAGTGTTTTCGAGCACGGGCTCGGAACATACTGCAGGCAGGCTTCAAAGCGTTAGTTTTATAAGTTTCTTGAAGCAGGTTTCATACACTGCTCAAGATAGGTTTCAGAGCGTAGGGTTACATATATGCTTTGAAGTCACAGTAGTGTTGAGATAGCTTCAAACCACAGGTTTCAACAGGGTTTGATGCTTAAGGTCTCATCTCTCATAGTCTAGGGTTATATAGCTCACATTTATAGTAACATTTATAGTTTCATGACATAGCTTGAGGATTTTGTTCCAAGCACCATTTTGAAGTTGAGGCATCGACCAGCCGTCTCGCTGGCTTGGGGCTGTAGTAGTTGTTCACAGTTATAGTTTATTGTTTAATTGTTGGCCCCAAAGCTGAGGTATTGTTGATCACCATAACATAGGTTTTTGTATATAATTTCATGTTTTCATAGTGTTCGTCTCAGGCAGAGTAGCCTCAGAACACCATATATTAATCACCGGCTAGCATAGCCCAGCCACATCAATTTTATAGTTTTAAACCTTGTGCTGTGTTTGGCTCAAGACATTGTCACCTCACGGAACGCCCGAAATATTTAAAAAAAGGTCTGAAGCTGGGTCTTGTCATTGGGGCATCACCCAGCATCCTGACAAAAACATCCATATGTTTAAGAATCATTATTTCTTTTTTCATGTTGTATATGCAATCGTAAAGCAAAGTGGAAGCAGTTAAGCGCACGCTGTGTTGTGGTTACAGTACTATAGCAATTTAATAAAACTGTGGGCATTAAGATGGACTACTTAGTGTAGAACTTCGTAAGAAGTTCAAGTCCCCCAGTAGCCCTTTTTTATTGCTTTTGGCTGCTGGCCGTTCCAAGGCGGCACTCCTGCTTTCAGCCTACGGTCAATTTTGTTTTTTAATATGCTTAATGTTTAATGTGTTTCGTCTTGATATGCGTCCTGTTATGTTTTGTCTTGTG
Source organism: Azorinus chamasolen (assembly GCA_963576725.1). Lineage (NCBI taxonomy): Eukaryota > Metazoa > Mollusca > Bivalvia > Cardiida > Solecurtidae > Azorinus > Azorinus chamasolen. The sequence continues at coordinate 26,534,812 of OY755238.1, read as the reverse complement.
GCTTTACCGTTTCTCGTTAGATGGTGTTTGATGCGGTGTCATTCCGTGTGTGGATCTCCCTGTTTGACTATTTTTCCATATATCTATAGTAGAATCTGCATTAACCCTGATATTGACGCCTTTTGACGACTCTGTAAAATTCATTTTGTGAAACCATTGTGATAAATAGAGCATTTGCTCCTATAGGAGCAAATGCTCTATTTATCACAATGGCTTCAAACTACAAAATTCTAAACTTTTCCTTTTCCCTAGTTAATGCTCCTTTTCGGTAGATTTATTCAAAGAGGTTGCATCCAAAAATAGCCTATAAGGTAATTGGTTAAGCGGCCATCAAAACAGGTCTTATTATGTATAGGTCTGTAAGACAGGTGATAACTTCATGCAGGTGAAAAGTAGTTCAGAGAACTCCTTTTAAGATTCCTATGATCAATAAATGAATGACCGCTAAGGACATGTTCTCCTGTGGTTAACAAACCTGTGGGTATTAACATGGACTACTCAGGGTAGAACTACGTACGAAGCATCTACACTTAATAATGTCAGTTCAATCAGTTTGTGAAATAGTACTTTTGCATTTGTATACACACACGGTCTATCATATACATATACATGTACATGTGTATCTTTTCACAGTTATATGCTATGTTAATGTCTAAATAGATGATGGCCATAGATTCGTGTTGTAAAATTCTACTTGTTTTCTTAAATGCTAGAATAAGTGACCAATATTTAATGCCATCTGCCTTCATAACTTTGTAAAGTTTCGTTCCATTACGGAATTATGATCAATCATTAAGGTATCCTAAACGATAATAATTTATATCATATATTTTATATGTTTATGTTTAATTGTTTATGTACATCTATACAGTTCTCCCTCCCTACAACGACCCTCTCAATAACGATTCCCTCCTTACAACAACGCATGTCACTGTTTCCGAAATAACAAAGCTCCAGAAACAACTTTTTTTCATCGTATTTTATTTATGCCTCCATCAAACCCTAATTCTAATGCAACATTTTTGTAACACGCATTCTGATTGGTCCACGTGACAAAATTTGAAGCATATAAACCACCGATATACTGTCGGAAAAATGAATATACTGTCGGAAACCGAATCACTAGAAAATTTACTACGAAATATTCATACGCGCATTCATAGTAAAATTGAATGAATGGGTCTGAATGAACGAAGACACTGGCTGAATGAAATGTCAAATGTTTTCAATTTGCTTGGGGTTTTTTCAACACACTTTATGGTTGTAGTCAATGTGAGTCTGGCGATTCTACTCAAATATCTATGGCAAAGTCCCATTAGTTGACCCTGAGTCCATTTATTTCACATGTTGATCTAAGTCACTGTCCTTGAACAAACGTTTCTCTTCCTCTATTCTGTTTTGATGTGTATGTGGCACCCTGCACCCTGTAAATATAAGATTTAAGGTATATAACCATGCAGCTGTGAGATTTATATCCATACTGAAACTATTTAAGAAGGACCTGACAACACTTAAACATTACCAACCGATTACAGACAATGATCTGAAAACACTAAAAAACTCAGGTGTCCTCTCTGCCATAAATCTCAAATCTTTCCAAAGAAAAGTGGTTTGACATAACCTTGAATTTCGCTCTTTTTGGTATACATAGAAAACCTAAGATCTCCGACAAAAGTACAATTTATGATTCATGCAGGATTGAGGAAACATGTCCTGTAAATCTCTGAAAACATACCTGATAAAACTGCATCCGTGATCGAACCATTTCATTCAGTAACCCAAACGTTCAGTCGATTATGAAGAATCATATACACATCCAGGCCTGTTAATTGGTGAGCGTGTGCTGAACGAAATGGTGAAAACAATTTCTGCTGAGGCTTGTTTCGCCAAAAGTTTTAAAACACAAATCACTGTGTCCGAGAGACTAGCTGTTGGCCTATGCTTGTGTCAAAACCAGGGAAATAATGAAAAAGTCCGGTCGGTCATCAGAATGAAGCCAGTGTCCGAAGCTATAATGCCGATTCGTCCGACAATCAGAAGCGGCAGTATTCTTCAATTCTTCAAGGACAGTCCCATAATGAGAATTCGCCCCACCCACTCTAGACCACTCGAGGGCTCGTTGAAAATTCCAAACATGCCTGTAGATTTTCGCTCATTTGCACGTCCACTATGCCTATCATCATTCTCATCAAATACACCAATCAGCCAAAGTATCTTGAATATGCAACTAGTTCCACATTGCAAACAATTTAAAAATAAATAAGTCCGTTGTCCATTTGCACAATTATTGTGGAATTTCGAGCAATGTCGAGGTCAAATTTGATTCATCTTTCGTAGTTTTGAAAGGGACCTACCGTCAGAAATTCAAAGGACCATGATTTAACGGTTTTCATTTGTGAAAATCAAAGCATCAAGTGAAAACACCAGTTCTTGGTATATTAAATATAAGCACAATTGCTTGGTTCCGGGAGAACTATTTTCTATATGCGTAATGCGGAGATATGCGGTGTTTCATGACGTCATGTTATGACGACAGAGAGAAAATATCAAAGGACTTAAAGTATTGTTTGTTTTTAACCATCTGGATCTATGGTTTCATTAGAATAGGGATAACCGTTGCGTATTTGAAGATTTGCAGCAGTATATCGGTGGTTTATATGTCGCAAATAATCGTTTTACATGCTCCGCTAACGCGTCGCATGTAAAACTAAATTTGCGACATATAAACCACCGATATACTGCTGCAAATCTTCAAATACGCAACGGTTATCCCCTAAGTTGCGACCACTCTTTAGAATCGTCACAAAGTGACGATTCTAAAGATTGGTCACAACATAGGGTTTGATTGAGGCATAACGGTTTTAGTTCTCGAAATACACCTTATCTGGGGATCTAATTATGTTTGATTTTTCCTCCCTATAACAACTCCCTCTGAACAACAAATACACTCTTCGTATCCCAAAGGGTGTCGTTGTAGAGAGGGAGCACTGTATATGTATTATTAGTTACACGTCTATTTGACAGGGTATGAGGCGTTGTACGTCTGGTGTGTGTCTGGTGTGGATTGTGTATTTCCTGAGGGGTAGAGATATCTATTTCTCACATACCTTCCCTTATCTCCGAGTTAGAACAACAGGTTAAGATTTCCTTATCTGTAACACGTATAAGATCACTTTAGAACGTATGACGTCATATATGACGTCAAGCCATGGAAACCTATGTTTACATGTCATTTAAACGGCGAAAATACACTTTTTTGATATGTGAGAAAAATAATCTGATGCTCGTTGTCTTTTAAGATCACATGTTCCTAAACTCACCAAGAAAATGTTATTAAGCTCGCCAAGGCTCGCTTAATGACATTTTCTAAGGCTCGTTTAGGAACATCTGATCTTAAAAGACAACTCGCAACAGATCCTCTATGTATACAGTAGAATCAGTCATTAGCGGTCATTAAAAAGGTGTCTATTTATGGGTTTGTAAGGTAAGTGGTAGCTTACTGCAGTCAAAGGTAACGCAAACAGCTCCTGTAGGAGCTTTTGTGTTACTTTTGCCCGGCATTAGGCAACCACCTGCTTTTTAAGATGTCTATGTTCAATAAATTAATGACCGCTTAGGACAGGTTCTACTGTATAAATATTATGTTTCATTGTTTTCTGTTCTAGTGTTAAATATGCTCATATCTATAATATGTACTCCCAATAAATGGAGGAACCAAAGAGATCAATCAATCAATCGCTATAAATGTAATTAGATACAGAGGGTCTACTTTATTTTTTTGTATCACATAGTCCTTAAAAGTGCCATAGCAAGTGAAACGGGCTATAGCTGACGACTGTTTTGGCCATTGTTTACAACCGCTTAGTGATACAACAGACGACGCACGTGGAGTAAATCGATCTTGAAGTGTTACGATTGGCTAGCGATAAGCATGTCATGCGTTGGTTCTGCGCATTCTTTTAACGATTTATTATCGGTCGGATTCAAACTGCTAATTTTACAAAACAAAATGCATCAGTGCATTTCCGCGGCTTATTGTACTCTGTTTCAGTACTCACACGCCGCAGGTTATGTGATGCGATAATATACATTGCAGTTACAAAACATTACAGTACAATTAAAACGGCATTGTTCTGCATAAAACATTAGGGTGGTTTTGACCTTTGCACATTCTACCAGTGTCTAAGCGATTACTATGTTGACCTCGTTGTCTTTGATACAGCTGGTATTGGATACTACCGATATCACTAAACGACACCGATTTTTCATTATGCTACTGTCATACTGTACAACCTGTCTTAACCCATTCCCTCCTAGACTATTTTTAGACCCAACCTCTTTGAATTAATCTACCGAAAAGGAGCATTAACTATAGAAAAGGAGAACTTTAGAATATAAATGTGTAATTTTGAAACCATTGTGATAAATAGAGCATTTGCTCCTATATTGAGCAAATGTATTTTGTATCACAATGGTTTCAAAAAGTGAGTTTTGCAGAGACGCAAATAGGGCGTCAGTAGGAGAGAAAGGGTTAAGCGGTCATTAAAAAGAAATCTGAATCTGGACTTCTAAATCAGATGGTAGCTTTATATAGGACGAAAGTGATACAAAGCACTTCTATATGAGTTTTCTGTATCTTATCTCTTTTACCATGAATCAATAAAGCAACCACCTAGTTTTTCAAACTCCTAGTTTTAGTAAATGAATGACCAAACCGATTTTACTGTATTCTGGGCTGCATGTATCGCTTGTTACATTGTCGAGTGTCAGGATGAAATTTATAACAGTATAGTAGGTTTCAACAATCAAGAGGCTGTGAAGAACAGGGTCCATGCTTATAAAGCTTTTAGTTGAGTCTGAGATCGTTCTCAAGCTTTTGATTGGTCAGATTTGAGCCTTTGGCTCAAATCTGACCAATCAAAAGCTTGAGAACTCAAATCTGACCAATCAAAAGGGGGATCAGAAGAAATGCCTGTTCGTGATACCATCAAACAAAGCAGCACAACAGTCTTACCAATATTAACGAATGTTTTTTTTAATACGTGAAGTCTCTCTAATATGTCCTGTCAATAAGTACAATTTTAGTTTTTAACCCTTTCCGTGTTATAAACACATTTTAAGGCATCTGAAAACAAAGTAGACCCAGGAGCCTTCTGGTCAAGGTCTGCCCCATTTGCTAATGGAGTTTAATAGGACTTTTTCTTTAGTTTCTAAAATGGCTAAGGTGTTCCACCTTCCATATTTCACCCAACTGTTTTGTCTATGAACATTCAGCATGTATTAAAATTTGGACAAAATTTAGAACAGGGAAAGGGTTAAACAGGTGGTATCTTAATGCAGGACATCATCTATGCAGACACCTCCTCTTGTCCTATATAAGCAGCCACCTGTTTTTATGATCGTATTGAATAGTGCTCTACTGTACATTGTAATCAAGACAAAATGAATAATTATGCTTTCTCGCATCTATCCCAAATATTGTACAGCACACAAGGATTTGACTGTTTTCTACAATTTCATTTGTACAATTGTCTGCACAGTAAAGAACCACTCATATCAAGGATAATTTAAGACAGTGTTCATGTTTATAAAACGTTTTTTTGAGTCTGAGTTCGTTCTCAAGGTTTTGATTGGTCAGATTTGAGCCTTTGGCTCAAATCTGACCTATCAGAAGCTTGAGAACTCAAATCTGACCAGTCAAAAGCTTGCGAACGAAACTCAGACTCAACTGAAAGCTTTATAAGCATGGACCCAGGTGTAGCTTAATGGAGGTCAAACGCTATGTAAGAATCTCCCACGAAAACTTTCTATGTTTTCTATTTTGTGCATTATAGTAGGGGATAAAAAGCCTGAATTTGGCCGATATTGTTATCCGATTTACAATAACTCCATATTTTACATATATTAGCTTAACACCTTACCTACATTTTAGAAGGGTCGCAGAACATTCCCAATAACATTCTGGTAGAAATCGTGGTTTCCATAGCAACAAGCTTCAAAATTATATACAGAATTTAAAAGGACTGCCACTTTGCTTATGGATGTAAATATGCCCCCATTGTTTATTCTTTGGAAATGAGAGATGGTTAGTGTTGATTTGAAATTAAATTAAAACAGATTTTTCCTCAATGACTGGTTACTATGGCAATAACCAAAATTTGCCCAATTTCTCACTTTTTTGAAAACGAATCCTTATTGATTTTCTTAATGTCTAAGTAATTAATTATTGTAAGACATTGCTATTTACTTACAAAATTACGCAAAATATTATCTTTATATTCTTGGACACAGATCTGGCCGCCATGGCAACCAAAATATTCTTAAAATAATATGAAATTTATTTGTGGTTCTAAATTGACATTTTCTATAAAGTTAGCCTACATTTTCTTTTTACAGCATGTTCGCCTTGTTATTTGTGTAAAGTATTGGTGTGGTCTTCCATGTGATTATATTTGGAACATTTATTTACAAATTAACAGTAAAAATATTCTTTGTTACCATGGCAACGGAGATGAAATAACTATCTTTAGTGATTTTTGCACAATATTTTCGAATTATTTACAATATTTATCAAGTTAGTTCCATCAATGTATCAAACAAACAAGTAGATTCAATAAGGGAATCAATTTAAACTTATATTTTAACATTTTAATATTAGTCATTTAATTATAAACTTATATTAAAATCCTTTCATCAGTTAAAAAGATATGAAGATATCTTTATGTATGGTATTTATTTTATTTCTACGCATAAGCCGTTGCCTGGAAAATCCAATTTTAGTGTTTTATAATTGTACCACAATTCTGCCACCCTTCTTAATTTTAATTGTTAAGTCATACTCTTCGTTATCTGAAAGTATCCTGTCATTGTCAACCAGGTAACAAAATTTCGAAAAATGTCCCCTACTATTAAGCGACCCTCTGCTATTACAGACTTTTTGCTTTACTAAGCTATATGGTGATATTAGCAAGACTCTAGTATACTGAGTTACAGATAGGTCATTTTATTTGTCATTATATTAATATGTATGGGAGAGTTTTATGTTGTGTTTTTTTTCTAACATTTACTACAGTTCGTAATTTGACATTTCAACAATACAATTTGGCCCAAAGATGTCGCAACACATCAATGACAGTAAAACCTATCTTTAACCAGAATTTTGATAAAGAGGAATTTAGGTGTTTTAGGCAGGTGGCTGCTTAAGGGGCCAAAGCAAGGCTGCTTAATGCAGGGTGAAAGTCATACAGAAAGCTCCAAAAGGAGCTTTCTGTATGACATTCACTCTACATTAAGCTTCTACTTGTCTAGCAGACTGGTATTAATATTAATTTTAAAGTCCGGTTTAGAGAGGTTTTAATGTACAGCCAAATGAGGTCAGCTCTAAAGGCTGGAGCTTTTATGTGTTGATATTGGAACTTGATAGAATAAAATCAATAAAGAATAGAATGGGCTTCTTCAGAATAAACGTGTTCGTTTTATATTCCTCCTACAAGATATGTGCCATATTACAGTATGGTTTGTTTTATTCTATAATTACACTTAAAATGCTTACATCATCATGAGTTAATTTGGAGAAAGGAAAACTACAGATGAACCTGTCCTAAGGGACCATTAATGTAGTGAACATAGGAGTCCTGCAAAGCACGTGGTTATTTAAGTGGAAGGTATTGTAATATATACCATACTTCAGTCTATTGGAAGTAGGCTTATAGATGGGTGCAATACAAACTTGAATGGTGTTGCTGGCACTATCAAAGACCCTAGGGGTCATGTTTGAATAAGAAATGCTCCTATCAAAGCATTCGATTTGACATTCAACCCTTTCCTTCATATAAATGACTTTTCTTGCATTTGCAAACACAGCAGACCCAGATCAGACTGATCCTATAGGAAGACTGTCCCGTTTACCTATGTTATACTATAGATCTGAATCTACAGTTTCAGTCTGAGCCTAACAGTATGTGTACCTAATTATGCCATTGTTCAAAATCAGCTAATTAACGCGCATGAAGTCATTATTTATTTCATGAATAATAACCCGTTTCCTCATATTGTCGCCTTTTGGCGCCTATGTAAAAGTCACCTTTTGAAATCATTGTGATAGAGCATTTGCTCAAACGGTTCCAGAACTAGACAATTCTAAGAGCTTCATATGATCTGGCCAGTGCTCCATTTGGGCAGATTTAGGATCTAAAAGAGGTAGGATATAAGAATAGCTTATCAGGTAATGGGTTAATGGGATAAGGGTTAAACAGTCATACGCATACTTTCAGTACATTGATAAGAAAACATTGATAACGGAGAAATAATAACTATAAGCTGAGATTTAAGTAGAGGGTATGATGAAGTGGTGTTAAAATTATGTACTATGCAAAGCTGTTGATTATTGGGTAAATTGTGGAAATGCACTTCCGGAGTGGGACCAGTATATCCAGAATGATCATTTGCCACCCTTGGTCAACAAATCGACAGCAAACAGTATGGACCCCGTGGATACCGCTAATTGATATGTATAGACTGTGACTACATTGCTTCTCGTTAGAAATGAGTCTTCATGCGGTGGCCCAGACACTCAGATGGTTCGTAACATTAGACAGACTAAAGAGCGGATATTTCACAAAGCTCTACTAGGAGAAGCAGCTCTATAATGGCTAAAGCCACATCTCGCGAAAAGTCGCGTAATATCGATGAGATCACAAACTACAGCCAACATGTTTCTACTGTTACGCTCCCGTTCATTCCGTCTTCAGAAACTGACGAGAGAAGAAAGGGGCATATATCTGGTTCAGATCAGAAGTTGGTGAGACGTTACTGTATACTACTTGTTACTTTGTTACTGTATACTACTAACACACATGGCCGCGGACTTCTTTGTTACTGTATATTTCTACTACACATGCCCGCGGACTACTTGTTACTGTATACTACTAACACACATGACCGCAGACTACTTGTTACTGTATACTACTAACACACACGACCGCGAACTACTTGTTACTGTATACTACTAGCACACATGACCGCGGACTACTTGTTACTGTATACTACTAACACACATGACCGCGGACAACTTGTTACTGTATACTACTAGCACACACGACCGCAGACTATAATAACTAAAACCAATAACTGCGGACTATTTTCTACTGTATTCTTCTAACACATGACCGCGGACAAAGTTGCCACTGTATACTACTAACAGAAATTGACTGTGTACAACTTTGTTACTGTATACCTCTAACACAAAATTACCTGAGATAACTGTGTTACTGTTTACTACTAACACGCATGGCTGCGGATTATTTTATTACTGTATACTACTAACACTTGACTGCGGACTACTTTTTTACTGTATACTACTGACAAATGACCGCAGACTACTTTGCTTCTGTATACAACTAACACACAGCCGCCCGTACAGCACCGCGATAATAAAAACCGCAATTGTACATGCATATCAAAAGATACAAAGAGACGCACAAAGATACAACAAACAAACGATGGGGTGGGGGGGGGGGGGGAGATGGAAGTACCACAAAGTTGACATGAGACTCATGCATACTCCGTTTATTATCGTCGGTAATCTTCGGAAAGGTTTACGAATGTATCCATTTTCAATCAATAACATACTTGATAATATACATTCATCCCGAAAAATGCGCTATAAGAATACAATCCTCGTGGAACATGGTCATTACTCGTTTTTATTTTGCTATTATTGTCACACAGTATTACGAACAATCCCGATAAAGACGCCGAAGATTAATCGAGTCTCAGTTCATATTCGGAGAGTAATAACACACATAACCGCGGACTACTTTTTTACTGTATACTAAGTACTATAGTCAAACAACTAGGTCTGACGTGTCAAAGGTCAGCCGAGTCCATTTTTAGGGAGATCAGCATTCCGAATGTTCTCGGACCAATTTTTAAACAGACGAGTTTAGTATACAAGATAAAATTGAAGGCGGAATACATTGCGAGAGTAGTTTTTATTGAGCGTGGGTTCGATCCCGTGTCGACCTTAAACTTTTGTAAAATTTTGAATGAATAGTAAAGTATTATTTTATGTCATATTGTATAATTGTAATGGATATTTATGCACATGTTCGTCACTGTTAGGGAAGGGTGCCTTTGTTTGAGTTCGAGTCCTATATTAGCCATATTTTCAATAACAAATCGATGCTTCAATATGAATATCAATATAAGTTTTAGCAAATGTCTTGTACAGGCGGCTTCTTAATGCACAACAAAACTAATGCTCTTAGGGGGACTTTCTTTAATATTTTTAGCAAAAAAATTTATTTTAGGTTGATGCTAGACTCGAACCTGCGCCTAATAAAATGTTCACCGATCATATACTTCTTTATGGTCCTACGACTTATCCACTACGCTATATTTCCGATAACAAATGCGCTTATTCTTTATACCTATAACTGCTATAACCGAACATTTTCTTTTATAAATGGCACGCCGCACGCGGCTATCCGAAATGCTGATCTCCCTTAAAAATGGACTCGGCGAACCAATAACCCGTCAGACCTAGTTGTTTGACTATAACACACATGACCGCGGAGTAAGTAATGTATTATTGAACCGGCGAATCTAACTATACTAAGAGTAGAGCATCACGCCCGTGTTTCTCTGTATCCGTTCCCCTCTACACTGTAAATGCGGGTGTTTTGAATCCAAACACTTCTGAAAACACATAGCTGTAACAGTTTGAAAACACGTGTTACGTGTTTTCAGCAAAAACACGTAAATAACAAAACACTAGTGTTTCGGGGGAAAACACGTTACAGTGTTTTGTTTGAAAACGGGTTACACGTGTTTTGGCCCTGTAACACTTTGAAAACACAAATACGCGTTTTAAGTAATCATAGTGTTTTATTTCAAAACAGTACAGTTTTATTTTAAAACACATTATCCGTGACAGTTTGGAAGATCTGCATTAATAATGACCTTACTGCACTGCAAAAAGTGTAGACCTAGACTAATCGTCCAATCTCAAGATATGGAATCTCAGCAGGTTTGAGATGTTAGCAGTTATACAAAGCACAAACTAGTGTTGAATAGACTAAACGCAAAAAATAGGAATGATATGGATCCACACTTTTGCAAAGCATGAAGATAACGTTTCAGAGAATTACATCAAGTTTTATTCAGAAACTAGAAGGTCTTAGACCCATATGGCAAAACATGTACAATATATATATGGCAGACAGTATAATTGAACAAATCAAAATCATACGTAATAATTGATAGTGGTAGCATAAAGGATGTGGCAAAATCCATTTACCCAACCAGAAGACTATATATATCGCGCTCAGCCTCAAATGCTTGCATTCATAATATTTGCATTCACATTTTAGACATTTTTTCATTCGATGTCTCATTTTGATAACTCACAGTTCTCCCAAATTTGATCAACATTTGTTTCGAAACGAAACTAGAACTGTCACTGAAGGTGATGATACCCTAACTGAGGACTAAAGTCCAATCAGGAGCAGTAACTCTAAATTCTTTGGAGGATTTGCTAGAAAATTATGTCATTCACACATACACTTCATTACAAATGCAGTGAAATGCATATCTTAAATTTCATCTAAATCCAAGAAGAATTTAAGAGGTAGTTTGCGTCATGTGTGCAATATTTTGTCCAAGGACGAACAGACCGACAGACAAACCAACAGATTGACTCCTATATACCCCCTCTCAAACTTTGTTTGCGGGGGTATGATTACAAGAGTGACAATTGGATGAATGTAGATATTCTAAAATAGAATACAACTATATTTATCTATCAACGGACCATTAATCCATTACCTCATAGGCTATTTTTAGATACAACCTCTTTGAATAAATCTACCGAAAAGGAGCATTAACTCGAGAAAAGGAAAAATTTAGAATTTTGTAGTTTGAAACCATTGTGATAAATATCTATTTATCACAATGGTTTCACAAAGTGACTTCTACAGAGTCGCCAAAAGTGGTCAATATGAGGGAATGGGTTAATAGAAAGTTAAATACTGCCAAGTGCCAATATTAGCAGTAATACTTAAAATGGTATACACGTGACATCCGGCTAGACATATTAAATCATCACATGATCACTTATAACTTACTACAGAAAACCCCATTAGGAGCTTTTTGCATTGCCTCCATTATTCCTGGCCAGAAACCAATCATTTCGAGTCTTATCTGGATCCAAATTGTATGAAGTATATCCAATATTTCAAAGATAATTAACTGTTCTCCCGCATTAGTCAACCTTGTTTCGAAACGAAAATACAAGAGTGACAAGTAGTTGAATGCAGTTATTCAATTTACATGTACTATTAATTTCATCTACACATCATCATGACCATGAGAAAGTTAAACAGACTGCAAACAGTTGCAGTGATACTTTGTCTTATATACATTATACTCAAATCCGGTTAGGCATTTTAAGATTCACCATTTCACCTAAATTACATTCAAGTTAACATATGTCGTGATCTTACATCATTAAACAGATCAATTTATTATTGGATGAAAGCAAGACAGAAAGCTCTTTAAGGAGCTTTCCACATTGCTTCCATTCTGCAGTAAGCTACAAATTGCTTTTGACTACATGTACTCATCCAAATTAATACACTTAACAATACTTTCCAATTTCAAAACCTACCGAATATTCATGCAGAAAATTATTTCATTTTAACATGGAAGATGGAATATTTATGCAAACAATTAACTATTAACTATTCTCAGTTGCAAAATAAATTGTGTTCTTTTTAATTTAGAATACTTTACTATTAAGTGTTTAGAAGACGTATCGTACCCTCTCCTTTCTCACTTAAAACCATCCACTTAGACTGATCGTAACTCAAAATGTGATGTGTGCACGCTTTATTTTGCAACTGAGTATATTTGCTCAGCTATATCTATTTGATTTTAACCATTCAAATACCAAGTAAATATTGCAGGCTTATAGGTAATATGGAGGTAATTTCATTTCATCATCACTTGCTCAGATTCCAGAGCTTCTCTACTTTGTTCATGAACTGAACAAATGAGGCTGTCTTCTGGCACTGACACGGGTGTTTGATGATAGTTTGCTGGTAAAAACCAAGGAGCTGAGAGTATCATCTAGGATAATTCAAATCTATAATGCAATACCATCAAATCAGAAGAAAGAGCCCCTCCATGACTGATTTTGTGTCCGCCGGTATCATTGTTTATCACCTATTAGGTATATGCTGTCAATCTCGTTTTCCTCAGTTAGTATGACAACTAGACTTGGTTGATCTAATGGCCTGGATGCCAATAATCCCTGACAAATGCGACTCCTGAACCACCTGAAACAAAAACTTAACCATTTATTTTGTTTCAATAGACACAAATGCCAAACTATATCAATAAAAATATAAATCTAAGCATTATCCAATTTTAGATGAATGTAGAACCCAATAACCATCTGCATGAGTATTATAATTTGCTAGTTTTCAACTACACAGTGGATCAAAAGAAAATACTTTATTTTATAGAGTGAAAAGCAAAGGAAACTAGAATTTGTTTTAAAAAAAAACAATGTTTGTCTCCCCAAATCCCCACCATCTTCACTTCAAGGCTGTTCACTTGTGAATTTGGGAAATAATTCCTCAACATAGAATATAAGAAGTTAGACACATAAGAATTTCACTATGTCTTATACACTACAGGGTTACCACAAACCTGAGAAACAAATTCCCTGACATTTCTCAGACAATTTCAAATTTCCTGACACATTACATTGAAACATTTGGTCTCATAATTTATTTAACATTTTTAGGAAGTCTAAAATATATTGCCTTAAACTATTTTGTTTTCAAAATTCCCTGACATTTGCCTATATTTTCAAATTTTCCTGACAGTTCTCGAAATTCCCTGACTGTAGACAAGTCCCTGACCTTAAAAAATCAATTTCTCTGACATGTGGCAACCATGTAATATATAATGAAGAAAATTTAGTTCCTAATTAAGGTAATAATGGCTGATATTGTATTCATACATTCATGGGATGTACATATGGATGATTATATGCCTCTTGCCTTGCTGCCAAGTTGCTGGGGGCATAAAAAGAAATGTACTATTTGTTTATTGGTGTTTAACATGACTTTTCAATGTTATGACAATGTTTTGTTAATTTCAAGTCAAGGTCTAGATAGATTTCTCTCATGCCCCTAATGGGACATTAACTAATACACAGCAAAGAGAGGCCTTGCTAATGTTCATGTATTTTGATGGCACCTTTTAAACCCTCTTTGTAATGGAGGTCCCTTCCCCTAAAGTGTTTTTCAAGTTTCAAAAGTACAAAAATGAGTCATGCAGGAAACACCACATACAGAACAAACACTCGCCCGAACAGCAACACAAGGAAACAACAAATGTACATAGGTAGAAAAACAACAAAAGACGCACAAAGACAAAACAAACATACAATAGGAGGAAGATGGAAGTACCGCCTTGGAAGTTTGTCTTGAAATATATAATATTATATCAGTAAAATTATGAAGTGTTTGACTGTTTGTTGCATACATACTGTTATCAGGTATTATAGAGCTTAACCATATTAAATGCTATGTACAGTAAATAAATACAGGAGCCATCATACCCGTGTCTACTTTGTAAGCAAACGTATATCTACAGACTTTAGGGATAAAGAATGACTCATGTATGATAATGAATATTCTCACCTCCACAGTAGACAGCTTAGTGTTCTTCAAGGGTTTCCATTGCTTCTAGGTTCAAACCTGTCAGACAGTTGTTCCCCTTGACAAATGACCCAAGCAAGACTGCACTTGAAGACAGTTGACGCCATAGCGTAATGTGTATGGTGGCACCATCTTGCGAAATGGTCATTGTTCTGATGTCTGCAGTTGCAGAAACTGCACCAATAATCACCATGTGTTTTGCCTCCATCTGAAAATGTATGAACAGGACAACTAAAGATACAGATTGCTACCATACTACAGATAGCTAATTGAAGAAAACCCTAAAGTTACATGATGAATATTCAATGAAAAATAATCAAATCATGATTATTTATTAGTTGATTTTTTTTCACTAGGGGCAGAAACTACAATCATGTCTGAATAATTCCTTTGGCAAACTGAGCAAACCCTGATCAGATGGCATCATCAGGAGCCATCTGACCTGGGTCTACTCTGTTTGCAAAGGTGTTGGTTTAGATCAAAGAATCCATCAGTAAATCAAGTCTTTATTAACCCTTTACTCAATATACACATTTTACACATTTGCAAAAAGAATAGACCCAGATCTGATGGTTTCTAAACATGTAGGATCCACCTGAGGCTGATCAGAGTCTGCTCTGTGTGCTTATGAAATACATTGACATGGTCAAACATACCTGTGTCAGAGTGATATTATAACAATCAATCTCATTACTATTCATGATGTCATTTTTTTCTACATGGTGTAAAAAATTAAGTAGACTTTAATATCCATATTACATCATAACAGCAGTCAACATACATGTAATTTATCCCTAGCCTATAAATTCATTACAAATGGCTTACTTAGACAAGGGCTTATTCACATATTTTGCAACCAGTGCTGTTCCTGATCAGACAGTCTCTGAGCCAGTGTCATGAATAAGCGAATGGAACTGGATCAAACACTGATATTAAACTAAAGCAAAACCTATTTCAAAAAGCATTGAAAATAATGAACCCAAAAGATCAGAAAATCAAAAAATAACAACACTAAGAATGAGGTACAGAAGTTCAAAACATTTAAGATTTTTTTGGTCTCAATGCGTCTATTTATATAATAAAATGTTGTCTGATCTGGTATGATACAATATGATAATTTATGATACAACTTTCATAAAAGCATATTAAAAATTAGTCTACATATATATGCAGATCTAGATAGTTATAATTTATATGTACAATTCGATAGGCTTCTTTGTCAAGAGAAATAAAATCTACTTACCAAGTAACACGGTCCCGTAAATCGTTTGAAAACTATTTCTGGCCATTTCGAGCAGTTCTGTCTCACTTCAGGTGCTAATGTGTAGAGATCTACGACGTTCTGATCATTAATCATTTGCCTGTCTTCACTATATTGTCTGTAACATTACTGATACGACAAATTCAAAAAATGCCTGTAAAGTTGAAACGGGGCTGTTTACCCCACCCACTTATTTACACACGCGAAGTCACAAGGTCACTGTACAGACGCGGATTATTGCTACCTTAAATATATCTATATCAATACAAATGATTTATTGAATGCAGCTTACGATCGAAGCACATATTGTTTTGTGACAGACTTACACGCAACCCGAATATAGGCAATAAATAATCTTATAAATGAAACTGGCGTGTTAGTACGCGGTTCTGAACTCAAATCTGCAGACGCTCTCATCAGACGCTTGACGCCTACGTCATCAAGACTTTCCCTTATGACGTAGGTGTTTTGTTGAGAAACGTGTTTTCTGGCGGACCGTTTTTAACTTAAACGCTTTGAAAATGGCAGTGTTTTAAAGCACTGTCTGTCTCTGAAAATATTTTCAAAATATCACTTATAGGGCTTACTTCAACAAAATTTAGTCTTTTTAAGATAAAACACACACAATATGACTTACTACTCTGAGGAGGGGATACAAATGTTAATATAACATTTCATTGTTACTAAGTGAAAACGTCGGCGTTTTAGTGACAAGCTTTAGTAAAACACGCGTGTTTAATTCCAAAACGCACCAAAAACGCCACTGTTTTGGTGCAAAACATTAGCGTTATTGAATCAAACACCTTCAAAACACGTTAGATGACGGTAAAATTTACAGTGTATCTGGGGCGTCCAAGTACTAGACATTTTTCGCTGCTGCTGAACACGGCTCTCGACAAGCGAGTGGCGGACTAAATATGGGGGTCTTCTCAAAACGTTTGATAAGGTATTATAAATGTACCTGTACAACAAGGGCGGATAATGTGCCTTTAAAGAAGGGATTCATTTGATATTGTTTTGCTGTAACTTAATTAATGAAAACATGACCAAAAGAACAGTTATGATATGTCATGAAACAGACTTTGGATACCAAAGTCGGCGCTATGTGACCTATTCAGGGTGGCAGTGCGGTAAAACCCAGCTCATCCATCTAAAAAGATTGAATATGTTCATGCAGTTTAAGTTAAGCGGTGGTCACAACCCGCAAAACGTGCACGTGCGTGTTGTCTACGTGCAAAAACGTGGGGAAATTTTGGGGATCCGTACGTGGTGAGTACGGCCTCCGTACGGATTTAGGAGCACGCAGACACGCCGTAGCACTTTTAGTGCATGCAAAACTTTCGCTGCGTTCGAGCTGCGTTCGGGCTACGGATTCACCAACGTAAGGGTGACGCACGTGCTTCTACAGCCGATGTGCGCACAACGTACTGACTCCGTGAGTGTTTTAATCTTTTTCCCCACAGTCGCTTGCTCTACAGACTACGCACTTAGCACGTGCGTGTAGCGCACGTGATAAGTACGTGGTCTGTGCTCACTCGGCACTTCCCCAGTTCTACTGTGCAATGAACTGACAAAACTCAAGTGGACCGTACGTGAGCAGCACTTGGACCGTACGGTCTCCGTACGATAATGCGGCAATCGCACGGATATCGTACGTTGTGAGCACGTTGTAAGCACTTTCAACTCACTTACCACGCGTGCAACGTACGGTGCACGCAACCGACCAGGGCGAGGCTGTCGTACGTGCCACGTACGTACACCTTGCGTGTGACTTGCGTTCCTCTCTGCATTTGCTACTTCTTCCCAACGTTTTCAGAAAAAATGTAGCAGCCCTGGCCTCCCCAAAAAACGTACGTGCTTAAAACACGCACGGCATGCCTTTACTGAAAAAAATCATAGTCATACATTAAAGATGCAAGCTAAGCTTGCTTAGTACATTTTATCACTCAAATTGCATACTGACATAAACAATAAAACGTCTGAAAACAGAACGAGATGTCGTCCATGCTTTAACCATTTGCATAAAGGGAAGTAACTCCCCTTTTATTGTAACTACTTAACAAGTCATAAACGAGATAGAATATCATGTTTTTCTCATGAAAGTTAGCAATAATGTTGAAAAGTAGCCAGTGACAAAAAACTTGAATTTTGGAGAATAATTCTTAAGCAGTTTGTGTACAATCGTCCGTTGACTAAGACGATATGTTCCAAATTATCTCCCTTTACAGAATTAAATTTGTTAGCAGACAAGATACATGTATATCCTAACAAATGTCCGCTTCTGATTGCTTACAACTCTGCACAGCTGGCCAGAAAGCAAGGAAGAGATTTGCAACAGTGCAGAAAGTTTAATAGGGTTCATTCAGCATATCGAGTGAGTGTCATGCATGTGATTGCCAAGCTCAAGTCTTACAGAGCAGTGAACTCTGTGTGGGGGCATTCAATGTCCCTTTTAGGACGAATTGTAAAAATATGTGCCGGTCTTATCTGCAGACGGAAGCATATGGGATTAAATGATTAACATAATACTTATTTTGTTTTTAACTTATTCATCTTTTTAGTTACCGATTTGGAGACCCATACATATTGGATCCAGAAATTGGTACCTTTTCACCAAACGTCGTACTCACACGATTATTGTGCTGCCTTGCGAAATTTGGTTAACCTTCTACTTGGTACGCAGTTGTCGTCTGCAAAACTTTGCCGTCTGCAACAATGTTCTGCATTTTTGTACCGAAAAATATTAGCAGAGTGTCAAACAGTTTGGATCAAGATGAGATGCCGCGTCATGCGGCGTTTCGTCTGGATCCAAATTTACCCGTAGTGGGCAGAATGTTAAACAGTACACATCCCACAAAACCAAAAGGGCTAATCTGAGGCCGAAGATGTTCGACAAAGCGTTTCATTAGTGCAGAAGTAATGAAATCAAACTACAGTAAAACCCCTCTTATGCGACAACAAAAAAGATGTATAATTCTGGGTCTTAAATACAGGTGGAAGCTTAATGCAGGTCGAATGTTATGCAGAAAGCTCCTGCTGGGGCTTTCTGCATAACTTTAGACCTGCATTAAGCAACCATCTGCTTTTAAAGATATTTATTTCCATTCGTAAAGTGATCGCATTAGAGGGGTGTTACTGTATTTGTATTTGGAAAATAAGGAGACGACAAGAAAGCAGACGGTAATTCAATTTCAAACAGCATTACGTCCGAATGGTTTGAGAAAGCCCCCTCAAATAAGTCGTGCACAGTCACCCGCTACTCGCAATCAGCAGCAGCGAAAAATGTCTATTAGAGATGTACACGCGGAGTCCGATGTGAAGTTGGACAGTGGACTAGCGATCAAAGTTGGGGGTATTCTCAAAGGGCTATTAATCGAATTAAGGCCAACATAAGTTAAATATTTGGTTACTCTTGTGTGTTTGAAGGGAAAAGGTAAACAGTATAGTACGATCATCGTTTTACTTTTCAATATACATTTAACTGATAACCATTACTTAATCAGCATCCGATGACGTTGACGATGAAATCCCAAGCTCACGTTGGATTCTGGAAGGGTGTTTTCATCCATCTCTGATACAGGAGCTGATTCTCCCGTACTAGTTCTGCCATGGATTGCGTTCTGCCCCTGCCATCAACAGATGCCTGGGCCATAAAACACGTTAGAACTTGTGTAGCCGGGTAAAGATTTCGGTGAAAGAGTTGATAGTCTTAGACCGTGTGTCTCGGAACTCAGTCGGTAGAGTGTTGGCATGATAAGCCAAAGAACCTGGGTTCGAGTCCCAATCAAGTCATAACTTTTTCACCATGTTATTACATTAGGCGCCTAACGTATTCAGGGTGACTTATATGAAGATAATATGAAGATTGTATGAAGATAATTTGTAATGATAAGAAACTCGTTGAGTGTTCTTTGAGTAAGACGAATTCTTGTGTAGAGGGGATGTGTGTAGCCGGGTAGTGATTGTGGTGAAATACTTGAGTGAGTGAGTGAGTTGGGTTTTCAGTTATTTGCAGACGGCACCCGCTTGAGACCAGTTATAGTGCTGCCTCACTGGAATGCCCCTGCCGCGGGGCACATGGCAAGAACACCCACCCAGTCACATTATCGTGACACCGGGCCGACCAGTCTTAGAGCTCCCATGACAAGGAAGTTACTACTACCAACTTGTAACGACTTTTGGTCTGTCGCGGCCGGGGACCGAACCCACGACCTTCCGTACCGCTAGCGGACGCTCTACCACTGAGCCACGCGGTCGGTCTGAAATAGTTGATAGGCTTAGACTGTGTCGTTTGGGAGCTCAGTCGGTAGAGTGTTGGCATGGTAAGCCAAATGCCTTAGGTTCGAGTCCCAGTCGAATCACACCTTTTCACCATGTTACACTAATCATTATATAAAAATAATTTGTAGTATGCTTGATAATGATGTTCACAGAATTTTAGAAAATACGATGTTATTTACGAAAAGTCCATGAGTATTTACAATGCTGCACAAAGCACTATTTGAAACACTGTTTATACCCTATTTGTACTTTCTACACATTCTCCAGATCCTTCGCATTAAGGGAGCTCAACTTAGTTGATAACCTGTCCCTCAATTGTTTGTTAGTTGCGGTAGTGTAGAACTGGCGCGTTGTTGCAGGAAGGAGCTCTGCATTTTCCTTTAAATCTGCGATGACATCAAACCATAATGTTGGATAGGCCATATATGCCCACAGCATAGAAATTATTTCTATTTCGGTGAATTTCACCGTCTTTTTTCGTGCAAGAATTGTTCCTGAAAAAAAAACAGTCGTAAAGTAGAACAAGTTGTTATGCCTTGGTCTTAATATTCTATAAAATACAGTGAAACCTCTGAACGCCGAACTGTTGCGGACCGTGAAAAAGGTTCGGTTTATGAAACTTTTGAAGTCATTAAACACCAGATGATTTGGCAGCGGCTTAACCCTTTCCTTCATATAAACGTGTCTTCGCGCATCTGCAAACAGAGTAGACCCAGAGCAGACAGCTTCTATAGGAGCCGTCTGATCAGGGTCTGCTCTGTTTGCTAATGGAATTTGATAGATATGTTTCTTTAGTTTCAAAAATAGTTACAATGTTCCAACTTCCATATTTCTTTATAACTATTTTGCCCAAGCATATTCAGAAGATATTTATATTTGGAATAGATATAGAACATGGAAAGGGTTAAGAAAAGTTCTAACTTAATGCAGGGCAACAGTAATGGAGAAATCGCATTAGTGAGCTTTCTGCATTACCGTTCTCCTGCATTACCCCATTCCCTAATATTGACGCCGTTTGGCGCCTCTGAAAAAGTAACTTTCTGAAACTATTCTGAAACTATTATGATAAATAGAACAAATGCTCTATTTATCACAATGGTTTAAAAACTACACAATTATAATTTTTTATTACTAGTAAATGTTCATTTTCGGTATTTTTTTTCGAAGAGGTTGGGTCTAAAAATAGCATATGAGGGTATGTGTTAAACAGTCATACGCCCTATAAGAATTTTACATACTTTGCTGAGGGGCAAATAAGCATGTAGAATAAATATTTTTTAACGAGACATTTGCTCGGTTTCAGAGAATTCCAGTTGTCGAAGCCAGGGTTTTGGGGGCTTCACTGTAAATGGGCATGTTGGTTTGTACATATACAGTGAAACCCCTCTAAACCGGACGTTAAATTTGGTGTAAATATCGGTTTTGGAGACAGGTGGCAGTTTAATGCAGGGTGAAAGTCATGCAGAAAGCTCCTCTTGGAGCTTTCTGCATGACTTTTACCCTGCATTAAGCAGCCACCTGCCTAAAAGTAGCTAAATTCTTCACTTCTAGAATTCCGGTTTAGAGAGGTTTGACTTACTAACTGATAGCGTACATTTGCTAAATTAAAACAATATCTTAATTATTCAATTTCTTTTATTACTCTTTCCATATTCTAAAGAAATGATGACTGAACGAAATAGAGTAAAATAATGACAATACCTTGGTTATTGTCCAGAGGCCTGTTCAGGAGCGCGGGCGCTTGATGAGCGCTTGCCCGAGCAAAAGTACCACTGCTGAACGCGATCGAGCGCCCTTTCTAAAATCAAGTAAATTTTTGATCTGCGGTCGGGTTCTAGAGCATCAGTTTGTTAATTACGATTGTTTTCTTCCAGTCGGTTGCTTCTGTCACCGTGTTGGTAGCCATCTTGGAAACACAAGCGAATGTCAAAGCGATACACCTCGCGAGTAGGCTCGCTTGCGCTAGCTGGCACTAGGCGGGCGCCCTCGTTCAGAGTCCAAGCGCTCGAAGTGACATCGAGCGCCCACACTCCTGAACAGGCCTCATGTTTCTCGCTTCTCAGTCGTGCTAGATAAGCTGAGTTACTAAAAATAGCCGTACTAGAAATCCTTATCTGGAACACCCCGTGACTAGTGTATTCATACGCGCGATTGGGTAAAATCAATACAAGGGAAGGACTTCTTACAGAATTATACCAACATTTCTATAGGCAACAACCTTATGAATTGAAATTAATATAAGTAATTAGCACGAATATGAAATTCTATTTATCATATAAACACTTTAAAAACCTATTTAATTAACCGAAGATGTTGTTTTGTAGTCACTCAGTCTTTTATATTTACGCCAAAACGTAACGTTTGTGGTTGTCATAACAAATGACGTCATTAGAGGGTTAATACACGTTTTTTCGGGCAATAACATCTGCAGTGTCCCGAGGGACTGTTGTTGGCCCGAGCCCGAAGGGCGAGGGCAACAACATTCCCGAGGGACACTGCAGATGTTATTGCCCGAAAACAAACGTGTATTAACGCTATTCTTGCATAAAACCAATTTTCTGCTCTCCTGCATCAATTTAATTCCTCAAAATACAAGCAAAACAACGGCAGCAAAACTTTACACTTCTTTGACACTTCGTCGATTTATGCTGTTTCCGGGCCACTGTTTTCTTTTCGACGTCAATTTATGATTGTATCAAATACCGTTTACACGGAATTTCATTCAATATGTCTATCACTAAAAAGAGTTCATTGTCGGTGCTCCTGGAAATACTCACACCCCGGCGTTTACCTAGCTTAGGCCAAAACGCTGTAACATTCGCGTCCATTGTTTACCTTAGGCCCGTAATAGGTATAATTAAAACCGGTCAACAAAGCGCGTGAGCACGAGAATCGCCTTGTTAATACATGGTCTAGCGGGACTACAACAGCACGTTTTCTGCAAGAATTTGGTGTCACGCCTAAAGTTATGCTGCGCTCTGTTGCTATTAGATATGGAAGTCGTATTACGCAATGTAAAGTAGTACTTCACAAAATTCGTTAATTTTCTTGGTTTTAGGGCGTATTTCAGCGAGAAAAATAATCAAGCTAAAGCTCGTTTCAGACTGGAACAGACCAACCTCGGGTATAGAAACCCCCGTCTTTAACAACACCCATGCTTGATTCTATTATTCTATAGGCGATATACTGTTGGTCTGGCATCCACGGGTTTATCGTGATACGGAGGCCTGTTCAGGAGCGCGGGCGCTTGGTGAGCGCTTGCCCGAGCAAAAGTATCACTGCTGAACGCGATCGAGCGCCCTTTCTAAAAATCAAGTACATTTTTGTTCTGCGGTCGGGTTCTAGAGCATCAGTTTGTTAATTACGATTGTTTTCTTCCAGTCGGTTGCTTCTGTCACCGTGTTGGTAGCCATCTTGGAAACACAAGCGAATGTCAAAGCGATACACCTCGCGAGTAGGCTCGCTTGCGCTAGCTGGCACTAGGCGGGCGCCCTCGTTCAGAGTCCAAGCGCTCGAAGTGACATCGAGCGCCCACACTCCTGAACAGGCCTCATGTTTCTCGCTTCTCAGTCGTGCTAGATAAGCTGAGTTACTAAAAATAGCCGTACTAGAAATCCTTATCTGGAACACCCCGTGACTAGTGTATTCATACGCGCGATTGGGTAAAATCAATACAAGGGAAGGACTTCTTACAGAATTATACCAACATTTCTATAGGCAACAACCTTATGAATTGAAATTAATATAAGTAATTAGCACGAATATGAAATTCTATTTATCATATAAACACTTTAAAAACCTATTTAATTAACCGAAGATGTTGTTTTGTAGTCACTCAGTCTTTTATATTTACGCCAAAACGTAACGTTTGTGGTTGTCATAACAAATGACGTCATTAGAGGGTTAATACACGTTTTTTCGGGCAATAACATCTGCAGTGTCCCGAGGGACTGTTGTTGGCCCGAGCCCGAAGGGCGAGGGCAACAACATTCCCGAGGGACACTGCAGATGTTATTGCCCGAAGGGCGAGGGCAACAACATTCCCGAGGGACACTGCAGATGTTATTGCCCGAAAACAAACGTGTATTAACGCTATTCTTGCATAAAACCAATTTTCTGCTCTCCTGCATCAATTTAATTCCTCAAAATACAAGCAAAACAACGGCAGCAAAACTTTACACTTCTTTGACACTTCGTCGATTTATGCTGTTTCCGGGCCACTGTTTTCTTTTCGACGTCAATTTATGATTGTATCAAATACCGTTTACACGGAATTTCATTCAATATGTCTATCACTAAAAACAGTTCATTGTCGGTGCTCCTGGAAATACTCGCACCTCGTTTACCTAGCTTAGGCCAAAACGCTGTAACATTCGCGTCCATTGTTTACCTTAGGCCCGTAATAGGTATAATTAAAACCGGTCAACAAAGCGCGTGAGCACGAGAATCGCCTTGTTAATACATGGTCTAGCGGGACTACAACAGCACGTTTTCTGCAAGAATTTGGTGTCACGCCTAAAGTTATGCTGCGCTCTGTTGCTATTAGATATGGAAGTCGTATTACGCAATGTAAAGTAGTACTTCACAAAATTCGTTAATTTTCTTGGTTTTAGGGCGTATTTCAGCGAGAAAAATAATCAAGCATGGGATTTGTTAAAGCCGGGGGGTTCTATACCCTCGGTTGGTCTGTTCCTATCGGAAACTCGCTAAAGCTCGTTTCAGACTGGAACAGACCAACCTCGGGTATAGAAACCTCCGTCTTTAACAACACCCATGCTTGACTCTATTATTCTATAGGCGATATACTGTTGGTCTGGCATCCACGGGTTTATCGTGATACGGAGGCCTGTTCAGGAGCGCGGGCGCTTGGTGAGCGCTTGCCCGAGCAAAAGTATCACTGCTGAACGCGATCGAGCGCCCTTTCTAAAAATCAAGTACATTTTTGTTCTGCGGTCGGGTTCTAGAGCATCAGTTTGTTAATTACGATTGTTTTCTTCCAGTCGGTTGC
This sequence comes from Azorinus chamasolen, assembly GCA_963576725.1. NCBI lineage: Eukaryota > Metazoa > Mollusca > Bivalvia > Cardiida > Solecurtidae > Azorinus > Azorinus chamasolen. The sequence continues at coordinate 26,509,530 of OY755238.1, read as the reverse complement.
TTCTGTCACCGTGTTGGTAGCCATATTGGAAACACAAGCGAATGTCAAAGCGATATACCTCGCGAGTAGGCTAGCTTGCGCTAGCTGGCACTAGGCGGGAGCCCTCGTTCAGAGTCCAAGCGCTCGAAGTGACATCGAGCGCCCACACTCCTGAACAGGCCTCGGTATTACATACGGTTCGCCTATAGCTAAACGCACGTGAATACAGTAGCAAATGCCGCGGGTCACGTGTTAGACATACATGTACCTTATTGTTGATAACTAACAGTTGGCGATTATTTAGTCTAAGAATCGGATTTGGTATTGAACGATTGAAATCAAGAGTAAGAATTAATCGAATTAATATAAAAAAATTCAGAAAACAATGAACCCCCAACGTTAAAAGAGTTATTGACTTCTTTTTCAATTTCACGGAATAACTTCTTCAACAAGTAGATGTAGTAGTTTTTTTTCTAATACAAGAATGTTCGGAGGAACACATATGTCACCTGCTCGCATCTGACACAAAACTGTTTATATACTGGAGTGAAATCAGAAAAAGGGGAATAACTAAAAAAGTATTGTATGCAGAGTGATGGACCTTCGTTACATCAATGGTCCTCACTGAGAGGAAGAGACGTGTGAAATTTGAAAGCTTTATACTGATTAGTTTAGAAATGACAGCCCAAAAAAGAAAGTGTGACGAACAGACAAACGGACAGACAGACAGGCAGATAGACAGACAGACTTACGACGGAAAAGTTATCCCTAAGTGGCATACTGCCTCTCGGCAGATGAAATGATAGCCAAAGAAAGAAAGTGTGACGGACAGATAGACGGACAGACAGACAGACGGACAAACAGACGACGGAAAAGTGAGCCCTAAATGACACACTGCCTCTCGGCAGGTGACACAAAAATCTGCAAATTACCCCCATAAAACACTCCATGTATACATATCAATGTAGAGATATGAATAACATATATAATTATAGATAAGAATGTGAAGTATTTCCCGAAATGCTACGCAATAATTAATCATTGATATATTTAGGTCAAATGCAGGTAATAACAAGAGCTGTCAGTAGACCGCGTGCTCGATTGTTTCTAAGATTTATAGTAAAACTGAGTGCACGACTTGTACTTTTATATGTTTCGGTTTACAAATTCTAAAACCATTCTACGTTCAAAAGGGCATAATTCGTGATTTTTTTGTAATATAGCTGTGGGCCTTTTGTCATTCCGTGTGGTTGGTCATGAAGAAAATGAATTTCAATGTTTGATAAAATCGCTTCATAAATAATAGTACATGTACCTTGCATATGTAGTAGAAAGTGGGGTACATCCTGAAATGTTTATTGAACACTTGAGTGAAGTTTCGAATTGATTGAGCCATAGGTGATGAAGATAAAGTCAGTTAAAGAACTTTGACCTGAAAGCAACGGTGACGCCGACTATAAGACGAGTACAATAGCCTTCCTTATTCTTTGAATAGTTGGGCTAAACAGATTTTAAGCTGCGAAAATGATGTTTATACTTAATGCATTCATGCAACTGAGAGAACTTAAAAAGAAGGTTGGTTTAAACCAAGCAAACTCATACGACTGCCTTTACTTGCTACTGAAATGCAGTTGACAATTTTGAGATGCCCCCGTCCCCTGTTTTTGTCGTTCATCCGCTGTCCACCTTCACATCGGTATATCGCGTGCACATCTCTAATTTAGTCCTTAGTTGGCGACAGAAACGGACGTTGATCAACACAACCAAGTTGAACCAACCAACGACCAACGTTGTAACTCATTCCCTGCAACATTGTGTAGGTGTATAATGCGGTGCCTGATTTAATTGCATTGTTCACACTTCTTCCCTTTAAAAATTCACAACATGCAAGTAGTTTGGATCATGATAAGATGGTGAGTTATCATGTGTCTCACCTGGATCCAAATTGTTTTTCCCAGATGCAGCGACAGATTTAAGTAATTTATGTCTTTAACCCTTCATTCGGTGCCTCATCAGGACCCAAACAAAAGAAACACATACCCTTAACCTCGAAACAGACGAAAATGTGTCCAGCAGACAGCTATAATACATATACAAAGAATATAAAATCGAAAGAATCTCATCAAACATCGACACAAATCGATAGAATCTCGACAAACATCGATGGAATCTTGAGAAACATCGACAAAATATCGACAAACATCGACAAACACCGACACAGTTCCTGATTGGTTAGTTTCGTTTGAACTTTTCCGATTCCATTAAACCTTAGCCTGCTAAGTACATTATTTTCACACAGTCTTTCGTCCACTTTATTTTTAAAGTCAGGCTATAATTATTTCATAAATACTTAAACTGCTCTGATCTAATATTTCGACCACTAAGGGCCTTTGTCAAAGATTATCATGTCAAAATACACGTCACATTTTTGTTACATGCATTCAGCCATAAAATCAAAGAGAATAATGTTGATCCAGCGTCGTCTTGGTGACATTGGGTTGTTTTTTAAAATGTCATGACGTCATCAAAATGACGTCATCAAATGACGTCATGGGTACAACGACGTCATGCATGCATTAGCGCATTATCCTCTTTGATGTTACAGCCAAATGGTCTGTAGGTTCTCAGCCTCCATATCCAATCAGTTTCATGGATCTGTCTTTCAGTTCTACATGCATGGAACATCCGTTTCAAAACTACAAATCTCACATCATCACTGCTATGACCACCGATTCCAAAATGTCTATTTATTGGCTTCTCTCTCTCATGCCTCACATCACTCAAATGTTCTTTCATTCTCTCCCGAATTTCTCTCTCAGTTTCACCGACATACACCATTATATCGCATTTACTGCATTTAATTGCATATACTACATTTCTTTCTCTACAGTTAATATTAGTTGACACATTGTAAACTGATTGCCTATTTGTGTCACTTATACTTGACATTTCAAGAATACTGCAAGTAGCACAACCCTGTGAACAGACTGTATTGCTTGGTCTAACAATCCTGTTAGTTTTTGAATGCACCAGTGTGTCACATAGATTTTTATCACGCCTGAATGCTACGATTGGCAGTTGTTGGAATACTTCTTTAAGCCGGTCTGATTGATGCAAAACTTTTGAATGTTTGTTTACAATGTAATGTATATTCGGTAGCAGATTTGAATACGTCAAAACTAAAGGGACCCTATTCATTTTCCTGTTAGATCTAACTGTTTGTTTCTTTACTAATGTGGCAGATCTGTCAAGTTTATCCACCCTTACCAACTGATTTTCTATCATCCTACCACTATATCCTCTCTTCCTTAACTGACCCTTGAGTTTATTTCTTTCTCTAATATAGTCCGATTCTCTTTCACATATACTCTTTCACAGGATTGTTAGACCAAGCAATACAGTCTGTTCACAGGGTTGTGCTACTTGCAGTATTCTTGAAATGTCAAGTATAAGTGACACAAATAGGCAATCAGTTTACAATGTGTCAACTAATATTAACTGTAGAGAAAGAAATGTAGTATATGCAATTAAATGCAGTAAATGCGATATAATGGTGTATGTCGGTGAAACTGAGAGAGAAATTCGGGAGAGAATGAAAGAACATTTGAGTGATGTGAGGCATGAGAGAGAGAAGCCAATAAATAGACATTTTGGAATCGGTGGTCATAGCAGTGATGATGTGAGATTTGTAGTTTTGAAACGGATGTTCCATGCATGTAGAACTGAAAGACAGATCCATGAAACTGATTTTATCCAGTCACCAGGCTTCTCTAGTGACATAATAAAGGGGGTGCAAATAAACTTAGGTTTATTTGGTTACTTCCGGTAGTGGAAGGTTTATTAGGTTAGTAGATAAGCGTAATGATTCTATAACCATGGAACTATTTTAGTTTTCTGTAAACATTCATAAACATGTTGATGGAATAGATCTAACAGATCTATTTGGTCACCAGAAGAATTATTCAAATGAGAAAAAATAAAAATAATTGGCTACAGCTGGATTCGAACCCGCGCCTGATCCTACAAAAACTAATTCTAATCTCTGTAGAGACGTCGCCCTTACCGATTACGCCACTGAGGCCACATACAAAATGATGTTGATTTATCACTTTTATTAATTTAATCCACCGCTGGTAAAACCCGTTTTTGATAAAATCAAACCTGGAAGCAAAGATTGACAGATAAATAGTAAATGTTTTCTTTTCACTCTCATGATTATTTGATTGATAAACTCTTACAGGGGCGGTGATAGTCATAAACCTAAATATAGCCTGTTCAGTTCCATCGATTTCTGAGTGACGTTAGGTAGAATCTAAAACTAGAAACCGAGACTACGTAACTCGAATTTGACCAAAGAATATAGATCATGTCTGTTTTAAATAACTTATCGACCCTCGATTCAAATCATCTTATTTTTCAAATTCAACCACGTTTCCCTTCTAGTAATACAAGTATCGAAACTATATTCCTCTGCGGTAGCTCATTAGATCTATTTACGTCTAAATGGAAGTGAAAAGGGAGGGATCCGTTGATCGAAAAACTGCATTTTCAATGTAAATTATTTCAAGAGTGTTATTAGTCTATAAAAAAGACATTTAACTATATTGACTGGATAAATCGAATAATAGGTTAGTGTCGTAGATGGGACGCCTTTATCCGACTCGGAGAGAAAACAGTTGAGGCTCGGCAAGCCTCGCCTCAACGTTTTCTCCCCTCGTCGGATAAAGCGTCCCATCTACGGCACTAACCTATTATTCTCTATGGATATGGAGGCTGAGAACCTACAGACCATTTGGCTGTAACATCAAAGAGGATAATGCGCTAATGCATGCATGACGTCGTTGTACCCATGACGTCATTTGATGACGTCATTTTGATGACGTCATGACATTTTAAAAAACAACCCAATGTCACCAAGACGACGCTGGATCAACATTATTCTCTTTGATTTTATGGCTGAATGCATGTAACAAAAATGTGACGTGTATTTTGACATGATAATCTTTGACAAAGGCCCTTAGTGGTCGAAATATTAGATCAGAGCAGTTTAAGTATTTATGTATTATATTAATTCCCTATTTTGGAATATTTACTTCATTGTATAATTATTTCTCTAACAAACTGCAATCAGGAGTTAAACAGCCGGGATCCTGATTACACATCGAGTTATTGGGCGTCTCATCTGGATCCAATAAGTTTGCATGTCTCCTAGTGGTTCGAAAGTGAAAGTTGCTAGTCAGTTCCCCTCAAATCTGATTTGAGGTGATATATGTTTTAACTACTTTCTTAAATGTCACACTTTTGTGTTCCTTTTGAAAAGAAAATAGTAAAAGCTGACAGATTTTATTATTGTTTCCTCTAATAAATGTGTTTGTTTAAGCGGGTCTTAACCCTATGCTTTTGTGTGTGCTTTTGCTTTTATGGGCACGTGTACTTTAAAACCATGCATGTCTGTGATCCTGTTTAAATTTTATTTCATTTATTTGTTTCTGTTTTGTATACTTATGTTTGTCGGAATAAAAGCCCTACAGTGCTTATGTTACTATGTTATATACTCTCCGGCGTGACATTAAACGTGTCTATGTCTATGCATGTATATAATCACTCTTACACCGACAGCAGGCTAAAGGTTAAATTTAAAAGCAGAATAAAGCTCATTAGCCTGTTTTTCTTTCTATTTTTAGACGACACAGTAGAACCTGTCATATGCGGCCATTCATTTATTGAACATAGGGGTCTTAAAACAGGTGGTTTCTTAATGCAGTGCTAATGTATTACGTTTGGCTTTTATGAAGGACGACATATCTTGTACACGGATACATGTATCAAGTAGCTGTTATTCTGACATAACGCCAACTTTGTCGGAGTATCATAATGGATCTAAATCGTTTTATAAATTTCTCCAGATACTCATTTTGCTCAAAGCTGTTAACAACGATGACTCATTCCTAGCCTGCTAAATATTAGTTGGATTATAGCATTGGCATGCAGTAGAATCAGTTTAAAGCGGCCATTTGTTTATTGAACACATTAATAAGTCTTAACCCTTCGCTTGCTGAATTTTAAAATACATTTCTCCTTCTTTACCCATGCCCTGTTGTATAATTACATATATCTTCACTGTGTACACGTATTTCGCTGTGCAATCACTGCTGTGGAGTGCACTAGTTGCACAATCAATTTGTAAATAGTGCAGACCCTGATGAGATAGCTCCTGCAGGAGCTGTCTTATCTGGGTCTTCACTATTTACAAGTAGATATATTGACGTGAAGGTATAGGTAGGTATATTGACGTGAATAGCAAGCGAAGGGTTAAAAAGCAGATGTTTGCTTGATGCAGGGTAAACAGTAATACCGAAAGCTCATATAGGAGCTTTCTGCATTACGTTTGACCTGCATTAAGCTACCGCCTGCCTTACATACCGATGATTAGACTTGTTTCTAATGGCAGCTTAAGACAGATTGTACTGTACATTTACCTGGCAAACTCTCTTTGAAGCCCATCTGGTTCTACTCAGTATCAGTGATGAACATAAATGAAAGGAACAATACAAATTCACTACTTACAGTGAAATCTTTACACAATACAATAGAACCTGTCTTAACCCTTTCAATAGTCTATGTTTATTCCAAACTCCAATACCTACTGAAGATTCATGGACAAACTAGTTATAATAACGAAATCTTGAATGTGGATAATTATAGCAATTTTAGAAAGTAAAGAAACAGATATTTCAAATTCCATTAGCAAACAGAGCAGACCCTGATCAGACAGCTCCTATACTCTGTTTGCATCTATAACTACTTATGCTAACAGATAAGACCCAGATGAGACACTCATCATGCTCCAAACTGTTTGTTATTGTTACTATTTTATGAAAAAAAAACGAAAGAAAAAAACGAAAACGAAAAATTGTTTGCAGACGGGTATTAATACTAACGTCTGGTTTAGAGGGAGTTTACTGCAATTTCGAACTCTGGGAAATTATTAAAAAGAATGCAACATCTGCAGAGGGTTCATGTTGAAGCAATTTGCTAGAAAAAAGTAGTGACTGATGAGTTAAGCCATTCCCTCCTAGACCATTAATTTTGTAGAAACGACCTCTTTGAATGAATCTAATAAAATAGCATTTACTACAAAAAAAGGTATTTTTAGAATTGTATACTTTTGAAACCAATGTGATAAAGGAGCAAATGCTCTATTTATCACAATGGTTTCAAACTACAATGGAGTATTCTACTCATCACAATGGTTTCGAAATTGTCCAATTCTAAACGTTTCCTTTTCTCTAGTAAATGCTCCTTTTCAGTAGATTTATTCAAAGAGGTTGTTTCTAAAAAAATGTATATGGTTTAAAAAATGAATGACTTATATAGATGTGGCAAAATGGGTCAGTAGGTGGGAATTGGTTACTACCCGACAGACAGCTTTCATTTTCATTTACTTAACCAATTATATTAACGACTAGGAAGCCTATTAGGGCCATTTTGACTTAGAACTTAGATCTTACAACTTAGATCTTAGAACTTAGAACTTAGAGCATAGAAGACGCCGCAAAAATGGCTGATGAAGAGGAAAGAAAGAATGAGGTAGGTCAAGAGTAGACTTTATTTATAATAGATTAACAGGGACCAGCATTTAGATATGTTTACATAAATAATAAGTAGCTCTATGCTAATTAATAGTAAACCTTTAGGGCTGTATCTGATGTAGATCTACAGCATAATGCCATACTAAATATATTTCCATTTTCTCTGCGTATAATAGTTAGATCTACACCTGTGGCTGTAGGGTTGATCTCCCGTATGAATGGTCAAATCACCTGACCACTGCATTTAGCTTCACTGATGGATTACTACTTAATGCCGATTTCTGTGATACCGTGATCATCGGCTTTTGAGCCGCCTTTTGGTCCCGTGTTTTAGAACGTACCTTATATGTATCTTAGTCTTGAGTTGTTTCCCTTTAAAAAGTTTTGACCGGATCTTCAATTTGTAACTTCACGGGAAGAGTAAATTAGTAGATCTAGTTACCTTTATGTAACTTATTTGTTCAGCAGAACTTTAAACCTATAATCTAAGATTTGAATAACTCAGTGTACGAGTACGTTTGAGACGGTTCAAGTCCTATAATCCAAATGTTTTTACCCCCACCCCCACCCCTATCTCTTAACAATGAACTATTCAAGGATGTATGGCTCAAGTCCTATTCGCCCTCGGCCCGTTTAAACACCACAGTGCAATGTATTTTACCTAATTAAAGCATTGTTTTGGTGTTATTTGGTCTAAATGGTATATGTATCGCTGTTTGTGAGATAATGTTTCAAAATAATATCTATTAAAAAAGATATGGTTAAAAACCTGTATTTTGAGACCTGAAGGAACTGCTTTGAAATTCGTTTCCACCGCACTCCATGGTCTCTACTTAGGCTGTTGTCAGAGCAAGATAAACATAGGGGGCTATTATTTTCCACCAACACATGGTCCGTCATGTCACTGTGATACTCAGGTGAGCACCTCAGAGCCCTCAGGCTCTTGTTTCAAGATTGATTAATTTGGTGTGACACTTTTTGTTTTCAGGGACTGTGTCATGGAGCAAGTCGTGCAGCACAACCCTGTAAAAGATACAAATTACACATGGGCTGGTTACATTATGATGAGAAAAAAGAGGTTCAGACAGGTGCCTGCCAAAAACGGTGGAGGACCCCGCTTGATACAATATGAAAAGGATGAGCCTGAATCTGTTCAGTCATTACTAGGACGCGGCAAAAGTCTCTTCTTCCCCGATGGAAAATCCTGTCATGGATATCTTAAAACCATGAAGGTTTGTCTAAGTAGTTATGATGGGACAGAAATTACAGAATTTAAAGACAAGGATGGAAAGAACTCTACTCTTCAAGACTATCTGAAAGCCCAAGGAATCTTTTCCTCACAGTATTACATCTACCTGAAAACTGAAAATACTGAATGTGAGACAGTTACAACAGATACAGAGCAAAAACAAGATACGAACAGTGAGTTGGAAGCAGTGAGTCCTGCGTCCTGCGATATGAATGAAACTTTACTGTCTGAACAAGCATCTGAAAAAAGCTTTCTAGTCAATGGAAACTGTCCACCATTGATAGAGATCAGGTATTCAAAGGCACAATGTTCACAGTATGATGGATCTGAGCATTTCATAACTTGCATTCCATGAAAAGCTGCTATGAATTTGCCACTAGAAAATCTCAAAACTTTGAACAATACAACCCATTTGAGGATGGATTCCAAATGAAATACTTAAAAGTTGGCGATCAACAAATCTTAGACAAAACTGAGACTGGAGAGATAAAATTCTTTGGCGGCAAAAAAGAGTTTGATAACTTGCCTCCACATATTGCTATTGGTAGTACTGTGCTTTTTACGCCGCAGTACTTGCATGGTTATGAAACTTCATCTGACCGTCAGCAGCAACATTTAATGTTGGCTGTAGTGTAAAACCAGATTAACCCATACATCCACTGGTACCAAAATAAAGAAGATTTTTTTTCAGGGATCAACATGTCTGCCATACATATTCATCAGCCAGGAACATACACCGTTGGTTTGAGAGTGGGTGACTTAATACATCAGGTTAGTCCACATGTGACGGTCACCATTGGCAATGAAAACGTGTTTAAGACTCCAGATATTGATGTTGATAATGTTCCACTTCAGCAGCAATCATCTGATTGGCCAGAGAACAAGGAAACAGAACACTTAACCACTGAAGCACTGGATTCAAAAGTACATGAGACTCTACACACTAGTGGTACATGTAAGAATCCAGTATTAGATGAAGCCAGTGAAATAAGTATGTGTCTGTCAGCTCAACAAAATGAATGTATGCAAGCTACATATGTAGGTGACTGTTGAAGAATCACCGTGATAAGGATGTATTGATGACAATGTAAGTTTCTGTTTCCAAAAATGACAGAAATGCAGAGCAATAGTACACACATTATGACTGTATAACAACCTGAATTGCCATTATGTCTTGTGCTATGGATGTGTTGACATGACTAGACATTGATTCAACTTTATGTTCTAAGTCATAAGTTTTAACCCTTTCCCAGATAAATACTTATTTGTTTTACAGTTTTGCAAACAGAGTAGACCCAGATGAGACAGCTCCTGTAGGAGCTGCCTCATCAGGGTCTAGCCTGTTTGCCTAAGTGGATATTAAGACCAGACTTTACTCTACAGGTGACAACAATGAAAAACTTATTTGATAAATTGATATAGAAAATATAGCAGTAGGCGGAGTTGTGTGAAAATTTAAAACGGGGTAAGGGTTAAGTCAATAATTCTAAGTCGTAAGTTCTAAGATCTAATTTCTAAGGCCTAAGTTCTAAGGTCTAAGGTCTAAGTTCTAAGGCCTAAGTTCTAAGATCTAAGTTATAAGTTCTAAGGTCTAAGTTCTAAGGCTTAAGTTCTAAGGTCTAAGTTATAAGTGATGTGAACATTATAAAGCATCACAGAAGCTGTAGCTGACAGGGTCTACTCAGATTCAATTCAAACGTAGCATATTGTCATAAATGCTGCCTTTCCGTGATCTGAAATAAGATTGCAATAAGTCAAATACAGCCAACTCTTTTTTATAACAGCACTGGATACAAGGGCATCCTAGTTATAATGATAGTATGCATTGAAACCAAATAGCTGTAAAGCTTTCAATGAATAGATGTACATATAGTTGTATTTAAGACTGTCAGATTAACCCTTGATGTCTGGTCAAGAACATATTTTTTCACTAATGGTTGCAACAGCAAGACATCTTGTTACATATACAAAGTGTACCAGAATGGAAAAATAAATCATATTTAGAAGTATTTGGAGTTACAGCTTACATGAGCATTTGTAATAAAAGTTCCATGGCTGTAAGACAAATAACGAGTATACATGTTTTTTATTCATATTTGTTCTTTAATAACAACAAAGAATAATATCAGTGATGGATTTGAACGGCGACTCTTCGCGTAGATATTCATGATACAACCTACACTGGGTCTAATTCTGCAAAATACTATGGGCCCCGTTCGGCTTAGTTTGCCGTTGATCTGGAACGATGTTCGTCATAATTATGTTTATCTACACACTGGAACATTGTTCAGCTTAAGTGTTAAATTGTTCAGGAAAAAATACATATTGTAACACGATCATGGAAAAAGATTATCATTTCATAAGAAGTAACTCAAGCATGGTCCACTGAAATTCTGATGTAATTCAAAATTACTGTAATTCTGTATTCTGTCACGTATGGTCAGAAACCACCGACTTTTAGCATTTGTCAAATTAAAATATTCATTTTACAAGCATGACACTGTTAGTAATGTACATATTCATCTATCAACTCTAAAATTTGCCTGAACATATATAACGCATCATCTGCACACGATGGCATATCATGATTTGGTAACAGTATATGAATTAATTCTCTTATTTCATCTGAATATAACCGTTTAGGCTCAGCATACATTTCAGTACACGCAATCACATCTAACTGATCAACAACATGACCAAAGTTTTGACCCCCATATATTTCTGGAACATAATATAATATAAAAATTATCTGGTTTGCCACAAGGAACATTTGCATTCTTTTGTTGTCGGATTTCATGAGTGTTCCAATGTTGAGCTATTCGATCCATTTCAGCTTGGATCAAGTCCATGAAACAATATCTCAAGCAATCGAGCTGTACAGGATCAGTTGCATCAAATATATTCATATCTTGTAAATCTTTGAAAAAAGAAATCCACCAATCAATGCCTTGCCTACGCAATTGTCCCCACCACGATTCTATTCGCTGATTCGCTGAACTCTTTCCGTACATAAAGCTTTTAATACCAGCCAAACTATCCGTATCGTTATATCTGAAAAAGGGTTGTAGTGCAGCCAATCTTATATTTTCATTTCCACGGTCGCAACGAAGTAACCTTGGAGAAATTCCAAGCTGTCTTAATGTGTCTAGATAATAGCTTGCAATTACAGATGGTGAATTATTACTGACTGAGACTTCAAGCCACAATATTCTTCTGCTGTACCCGTCAATTGCACCATGGATAGCAAACCCATATGGCTTCAGTTTGTCATAACCGTCAACATGCCAAACAAAGTTTGGGCCTCTTGCAATGTAATTCCGCCTGACTAATCTGTGTGCTTTACGTTGCTGGTTTCCATCAGGGTCAATCTCTCTCATTATACGTAAAACAGAATCTCGTGGCACTACGAGATGATGATATTTCACAAGACGTTGCCACATAGAGCGATAGCCGATGCAGTGTGCACTGTTTGATATTTCAGCGAATATATACTGCCTAACGACATTCTCATGGGTCAGTTGCTTACGCCGCCGAAGGTTATTTGCCTTTAGTATACGCTTCAGTTGTCTCAAACTCAGCTTAACATTATGTAACACAAACAAAAGCACTAACATTTCTTGATATTGAATGCCACAGTAAAAGTAATTTTTTATCAATTGAAGTCTGGTAAGACCGGGTTGACTAGGTATGCTTGATGGAACAACACTGGACACTGGCGATGGAAACAGCCAGCATACCACCAGAGTCAGTAGCAAACCTCTTTGTATTACGAGTGCTGCATGGCTCCGATGCCACTGAAATAGAACGTTGTTTAAAAAAGAATTAATAGCTTTTATCTGTAAAGGTAAATATAATATCGATGGCATGGTGCAAAACTATTCAACAGAGCAAGACTAGCCATAACTTGTTATCTGTATACATATTAAGTGGATAATCTTCCCGTTGTTTTGCATATTGTGAATAATTTATGCAGATATACACGTGTGAAGGCCTCATATATATCGCATGGTTAGGTTCTCAAATTAAAGTCCTAACCCGGGTTAATTTATAACCGGATGCTGTCTATTTCGACAAGTTACACATATCACCACAGAAAATCAAGTGCGTAACAGTTTAACAACACAAGAAGACTTGTGGTTCCAAATAGCAAAATACCTCAATTCAAATATTACTTTTTTGTTGACACTAGGTGCACCAGAATAAACCAGATGACAACAGTGTGCATGCTAATTCTGTATAGGCTTTTAAAATGGTACTATATGATATCATCGCCAATACTAACTGTGCTTCTCTCATCCGTCGTATCAGGATTCTACGACGTAGATTCTAATAGATACAGATACAAATGCTAATCTCAGAAAGGACGCATGGGAGGGCTAGGTTATATGACCTCTTCACAATATCCCTACATGGAGAAACTGATACAATCTACCATTTTACCTTTCAATTGAAATATTCGAGGTCCGGCAAAAGGCTCACTTTATAGACCCATTACCTCGACGGGAATCTGCAGAATATTTAAGACGCTAGCAATAAAATAAATCTATAATTACCCTTCCCAATCGCATGGTCGCCTCCATGTGTGAATGTGCTGACATTTGCCGCGTCTACCCCTTTTCTCTTCTCAGTTCTAAGATCTAAGTTCTAAGTTGTAAGATCTAAGTTCTAAGTCAAAATGGCCCTAATAGGCTTCCGTAACGACAATTGAAAACTTTTGACAGCAAATAATGCCTACCTTGTTCGGAGAGCTCTTTTCTTCGGAACTTCTCCGATCTACATCTCCGCTGTTTGCATGTGTCCCATCAATGATTAAATGGCAAACAGTAGTTCGGCCCCGAAGAGATTCCAAGTAAGACGATAACTAAATGCTTATTTAATGTTTTAATCCTAACAACGCTGATTTTTCAGATGGACTATTCCAAATTTCAAACAGGTCAAGCTTATGGTGAATATTTAAGGACTTGTAACACGACAAACAGTGCAGACCCTGGTGAGAGGGCTTGTCTAGGAACCCTCTTATCTGGGTCTACACTGTTTGCAAATGACATTAGTGACTCGTGTCCTGCACTGTAATGGGGTAAAGTAATAGTTTAACAGGTGCGCAGTTTGATTCATGTTTTAATTGTCTGTCAAATTAGCCAAATTAGACTTCAGAATGTAAGCCAAACGTGTAGTGGGATAGTTCTTTCAAGTTTGCTACATATATTAAGTTTTTAACCTTCAGCACTTTACTGGCGAATTCGTAATTATTTGGAAACCGTTTAGATTCAGATACCACACCGAGTAACGCGAGGTCTTATCAGGATCCAAACTGCTGGAAAATCTCATACTGCAATCGGACACTGTTTCCCGAAACGAAATGGGAGAATAAGGTTCTTAAGTGTAACAGACGCCAATATTAGCAGACGACAATTGTCAAGATTGCAGAAGTTTCAGACTGTGTGTGGATAAAGTACAGTTGCACCTCTATACAAAAGTGAAGGAAAAAACATTGATTGGTACATTTCTCCAGTACTTGTAGCATGACAAGAATGTATGACTGAAAATCATCTTCCGCTTTCTTACCTCTTTCGCTGCCAACTTTTGTTGTCTGCAAACTTTGTCGTCTGCTACATTTTTCACGTTTTAGTTTTTCTTCATTTTTGTGTAAAAGTAGTCAGAGCAACACACAGTTTGTATACTGATGAGATGCCTAGTGACTCTGTGTCTCATCTGGGTCCAAACTGTTTGCATAAGCAATCACAGATGCGACATTGGCAGCGACAGAGTAAAGTACTGAACAATTAACCGTTAACTATAGAAAAGTACAGTAAAACCCCGCTAATGCGACCACCAAAAAGGGGCGTAATTCTGGGTGGCAGAGGCAGGTTGTAGCTTAATGCAGAACGGAAGTTATGCAGAAAGCTCCTACAGGAGCTTTCTGCATAACTTTCGTCCTGCATTAAGCAACCACCTGCTTTAGACGACACCAGTGGCTGTTTATTAAGTGGTCGCAATAGCGGGGTTTCACTGTACTGAAAAGATGCACTTTAACGTAAATAGTGTGACTTAAAACACTTCCGTAAACAAATTGTTACAGAACTTTACAAAACCACTTTTTATACCGTATCTTTCCACTACTGATGAGAACCGATCCTAATTAATAGCCACTAGGTAGGACTTGGTTGAGACAAGAGTACATAATACTTACATCAGTGTTCTTAACTATTGTCTGATCTAAGCTGTCATAAAATAAATCTGCGGATTAGTTCTGCTTTCTTTAACTACAGTAAAGCATCGCCTAGTCGAACTAGTGCCTGTTTGGGCAAGTACCTACTTCAAGCCGGGTGAAAGTCGAGCAGAAAGCTCCCAGTGGAGATTCCTACATGACTTGTACCCTGTTTGAACCCTTAACTCCATAAATACGCAGTTGTACGCCTTTGCAAATAGAGTACAGTAAAACCCCTCTAAACCGGAATTCTAGAAGAGAAGAATTTAGCTATTTTTAGGCAGGTGACTGCTTATGCAGGGTAAAAGTCATGCAGAAAGCTCCTAGAGGAGCTTTCTGCATGACTTTCACCCCGCATTAAGCTGCCACCTGTCTCCAAAACCGATATTTATACCAAAATTAACGTCCGGTTTAGAGGGGTTTCACTGTATATATCTATATCAGGGTCTGCTATGTTTGCTTTTGAAATAGTCTAGATATTATTTTACTGTTTCTACCATGGCCAAAATTCACGTGTGCATGTGTCGATATAGACGTGTAAATAAAATTAGAAAGTTTTATTCCCGAATGAATTTCTGTTCGAACCAGATAAACTCTTTAACACCGTCCTTCATATAAACCTATAGGAACCGTCTTATCAGGGTCTGCAATGTTTTCTAATGGAATTAGATAGTTCCGTTTCTGCAATGGCTACAATATTCTAATTTCCATATTTCATTATAACTATTTTGTCCATGAATGTTCAGTATAGGTATTGAAATTTGGACTTAATATAGAACATGGAGAGGGTTAACCCTTTGCTCTATAGATACACCTGTTAACCCTTTACTCTATAGATACACATGTTAACTCTTTACTCTATAGATACGCCTGTTAATACTCTACTCTATAGATACACCTGTTAACCCTTTACTCTATAGATACGCCTGTTAACCTTTTACTCTATATGTTAACCCTTTACTCTATAGATACGCCTGTTAACCTTTTACTCTATAGATACGCCTGTTAACCTTTTACTCTATAGATACGCCTGTTAACCCTTTACTCTATAGATACGCCTGTTAACCCTTTACTCACTAGGTACGCCTGTTAACCCTATACTCTATAGATACGCCTGTTAACTCTATACTCTATTGATACGCCTGTTAACCCTTTACTCTATAGATACGCCTGTTAACCCTTTACTCTATAGATACGCATGTTAACGCCTTTGCAAATAGAGTAGACACAGATCAGACGGATGCGTCAGACAAGGGTATGATCTGTTTGCCTATGGAATGATATAATTATATCTGAGTATTCAGTTTCTTCTATAACCAAACTTACCTGAGTGCACACTACATTATAAAACGTCGTTTAATTAATATTCATGACGACATTATTACATACGTGTATATGAATATTCATGGAGTAAAGAGTTGAATACCACGGACTATATCTTGATGATCATTGCAAACTGTTCGTATTCGAAATGCTTGACACTGTGACTGTACTTTAAGGAGAAATCTTAGCAGACGGTATTATTTGCAGACGGCACTTACTTAGTATCTCTTTATGCATTCTGACACCATTGCAAACATAGTAGACCCAGATCAGAAGACTCCGGTAGGCCTATACAAGTATATAGATCAAGTTCTACAGTATCTTAAACGTTTTGCTGCCAATCTCGCATCTGTGATTACCCATGCAAACAGTTTGGATCCAGATGAGACGCCGAGTAACTCAGCGTCTCATTAGTATCGAAACTGTTTGTTACTGTGGCTATGATTTTGAAACAAAAATGAAGAAATCTATAAAAT
Organism: Azorinus chamasolen; assembly: GCA_963576725.1. NCBI lineage: Eukaryota > Metazoa > Mollusca > Bivalvia > Cardiida > Solecurtidae > Azorinus > Azorinus chamasolen. Next base: position 26,492,703 of record OY755238.1, on the reverse strand, counting down.
GAAAGTTGCAGCAGACGACAAATGTTGCAGACGGCACAATTTGGCAGCGAAAGAGTTAATGACAATCATCTGCCATATAGACGTATTCTGTCACATTTGCAAACAGAGTAGACCCAGATCAGACGACTCCTAAATGAGCCTTCTGATCAGGGTCTGATCTGTTTGCTTATACAGTAATAAACATGTAAACATGATTTTATTGTTTCTGTCATGGTAGAAGCATTCCATTATTCAGGACGCCATTATGAAAATCAGTTAATATTCCTACAGTCATTATTTCATAGAGTAAAGGTTTAAAATACCGGTACAGTCACTCCACAGAGATTTATTTTCTCAAACACCTGTCTACCCACACATCATACCCACCTTTGTAGTTCAGTTTGTAAACAGAACCAAATGACATCCAGACCACACTGAGTTGCTTTCATTCTAGCCAGACAAGGAATTCTGTTAATTATAAACTGTGAATGACGTAGCCTTGTTGGGATGTAAAGGCCGCGTTGATTGAAGAAATGAATGGTGTCTTGCAGTTTACACTAGAACCTCTCTAAACCAGAGTTTTAGAAGAAAATAATTAACTCATTCCCTCCTAGACTATTCTTAGACACAGCCTCTTTGAATAAATCTACCGAAAAGGCACATTAACTATAGAAAATGAAAATTTCAGAGTTGCGTAGTTTTGATACCAGTGTGTTAAATAGAGCATGTTTTGCTCCTATGGAGCAAATGCTCTATTTATCACAATGGTTTCAATATGTGACTTTTACAGAGGCGTCAAAATGCGTCACTAGGAGGGAATGTGTTAAGATACTTTTAGGCAGATGGCTGCTAAATGCAGGGTGGAAGTCATGCAGAAAGCACGACTTTCAACCCATATTAAGATGTCACCTGTGTAAAAGACCGATATTTATACTAAATTTAACATCTGATTTAAAGGGGCTTTATTGTACACGGATCCTGTTACATTCAACCCTTTATATAATCAATATTCATGTAAGACATAATTGAGAACTGCTTAGTTTTATATTGGCATTGTTATACCATCACAGAGACTGTTAACCAATTACCTCATAGGCTATTTTAGATCCAACCTATTTGAATAAATCTACCAAAAAGGAGCATTAACTAGAAAAAAGGAACATTTATAATGCTGTAGTTCTGAAACCAGTGTGATAAATAGAGCATTTGCTCCCTATGAGCAAATGCTGTATTTATCACAATGGTTTCAAAAAGTTACTTTTACAGAGGCGTAGAAAGGCCTATTTATGGAGGAAGGGATTAAATCTTATCTATACTATTTCAAGTCGCTGGCCTGGGTCTATTCGGTTTGTAAAGGTGCGAACAGACGTCACTATGAAAAATGTTAAGAAATGATGTTTATTATTAAATATTATCTGTTGAGTTTTTATGATGACATTATGACGAGAGAGAATTGTTAAATCATATAGATCTATATAATTTCATAAACAACCGGAGATGAAACGGAGAGTCTGATCAGACGGCGCCTGTCATGGATCTTCTCCACTTGTAATGGTAATAAAATGTGCATCGTAAAGGATTAAACATTTTGTCTCATTCTCAACGCTCTCGCACTACTTTGCACGTGCATGTGTTAATTGGAATCGTACTTTACATAACGATAAACTGCATACACCAGAGTCTCACTAAAGAGATCACGTGATTTATTACCACAGGAGACTGTAAATGCATATGGGTGCTTAACCCTTTCCTTCATATACACGCATTTTTAAACCTTTGCAAACAGAGTAGACCCAGATCAGATGGCTCCTGTTGGAGCCATCTGATCAGGGTCTGCTCTGTTTGTTATTAGATCATAATAGATCCGACTCTACATTTTCTGCACATACCAAACCAAACAGAGTAGACCCAGATCAGATGGCTCGTACATTTTCTGCCAATACCAAACCATTCTATGTACATATGCCATTAAAATGGTCAACTAATAAATATTCATGAGATCATTAATTCTTACATGAATATTGAACAGGGAAAAGGAGCTTTCAGTATCATTTTTGTCCTGCATTTAGCTACATGTACCACCTGTTTTAATTTATTATGAATAAAATGTCTGTTCTGTTATACTGAGGATCGTCATGACCAGTTAGCCCATCTCTGACGTATGATCTGGATCTCCGTGGTTTGTTAATTCTCGCTAAGATTATACATTCATGACTTTATAAATATTAATTAGGTACGTTTTGTGAATGCCATATAGTATGATCCTTTTTGGTATCCATGACAAAAACGTTAGAATCAGATATATATTTTTTAAGCAAACAGAATAGATCCTGATCAGATTGTTCATACATGAACTGTCTGAGATTTGTTACTTATACATTAACCCATTCCCTCATAAGCTATTTTTAGACCCAGCCTGTTTGAATAAATTTACCGAAAATGAGCTTTTAGTAGAGTATGGAGCAAAGACCCTATTTGTCACAATGATTTCAAACACCGACATGTGCAGAGCCGTCAAAAGGCGTCAATATGACGGAATGGGTTAAAAGGCGCCAATATGACGGAATAGGTTAAAAAGGCGCCACTATGACGGAATAGGTTAAAAGGCGCCAATATGACGGAATGGGTTAAAAGGTGCCAATATGACGGAATATGTTAAAAGGCGCCAATATGACGGAATGGGATAAAAGGCACATCTATGACGTAAACGGTTTACATACAAAACGACCTAATGTTGTCCATCGACCAATATCATGCAGATCCCTGGTTTGAGTATGTGGAAAGAACTACACCATGATCTATACGTAGGGGATAACCGTTGCGTATTTGAAGATTTGCAGCAGTATATCGGTGGTTTATATGTCGCAAATTAAGTTTTACATGCGACGCGTTAGCGGAGCATGTAAAACGATTATTTGCGACATATAAACCACCGATATACTGCTGCAAATCTTCAAATACGCAACGGTTATCCCTATTCTAATGAAACCATAGACCCAGATGATAAAAAACAAACAAACAATACTTTCAGTCTTTCGATATTTTCTCTCTGTCGTCATAACATGACGTCATGAAACACCGCATATCTCCGCATTATGCATATAGAAAATAGTTCTCTCTCAACCTAGCAATTGTGCTTATATTTAGCATACAAAGAACTGGTGTTTTTCACATGACACTTTGATTTTCACAAATGAAAACCGTTAAGTCATAACACTTTTGAATTTCTGACGGTAGGTCCCTTTCAAAACTACCAAAGATGAGTCAACTGTGACCTCGAAATTGCTGCTGTGTAAGTATAATAAACTTCCATAATCATAGTGCACATGGACAACGGAATTATTTATTTTAAATTGTTTGCAATGTAAAACTGGCGGCATATTCAAGATACTTTGGCTGGTTGGTGTATTTGGCGAGAATGATGATAGGCCAAGTGGACGTGCAAATGGAAAATATCTGGAGCGACAATCTACAGGCGTGTTTGGCCCTCGAGTGATCTAGGTGGGTGGGGCGAATTATCATTATTGGACTGCCCTTGAAGAATTGAAGAATGCTGCCGCAGGTAAAGAATAATTTAAATTGGTTAATCAAATTTTGTGGATGTTACTGAAATTAAGCAGTACCCCCCCCCCCCCCCCCACCCCAACATATTTTTTTTGCCTCATTGTCACATCAAGGAAACTAATAACACACAACTGAAGTTTGTTTTCAGAGATTGTTTAATCAGATGGTTGATATTGGATAGTTATTCGTATTAATGTACGTACGTGGACTTCTGGAATAGGCATTTGTAATACCAATAACTCTGATATTAATTAACCCTTTCAGTGCCAAATTTCTAATTGTCGTCTGCAATTCAAATTTTGTTAAACCATTCGGTACAATAAGGAAATGAGATAAATAAATGCAAATTTCAAAAGTATAAAGCACATAATATATAGAAATAGAGAATGAGACAAAAAGTGAAGTCCCTGATCAAAAGGCGGCGTCTGATCTGGGACTGCACTATTTGTCGTGGTGCATTTTTGCGACTTGGGCGGTGAAAAGGTTAACCCTTTACTCCACGAGTATTCATGCAACAAATAATCACACCATACATATTATGTATATGTAGTTGAATTGTAGAACTGTAGAACACATAACTATGCTACTTCATAGTCAAATAGAGCTGACCCTGATCAGACAGCCCCTGAATGAAACGTCTGATTTAGGTCTACTCTGTTTGCACAGGCACCTAATGACGCGTCTATGGAATAAAGGGTTAAGTCATATGACGAGAAAAGGTGTCCACAGGCCTTTTGTATTTATATGACTATTGTATAAGCTCAAACCATTCACCGCGTAACTGATCAGGGTCTACTCTTTTCCGAACTCTTGAACTCCGGCTTGTCAGACTCCGCATTGTCTCCCTCGCCAAAGATATTCACGCGTTGCATGATTTAAAGATTAAGTTTGAGTCACGTGATGCATATGATCTCAGTTAAATCAAATGTATTCGAACGAACAGTTTTGTAGACAACAGGAACACATTGAACGTACGAGTTGCTTTTTGCATTTCTATAGAAACACTATTCTGACAACCGGCAAGGATTGGATTGCCTTTGAAATAGAAAGGCTGCAAATAGAGTGTTGGCTGGACAAACGTCAATCATGGCGCTTCCTTCAATACCCACCCCAATCCCACCCAAACGAATTTAGGGATCGAGGATCAGACCATGATGATGATAATATGGTATCGAAACATAGCTTTCCATTCTTGTAGTGAAATATCCACATCTGTATATTACAAAGGTCCAGATAAGATGCGTAAATTAAAACATTTTTAAGAATAATTTCTCCACTAAACCCTATTCTGTGACCACTCATTAGAATCGACTCGAAGAGACGATTCTAAAAAGTGGTAACAACATAGGGTTTGGTGGAGAAATGTCGATTTTAGTACTTGAGTACGCATATTTATCTGTTGCACTGCCGTATACCAAAATAACTTCACTGCTTCACTCCTCGAGCTTCAACCCTTGCCCGTCTTATTTTTACAAACACAACAAACACTGCCATCGCTACAAGACACAAGCACAGTAGACCCGTGATCACACCAAGGGAGATAATAACAGCGTTAGCTCCCTTTTTACTGATGTCTTTCTCACTATCGTCATCATCGGCATCCGGGGGCTCAAATTTGTGACCTCCGTAATCCATGGGAGACCTTGGTAGGGTTAGGTCAATCAAACGAGGGACGATGTCGAGCCAGAACGTTACGCTTGGATGGTCTCCGTACTCCTTTATTTCTCCAGACGGGAGTAAGATGCATGGAATAGTTGTGCTGGAATCATTTGGGCGATTTGTCTTAGCTTCTACCTTCAGAAATGGGGTTCTGAAATATAATGAAAACACACACTCGAGATAATTAATACAATCACCAATAGGTCTATCGAGATCACCTTTTGCCCAAATGACTACAGTAAAACCCCTCTAAACCGGAAATCTTATAGAAAATAATATAAATACATTTAGACAGGAGGCTGCTTAATGTAGGTTGAACGTCATGCAGAAAGCTCCTCTATATAGGAGCTTTCTGGATGATTTTCACCCTGCATTAAGGCGCCACCTGTCTCCAAGGCCACTATTTATACTAAATTGAACGTCCGATTTAGAGAGGTTGTACTGTATTGTCCGGTTTAGAGAGGTCGTACTGTATTGTCCGGTTTAGAGAGGTTGTACTGTATTGTCCGGTTTAGAGAGGTCGTACTGTATTGTCCGGTTTAGAGAGGTCGTACTGTATTGTCCGGTTTAGAGAGGTTGTACTGTATTGTCCGGTTTAGAGAGGTTGTACTGTATTGTCCGGTTTAGAGAGGTTGTACTGTATTGTCCGGTTTAGAGAGGTCGTACTGTATTATCCGGTTTAGAGAGGTCGTACTGTATTGTCCGGTTTAGAGAGGTCGTACTGTATTGTCCGGTTTAGAGAGGTCGTACTGTATTGTCCGGTTTAGAGAGGTTGTACTGTATTCATATAAGAAACAATGGCATCATGACGTTTAACTCTTTCAACCCTGAATTATCAGTAAAACCTCTCTAAACCGGAATTCTAATAGAGAAGCATGTTGATACTTTAAAGCAGATGGCTGCTTAATGCTGGGTGAAGTCATTCAGAAAGCTCCTAGAGGAGCTTTCTGAATGACTTTCACACTGCATTAAGCTGTCACCTGTCTCAAAGACCTATATTTATACTGAATTTTATGTCCGGTTTAGAGGGGTTTTAATGTATCAGAATGGATAGCCCGTCAGTAGGAAAGGCTTAAACGTGCTGAAGAATTTTGAATGACATACAGTGCAGACCGTATAGGGAATCTCTTATCTGAGTCTACACTGTTTAAAAATGACAGTGCATGTGTCTACAGGGTTCGAGGGGTCATTTAGATTATTTTTATAATAGTATAACGCAATATACTGTGGTCATGGCACTACTTTATATTCAGTGCCAGGTCTTATTCATTAAGCAAACAGAGTACATCCTGATTTGACGGTTGCTACGGGAACAGCATGGTCTGGATATTCTCTTTTTATAAAGGCACTAACTGGCGTTAGAAGACGTGCCTATGGAGTAAAGAGTTAACCCCTATAACGTTGAATTTCCAAATGGACTATTCCCAAATTCGAACAGGTCAAGCTTATTGAGAATATTTATGCATTTTTCTTAAGAAAAGTGTAAAATGACAAACAGTGTAGATCTAGACCATGATGAGAGGGTTCCTCTATGAGACATCCCATCTTGGTCAACACAGTTTGCAAAGGACACTAGTGACCCGCACTGTATGGGTTAAAGCACACTCGTCTGTACATTGAGTACGATCTTAGGACAATTGTCGGCTGCAATAGACATACAGAACTAAGTAAGCAAGTGGTTTAATGCTTTACTGACATGAATATTCATGGAGGATTAAATGACTGTATGAATATTAATTGACTGATATGTTTTAATGGAACAGTAAACAAGGGAAGTTTTGGTCATGGCAGAAACATAGAAGTTCATAAGCAAACAAAGCAGACCCTATTCAGACAGTCTCTACAGGAGATGTCTGGTCTGGCAAATCTCTGACCACCTATCCGGACAGACTGGATCCAGATACGTCGATGAGTCACACGGTGTCTCGTCAGGATTCAAACTGTTTGAATTCAAAATAGTGATACAGTAAAACCTCTCTATAACGACCACTAAATTATGTTAACTAGTTGGTACTTAGGGCAGGTGACTGCTTAAAGCAAGTTGAAAGTAAAACAGAACGCTCCTATAGGAGCGTTCTGTTTTACTTTCACCTTGCTTTAAGCAGCCACCTGCCTTTAACACAAGATAATTGATGTAATTTAGTGGCCGTTATAGAGATGATTTACTGTATTTATCAGATGGCAATATACATGTAATATGCCAGCTTAGTACTTTATGTTGTGTACATGCAAATGCAGTCGCATTGTACAAAAGGTGTGCAACTACTGTAAGCCCCCTCTAAACCGAACGTTTAGTACAGCATATTTTAGATCTTTTAAGACAGATGACTGCTTAATGCAGACTGAAAGTCCAACAGAGAGCTCCATTGGGAGTTTTTTGCATGACTTCCACGCTGTATTGAGCTATCACCTGTCTTTAGAAATAAGACAGGAGATCACCTGATTTCTAAAAAAAAGTAGTTTCATAACTAATGAAAGTTTCTCTGCTGCTTTCATGTCGATGAGCTCCATGCATGCTATACATTTCAAAGAACAATAACAGTAACACACACACTAACACACGGGTTCAATCCTTTCCCTCTTCAATATTTCTGTAAGAAATAATGACATCATTAATATTTATCAGCTGCATTTTTATAATGTAAACTTGTTACGTTATTTAGTTTGTAGAATCAAATCTATATCATGTCAAAAGCAAACAGGACAGATCCTGATCAAACGGTTCCTATAGGAAGCGTCTGATCTGGGTCTACTCTGTTTGCAACTGCGTGAAAGCGCGTTTATATGAGGGAAAGGGTTAATGGCTATTCAGGCTTATCCCTTTGAATGCTGAATATCCAAAGTGGAATGACCCACTAATGTTTAACGGTAAGAGTCCATCAAAAATAAAATGGTAAACTTTGCAAGATGGTTTTGAATAACAAACAGAGCAGACCCTGGCCAGAGGGGATTCCTCTGATCTGGATCTACACTGTTTTCAAATATTTGTATACTGGTATCAAACATTCAAAGGATTAGACAGCTGCGCTTCACAAAAACTCGTAATAACGCACAGCTAAACAGTACTCATCTTAACAAATATTTGCTTCCAGCAAAAGGCCGCCTGCTCTAGCTTTAACATAGAAATGTTTTCATTCTATGTGTCAAACAGTTTGGATACTGATGGAA